>OX422207.1:33080234-33567734 GCA_949130495.1 Sambucus nigra | reverse complement strand
TTAATCCAAAAAACATCACTACAAACTTATAATGACCATACTTAGTTATAAAGGTTGTTTTGTGAATGTCCTCATTCCTTATCTTGAGGTTGTGGTATCCTGACCTCAAATAAATCTTAGAAAAATATCTAGCATTATGCAATTGGTTAAAGAGATCATCAATCCTAGGTTAAGGATACTTAATCTTCACAGTCATCTTGTTCAATTCCCTATGATCTATAAACGTCCTCATATATCCATTATTTTTCTTTACAAACAACACTGGAGCATCCCAAGGAGAAGCGTTGGTCTTTATACACTCGCGGCCTAACAAATCTTCCGATTGTTCATTTAAGTTCCTTTAACTCGGCGGGGGCCATTCTATATGGTGCGTTTGAACTAATAATGACCTTAGGTACAAGATCGATGGTAAACTCAATTTCTCTATCCGGGGGAAGACCTAACAACTCTTCTAGGAAAACACCGCTAAACTTCGTGGCCACAAGAACATCTACTGAGGTGGTTGTGGTCTTCTCAAGATCCTTCACGTAGGCTAGATATATGTGTCACCCACCCTCTATCATATTCTTAGACCTTAAAGCTGACACCAACCAGGTTTTCCTACTAGGATTAGTTCCCCTAAAACTCACCTCAGCCTTTCTTAAGTTTACATAAGGTAATCTTCTTAGTAGTAGAGTCTATCTTAACAAAATGGGTGGAGAGCCAATTCATCCCTAATATCACATTAAATTCTTCCATTTCTAAGGGAATTAAGCTAACTTTGAAATATTTCCCTACAATATCTGCATCATAACTCTTATATATATCCACGACCTCATATGAAACTTATAGCGAGGTATCAATTACTAAGGGAGGGTTTAAGGTCTGCGGCCTAGTCTTTAACTTCTGTGCAAAAATGATGTATACAAAAGAGTGTGCGACCCCAAAATAAAAAAGTACATAGGTATTTATATCGCCAATAGTAATAGTACCTTCTATCACGTCCTCAACCTTCTCATCTTCCTTAACATTATGGGCAAATACTCTGGCTGGAGCTCGTGGATTCTCTATATCCATCTTTGTTAGCTTGAATTCCTTGACCTTGTGGTCTGGCTTACCGCCATTATAGCATCTTCTTCCCAAAGGGAAAGCCTTGGCAAAATTCGCCTTCACGCCTTAGTCAAAATAGGTAACTAATGTGGTATCAACTCTTTTTTGTTGCTTGCCATTCGAAGTCCCTTTATGAAATCATAACTTCTGAGATTGATGTCGTGTCTTAGCTTCTTTCTTCGCTCCTTCATTTCTGCCCTTTTTTTCCCTTAGCCTTCTGTCCATCTTCAAAGTCTTTGTCTATGATCAATCTTCCTCAATTTGTTCTGTATAAGTTCACATCCTTAGCCCCACAACCCTGCTGCGGAGACCGCACTTTAATCCCCTTTCAAACTTCTTAGCCTTTTTTTCCTCGTTGTCAACAAAGTAGGGGCAAAGTGTGATAATTCCGTGAACATTTTTTCATATTCTGTTAGGGATATAATTTCTAGAGTTAGTTCCATAAATTCAACCTCCAAATTTTCCTTACTCACGATCGAGAAACACTTTTTCTAAAAATATCACCTTAAATCTGGCCCAACAAATAGTCATGGCCTCTTCTCCCAGTTGGGTCCTTTTAACCATAGATCACCAATGATTTGTATTGCCCTCAAACGTAAAGGAGGTTGATACATCATGAATACTACATATTTGTGGCCTTTATCTTTATGCATTCTAGCACTTTTGTGTTCCTTATGCCTATATTTATGCTCGTTAACTAGAAAACCTTTGTTTTGTATGTTTATATGATTTGCGAGGTATAATTGAGATTTTATAGGCATAGGAATGCTTAAGGTGTGGATTGGTTGCTTTTCGAGGAAGTTCCATCGTCTGACTCAACTTTAAGGGTAATTTAGTCATTTCATACTTCATCTCCGGCTCAGGGGAATTTCACGAAATCATAGTTTATTAAGTTAACTTCGCGTGGTTACAAACGACACGTCGTTTCGAGTTCGAGCGAAGAAGTTATAGCTGATTTCGTAAAGCACCATTTTCCCACATGATAGACCAACACTTCCAAGAAAACAGAGTGTCGGTCGATCGGTCCTGAGCCCCCGATCAAACGGTATTTTAAAATTTTGCTTACGAGCAAGGCAGGGGAGTTTTTAACTGACACGCGGTCGACCGGACCCCTGGTCGCGATCGACCGGCCCCTACAATTTTTGGGCAGTTGTTCTTTTTTTTTATATCTTTTTCCTTTAATTATTTTCCCACTTACTATATAAGTGGGTTTTTGTGTATTTTGTAAGGGATCTTTTATATCTTCATTTTAGTTTAGTTTTTAGGGTTTGCTCTTTGGGATCTTCTCTCTTTAGGGTTTCAATCCATATCATGTTTGCAAGTACTATTCATCTTCTTCTTGTTAATGTAAGTTGTATTTTCTTTGTTTAAACTTTGTCTCTTTATTTACTTGCTTTATAATTGGTTGTTATTAATTAATTTCTTTCTTTCATTTGTTAATTAGTTTTATTTATGTCTTTAATTATGTGTTATATCTAGTTTAAGGGTTGGGTCCATATTTCCGCCATTAATGGGTCTTGAGCTTTGAAATCTAGGTTTTGAGTAAAAACGCATTTAATTGAAACCTCGTGTATTAAAGTTGGAATATTAGGCGTTTAACTTTCTTTCTCATGCAACGTTAGTGTTTATAGCGAAATTATGGAATTACTCCATTTGTGACCATTTTCCTATTGAAGTTTTATCTCGCATTTTTGGGTTAAGTCTCTTCATGCGTGATGTTTATAATTAATTGATTATGCTCGGTTAATTGTTTTCGAACCAAAATTCTAATTACCCGTTGTTTAGCCCATGACGGGGATGTGATCCTAATCCCGCTTCTTATTCTTTTTTTAGTCTTAATTAGTGTAATTAACTTCTTATTTTCAGTTTTCTCCTTTTACACCCTATCATATTTTACACTTTTATTTTATAAGTAATAAATCAATTAAAGTCTATCGAACATTACCTGTGGATTCTCGATACCCGGACTAGCCATTATACTCGACAAGAGTGTAGTTAAAGTTTAGGTTTTTTGCATTGCTGTCGAAAGCCAATAACAACGATTAGCGTATCTACACGGACGCTCGATTTTCGCTACATCAAAATGAGGGCATTGTTGGGGAATTTTATGTTATAGATTGCAGTTGTTTTATTATTTCGTAGTATTTTTTTCCTTTGTATTTGTATTCTTTGTTTTACCTTTCTTTTTGACTTCTAGTAAATTGTTTCAAGAAATTAAAATTTTGGTGCTTGTCCCGTACTTGAATTGCACACTTTGAAATGTCTCACTATAATTCTTTAGATAACTTTAATAGTTTTGATAATTGTTCTCAAAGTTACACTCCCAATACTATGCGTGAATGCCTACAAATTCTTGAGTATGAGCGTATTGAACGTGAAAATCCAGTATTTATAGGTAATCCCTCATCTCCTTTGAAAGAAACTTTGCGAAGCGGAAATACCTCTAACTATGAGCAAACCCTGTAAGAAGATGTTATGTCTTCTTGTTGGTTTGATCACGAGTTATCTTTCAAGGAATCGAATGAACAATTTGAGAGTTTTAAAGCTTGGTCTTTAAAAATAAACGCCCAACTCAATGAGATCATTTCTTCTTAAAAATCTCGGTTGAGGTTGAAACTTGCATTTCAGCTCCACCCCTTTTTGAGGAAGAAATCATTGAGAATGATCCAAGCACTTTTGAATTTTAACCTCTTATTACTTCTTCAAATTGTATTGAGGTTGAAGGTCCTTCGTTTCCTTGGTTCCCCACCATTATCGAACCATTAAATTTATCACAAGAATTGGATGAAAGTCTTGAGGACTTTGACCCGATTATTGTATGGGAATGTTATTTTGAGATGATCCATATCATGGGATATTCACTTGAACTTACCTAAGTTGGAGCGTAAGTCCAAGGGTCTATTGAAAACGCGTATAGATCAAACTATAAAAAATTACACGTACGTGAAATCCTATCAGGCGGAATTAGGATTTACCTTTTGAGATCTATTTGATTTGATGTCGTCTTTGCAGGAATAAAATATGTGATGGATCGATTCACCTCACAGTCTTCTACTGTATTCCTGATATAGACAATGATGAGTATATGGTGGGCTTTTATTTCGTGACCACCTTCTTGTCTCCTCCTTCTTCTCTGTTGCCTCTTTTTCTCACAAGTCTGAACTTGGTTATTTTTACTATCCAAGAGTGACGGCTAGGTTTTTAAAGAATGAAACTTAGGTTCATATATATATGCTATAGTAGGGACCTTAAGGAGAGATAAGGATATGACTCTTAATGGGCCTGAGAAAACCTAATCCTTCCCAGATCCTAATCTCAGTCCTTTAATTATAATTAATACCACTAAATAATTATAATTTTAACTCCACTCCTTAACTCAAAATTATATTTTGAGCTCCTCATTATTAATTACTTAATTCTCCCCACGTTAAGGTTACAGATACCCGTTAATAAAATAAATTACTGATAATTTCTTTGATTAACTTCTTTAAGTTCTTGAGCGGTCTAGCTTAACTTATTTATAGTGTCGGATTAATAAAATCCACTTGCAGGGTTTGACACATACAAAACTTACAAGCATCTTAAGGGGGTATTGTCAGTCTCTATACCGAGACGTGGATTCCATCCATAAAATACTTTCATCGTACATTAATCACCATTACCCAATTTATCAACATTATTGATCCAATAATGAATCTCACGCGATAAGTCAAAGTAATAAATAACTAGTGCATGTGTCCATCAATCATATACGGATTAAGAGCCTTAAGTAAACCTAATAATCATGAGGTGTACATTGTCTTATAAAATTAGTATAAAAACAACGACCTCAAATTGGTCTCGTTCAATACACACAAAGTGTACTAGCATAATAAGTTAAAACTATACAGTTCCTATAATCTAGATAGACCTACTAAAATATTGTGCTACAGTCCTACTGATGGTGTGTTCAGTTCCATCTAAGACTGTGAACAATAAAACTTATATTCCACAAGAACTAATTGTTAACGCAAAAATTCTTCATCTACGAGGACCAATCAGAAAATGACACATGTCATCCTACGTGGCAATATTCGACATTCGAGGAGAGTTGGTCAGTACCCGAGGAAAATTAGTTGGCACCCGAGGAGTATTAGTCGGCACCCGAGGAGAGTTGGTCGGCACCCGAGGAGAGTTATTCGGCACCCGAGGAGAGTTGGTCGGCATATCAACCAGGAAGGTCAAAGGATACTATGCATTTAATGTGCATTAATGAAGATGGCAACGCATTTAATGAGCCTTAATGTACATTTATACTGTATTAATAGATGACAACACATAGCATACCAAGCAATTCAACAATAAGATTCGTTGAATGTAGACATAAATGTATACATACAATGAATCTCTTTATCTCCTATCACTATAAATACATGTATTCCCTTAGCCAAAAAGGAGAGATCCGAGAGAACCGATAGACATCATACACAAGATCCACACCTTTTTCTCTCTCTACACCACATTGTGCTATTGTAAACCCCCGGGAATAAAATAACAGTGGACGTAGGCTTTTTCTTATAGCCGAACCACTTTAAAAATCTTTGTCTCTCATGTGCTTGATTGGATTGCTTTCATCTATTTATCTGTGATCATAAAAATGGAATTCGGTCCAGTTTTTTGCATCAACAGATTGGCGCCGTCTCGTGAAGCTTATTAAAATTTCATAGGGACGAGATTCAATCCCGATGAAAGCTCAAGTAAACCTCTGGAAAAGTAGTATTGCTCGACATCAGGCAATTGTGCCTCGACATATCAGCCAACATATATTATTTCATTTTTTGAAATTAATATTTTTATTTCTCAAACATATGCCTATCATATATTTATTGAATGATTAAATTATTCTCACGACTAATCAATTCAGCCTACACAAATGGTAGAGCAAGATATTAATTTTTACAAGTACAAGACTCAACGCCGACGAATGATCGAAAACAATCTGGAAACTATTATCATTGCTCAGCATTATGAAATTTTACCTCAGCAAGGAACTATATATTTTATTATTGCTTTGATTTGTGCTCAAGCACGAATTATTCTATATATCCGTTCGGATTCATATTCTATATTCATCTCTTCATGGAGTTCGGCGAAATACTTATTATCATATTCAGCTCCGAGGAAAAGCTACAACAGTTATTATATTTCACCCCCAACGGATAGTTGGTCGAGGCAATTCTTATTTATATTCAGGCCTAGATATCGGCTCAAGCACACATTATTCTATATATCCCTTGGGATTCATATTCTATATTCATCTCAACATGGAACTCGGCGAGATACTTATTATCATATTCAGCTCCGAGGAGAACTATAACATTTATTATATGTCACCCCCAACGGATAGTTGGTCGGGGTAATTCTTATTTATATGCAGGCCCAGCAAAGTTCTCGGCCATATTCTTATGTTCTGGATGATCTTATTCTTGTTCGGCATTATATAATTCTAGCTCGAAAGATCAACGAGGCAATTTATTATTATTCTTTATATCTATTTGGATGCATATTCTATTCTTATTTCAGCATGGAGCTCGACAAATATTTATAATCATATATTCAGCGCCGAGGAGGTCTCCAGCATTTATTATATCTTATTCTATTCCCAACAATCTGTTGGTCAGCTCCGAGGAAGTCTCTATCATTTATTATCAAAAATGTCAACTTATGTTGGTTAGGAAGTAAATGTATTCCTAAAAATGCCAACTTATGTTGGTTAGGAAGTAAATGTATTCCTACGGGAAGTAAAACTGTGTATTCCTAAAAATGCCAACTTATGTTGGTTAGGAAGTAAATGTATTCCTACGGGAAGTAAAACTATGTATTCCTAAAATGCCAACTTATGTTGGTTAGGAAGTAAATGTATTCCTACGGGAAGTAAAACTATGTATTCCTAAAAATGCCAACTTATGTTGGTTAGGAAGTAAATGTATTCCTACGGGAAGTAAAATTGTGTATTTCTAAAAATGCCAACTTATGTTGGTTAGGAAGTAAATGTATTCCTACGGGAAGTAAAACTATATATTCCTAAAAATGCCAACTTATGTTGGTTAGGAAGTAAATGTATTCCTACGGGAAGTAAAACTATGTATTCCTAAAAATGCCAACTTATGTTGGTTAGGAAGTAAATGTATTCCTACGGGAAGTAAAACTATGTATTCCTAAAAATGCCAACTTATGTTGGTTAGGAAGTAAATGTATTCTCAAAAACGCCAACTAAGGTTGGTCGGGAGGTAAAATTATTCCAGAAAGTGTCAAAGTTGCTCGTTAAGAAAAAATCCACCAACTCAGGTTGGTCGGAAATAAGAAGCTGTCAACTACAGTTGGTAGAAAATATTTTATTTAAACAAAGTATGAGTATGTGAAAGCGATCAAGTAAAAAGCATTCAAAGTTCACATTCCACACTTGGGGGCTTCTATTACAGATATATTTGTTCATTTGGTGGCACATTCTTATAACATCATGCAGTCGAGCATCAAATTCAACGCCACAAACTCACACGGTCGGGGCCCCGATTAATTATCATTCAGAAGTTATTTTTCTTGCTCAGGAGCTAATTTTGCTTATGAAGTTCAGGAGGCATATTCAGGAGTTATTATGCACATACTATTGAAGTTCAGAAGTCAAACTCAGCATCTACTGCACTGAGATATTTACTACTACTGTCCCGATCAACATTGAAGAAGAAGTTGTATGAAAATGTTTCAAAGTCCACCACTAGCTTGGTACTAATCAGATTGAAGAGTTGGGTTCAAAAGCTAGTATATTACTCGACAAAGTATTCAGAGGATCATAAATCAGAAGAATCAAGCACGTGAAGTTAGCACTCAGTTGCTCGGCACAGGAGGCAGTTGGTCGGCTAGCAAACCAATCAACATACTTGAAGATTATGACAAGCTACAAGCTGCATACTATGGCATGAATGCATACAAATTCCCAGGGGTGATACATAGCACACGGAATTCCTCTAAAGAAAGATTAGCAACCATCGATCAGCCTGCATCATATGTCGTCCAGGAGATAATGCACTTTATGTTGAACAAATCAAGAAGGTAGATCAAGAATTTCACGAGCACCGAACAACACTGCAGAATAAATATGCCATCCTTTCAAGTAAACCATCAAGCATGGAGCATTGGGGGCTTCTGTTAACGCAAAAATTCTCCATCTACGAGGACCAATCAAAAAAGGACACATGTCATCCTACGTGGCAATATTCGACATCCGAGGAGAGTTGGTCGGCACCTGAGGAGTATTAGTCGGCACCCGAGGAGAGTTGGTCAGTACCCGAGGAAAATTAGTTGGAACCCGAGGAGTATTAGTCGGCACCCGAGGAGAATTGGTCGGCATATCAACCAGGAAGATCAAAGGATAACTATTCATTTAATGTGAATTAATGAAGATGGCAGCGCATTTAATGAGCCTTAATGTACATTTATACTGTATTAATAGATGACAACACATAGCATACCAAGCAATTCAACAATCAGATTCGTTGAATGTAGACATAAATGTCTACATACAATGAATCTCTTTATCTCTCATCACTATAAATACATGTATTCCCTTAGCTAAAAGGGAGAGATCCGGGAGAACCGAGAGACATCATATACAAGATCCACACATTTTTCTCTCTCTACACCACATTGTGCTATTGTAAACCCCTGGGAATAAAATAACAGTGGACGTAGGCTTTTTCTTATAGCCGAACCACTTTAAAAATCTTTGTCTCTCATGTGCTTGATTGGATTGCTTTCATCTATTTATCTGTGATCATAAAAATGGGATTCGGTCCAGTTTTTTGCATCAACACTGATGATCTGATGATCTGTGTTTAAGTCGTACTCTACACACCAGAACACTTACTGAGCAGAATAAAAGAAAATAGCAATATATAAAATACTGCAAAACATTATGTCCATATATGATTCTCAGTAAAATAGGAATAACTGATTTTATTATACAATAAATTCATAACTAAAATGATTACATAAAGCATGATTTTAGTCTACTTCTATAATAACCTCACCTTCCTTTCTAATTGAAAAACCTTGGGGAGGTGATTTTAATTTTCCTGATATTAATTTATTTTTGTCTCCCTAAGCATCCAAACACCCCCATCATCCTCTAAATTTTGTAATTGGTGATGGTTCATTTCTTATGCCTTATACATGCCTTTCGTTGTTTAAATGGAATTCTTATTTTTTCGGAGGCATGCACTCGGGTGAGGGTACACCTATTATCCCTCAAAGTCAAATTGTATTTTGGGTGGACCCTAAAAAATTTCAACTTCTAGTGTATAGTTAGTTAGAAGTTAAAATTGTAGGTTGTAAATAGTTATTTTTTTTTTATTTTTACTTATTGACTAGTGTAATTAGTTAAAGCTTTTATTATTCTTTTTTTGTTATGCTTTGTGCTTACATGTTATGTAGATTCAATGGACTTGTGCTATCCGGAGATCACTCCATTTTGGGTAATATCTTTCTTTTCCTCTCTTTATGTTGTGTTCTTGGTTCGCATTGAGGACAATGTAAGATTTAAACTAGGGGGTGTGGGATATTATATCCATTCATTGTTTAGTTTCATTGATTTGATCACATGTTCTTTCCAAGCATGCCTTTCTTAAAAAAACTTATAAAATTATAATTTTCAAAAATATTTTCTTTCTTTTTTCTCCTTTGTTGGCCATTTTGCCTTTGTTTCCGATGATAAATTTTAATAAATGCCCTATCCAATAGATCATTCAATGATTCATGTTCTCGATTTTAGAAATTACTAGACTTTAGTCCTCAAATCATTGATATTATGAATAACTTCATGAATTAAACTTTGAACCCATGAGCACATGTGTTTTTCTTGTTTTAATGATTTGGTTTAAGATTTTATAACACGGTAATCTTTCGTTGCATTGTATATACTTACACCTAGTGAGCTTTGTGACTTTCTTCATTTGTGAGTGTTATACACTACTCTTTCCTCCTTGAAAATATTAAATTTGTCAGTAATCTCACCATTCTTTCATTGATCATTCATTAATTGAGTTTATATTTTGAAATGTGTTACTTGAGCATGATTTTCAAAGTTATTTTGACTCGAGAATTGCGTAAACTTTAGGAAAGGATCATAGTCCATCTTTATTATATCACCCATATTAATCTTAACCTCACCTTATATGTTTTCCCTCGTCAACCCCTTTGAGCCTTAATATAGCCTTCCGTTTCATAACCCAAAATCCCATTACCAACTCCAAATTGGAGTTATGAACCATACATTTTACCTTCTACATCTTGTTTGGAAAAATACTTGGGATTGAATGATGTTCGTGTTACGTGGTTGAAATTAAGCATGTGAGAGTGAAAAAATGAAGAAAAGGTGATGAAAAACTGAAAAGGAGAAGAAAAGAAAAAGTAAAAAAAGAAAAGAAAACATGAGAAAAAGAAGAAAAGAAAATAAGAGAGAAGTATTTCGTTTATGTCTATAGTGTTCAATAACCTTTGTCGCTATCCAATTTCATATCTAATGCTTGCTTATGGAATTCATTTTCCAATTTTGAAATTGCCCACAATTTTTCATTATCTCGAGTTTTCTTCTCCGAACACGCTTGAATCCGTAAATATACCCTTCCTTTCATTAATTTAATCCGAAACCTACATTACAACCCTATAAAGTCCTATGTGATCTTAGAGTGAATTTGATTCGAAAGTCATAATAGTTTTGATAATCTATGAAAATACATTTCGCCTCCTTTAATGAGAGGTATATTTCATTGAGATTACATATTTTTCACTTTTTTTATAACGATCTTCATTAGTGACATGTGCGCGGCCTAATTTCCATTTACATTTACTCTTTATGCCCGCATCTCCCGTGTATTACCTCCCATTTCATAGTGATTTCATTTGTTGAGTGTAATATCCAGAGATGATTGATTTATGCACGTTTTAACTTTTATCCGGTTTATATAAGTTTTTCCAAATAATACTTTGCATGTGCTCGCTCCTCCTCCCACTTTTAAGGTTTCAATTATATGAAATTCATTCTATAATGTCAGTAATATGGACTTTTGCATGAATTTATTCACTATTGTAAAAAGTAAATGCATCGGTGTGATATCGATTTAAATAAATTCGCAAGTTTCTAATTAAATACTTATATAATCGATGACAAATATCAAACCAAATTAATACAGCTCCTAAAACATGCAACTACGTGTGGATAAATCAAACCAATATAAATAATTGTTGAAACACAGATTTTAGGGAAAAAAACCTTTCGGGTAAAACCTTTATTTCACAAATAATACTCACAATGATTACAAGTGAAATATGCAATTAATTAACCAAAGAAAACCCATATAGGCCGCAACCTAAATCAGCAATGGAATTCCGCAGTAACTCCACACAAATCGCAGTTCAGTCAGCCCAGGAATACCCACGAACACTCCCTATCAACACACTGTCACGTCATCCCAGTACCTCCCTCAAGTGGAACCTATATCAGTAGTAAAGATCTTCTCTACAAGAGAAACTTCACAAAGATGTGTTCTTGGGTTCCAAAATAATTCACATAAAGCAATTGGGATTTTTGTGAATTGAAAACAAAGGATTAAAGCCTTAAAAGTGAGAAGACAAAGTATTCTGCCAAAGAAGTTTCATGTATAAAAAATTCTTAGGTATTCTGCTGAAAAATAGAGTTGGACATACCAATTTATAGAAAATTTGAGTCAGCAGGTCGCTCAAACGAAACAAGCATGCCGCTCGAACGGGACCAGCTGTCGCTCGAACGACTTTGCGCGAGATGTCTATGTCGCTTGTACGACGTGGCAATCTCGCTCGAACGACTGGATCGAGAAAATAATATTTTAATGCATTCCGCCTCAACACTTAAAAAAATATTTTGACGAAAAAGAAAGCCCCAACACTTAGAATTTTTTTTAGAAAAAACATCCCAACACATATACTTAACCATTAAGGGATTAAAAACACAACCTTACCAAAGTTAATCCTGTCGAAGCTTGTTGTTGAAGAATACTTGATATTCGGATCCGTCTTGTTGCATATGAGATCTTGAACATTCTTCAACGGTGTAACGGTATACGACATACTCAATACAAAGTAGGGGCTATATAAAATATGTCCTTACAACTACGTTAATAACGTGCTTGAAATCTTTTTCCTTATTGTTGGGCTTGTCGCATGTTGGTTGGGCATATCTTTTTTAGGAAACTTTGATGTTTGTGGGTTTCATCCCTAAAAACCCTCATGAGATAACACTCGTCCACCAGGGTAACCTAGGGATTTAACAGCTTATTGCGTATGCTTAATACAATTGTGTTCCCCACAAAAGTGGCATTTATATATATACATTTCATTATTTTTTTCCCTTTATTTATTTTCCCACTTACTATATAAGTGGGTTGTTGTGTATTTTACAGGGGATCTTTTATATCTTCTTTTCAGTTTAGTTTTTAGGGTTTGCTCTTTGGGAGCTTATCTCTCTAGGGTTTCAACCCATTTCATGTTTGTAAGTACTATTCATCTTCTTCCTTGTTAATGTAAGTTGTATTTTCTTTGTTTAAGCTTTGTCTCTTTATTTACTTGCTTTGTAATTAGTTGTTATTAATTAATTTCTTTCTTTCATTTGTAAATTAGTTTTATTTATGTCTTTAATTATGTATTGTAGCTAGTTTAAGGGTTGGGGTCATGTTTCCGCCATTATTGGGTCTCGAGCTTTGAAATCTAGGTTTTGGATAAAAACGCATTTAATTGAAACCTCGTGTCTTAAAGTTGGAATATTAGGCGTTTAACTTTCTTTGTCACGCAACGTTAATTTTTATAGTGATATTGCGAAATTAATCCATGTGTGACCATTTTCGATTGAAAGTCCAATCTCTCATTTTTGGGTTAAGTCTCTTCATGCGTGATGTTTATAATTAATTGATTTTGCTCGGTTAATTATTTTCGAACCAAAATCCTAATTACGCGTTGTTTAGCGCATGGCGGGGATGTGATCCTAATCCCGTTTCTTATACTTTGTTTAGTCTTAATTAGTGTAGTTAACTTCTTATTTTCATTTTTATCACTTTACACCATATCATCTTTTACACTTTTCTTTTAGAAGTGATAAATCAATTAAAGTTTATTGAACATTCCCTATGGATTCTCAGTACCCGGACTAGCCGCTATACTCCATAAGAGTGTAGTTAAAGTTTAGGTTTTTTTCATTGCGGTCAGAAGCCGATAACAACGATTAGCGTATCTACACGAATGCTTGATTTCCACCACATAAGAGGTGAATTACACTTTATGTTCTTTCGTGCAGTTCAAAACCTTAAAAATCTTATATATCTTCCTTATTCAGGCATCATGCCCTAACTTTGCAAAATGCTCAATAATGTTGCTTACTGGCCTCTCTATAGTTGTCCTTATATCCATGGCCCTAACTAGGGCTTTTAAAATCCCAACTACCACCTCGGGCACAATGTTAGGGACAAGAGGTTTCGGAACCGCAATGTTATTTGCGGCTCTACTCACTCTTCTAACACTACCACTTACTTTAACAACCTCTATTTTCCACTGAAGGTTGGCTAGACACAATATGCCGAAGATGGGGTTTGTTTCAAAATCTATATCATTCCAAGCATCAAACCAAAATATGACAATTATAATTGTAATTAAAAAAAAACAATTGAAGTCACAACTGGCAAAGAAACAAATCCAAACTCCCAATTAATATAAAACATCCACTCAAGTATAACAAATATCCCAAAAGACTGAATAATAAACTCGGACGTATGCCCGTACAATATCTGAAATAATAACTGACTAGAATGGAAATAGCAGCTTATGCAAGAGTCAAACGAAGTGAAGTAATGGATGCGCAAATACGATAGCAAGTCTGGTCTCTTGTCAGCCCTGTTGTCCCTGTCTATGTAAACCTGGGGGGAAAACGTTTTATAATTTGGGTCAGCGCCCTAGAGTTGCAAGAATCATCTTACTAAAATAATGTACAATAATGCAGTTAATTCACATTATACACAGCCTATCGAAACTCGCATGCAGTAAGTATCTCACCCGTCATTTAAGTGCAATACTAAACGCATATCAACCCAAGACCCAATTGTGAAGTCTGATAACTACACCAATAAGATTTTATGTTTAATTTATCTATCACAATTTATAAACTGAAGTGGATCATATACACATACGCTTTTAGTCCCAAGAATACCCCCCACAATACTAACCACGAGAAATAACATACTATCCCATTATGCATTTTACGTAGTATTGGGTTCATTATCAATTGTCAACATCATTAGACTACCAGGATTTATTCTCAATTAATTTATGTAATTATATATGTCCTGAAATATATACGACTCATAAAGGCATATACCTTCAGTGTCCCATTCGTGCTCTATCGGTAAGTCTGGAGGAGTCCCTTATCCAAATGGACATCACAAAACACACACAAGCGGGGGGCACCTTATGCAGTACACTATTGCATGGTCCATATCCCCGACGGTGACAATGGATCCCATCCTTTACACCTACCTCGTCATAAGTGGCGCTCCCACGTAGGGCCTAAAATAATGACCTACACAGGGCCTAGCTCACCTATAACAACGGGTGCTCCGATCCCGATACATACGCAACCCTAATTGATAGGCCGTCCACGAACATGGGTATGTTCACACAAATAAATAAATACATATTTTTATCAAACAATATGTATAGGTAATTAACCATATAATTACCCCCAAGAAGTCTCATTAATCTCCAATCATTATTCTTACTTTACGAATTTCTAGTTAATTATCGGAATTCCTCAAATTAATAAATAGTGACACAAATTCATTTTTAATAAATTATCCGCTCACTTGGATGACCTCCCACATACTCGTCTAAGTTTGTAAAAATCACTCGAACCATTCCCTAGTCCTACCCTGACCCATGCTCAGAGACCTAATTGATTCGCCAACAAGGTCGAATCGGTTCGCCTGGAAGGCCGAATCGATTTGCATACTGGAAATAGCCTAGAACTGTTATTATTCTTAATACGGGATTCATTCTTCCAAAACTCAACTCCCCCTCCAATGTCTTACCCATTTATATTTCAAGGAACCTAGACTCCTCATAATCTAATAACACTATTGGTTGTTAATTGACCAAATTAACGTAAAATCATGCACCCAAAATCCAAGAACTTACATCTAACTTAGAGTCATTCTAACCCAATTTAGAGCCTACTTATTCATCTAATCAGTTTCAGATTTATGGGATCAATATATAACTTGCAATCATCAAAATAGAAACCCTATAACATGGATTCAAAGTTTAAATTCCCAATTAACACGATACCAATTCCGGGTTTGTCACCAAATCATTTAATCCTTCAAAACCATTATTTCCAGATTTGTTATAAGAATCATATAATTTACTTCAATTAATTAAAGTCGTCAATTTATTCAATTAACCCGGAATTGTTATGATAAATGCATAGACGAATTAAGAAACATATTGTAATTGAGTTAGCAAGAGAATTCTTGCCTTAAGCTTTCGATTGGAGCCTCCCTCTCTTGAATCCTTGTTCTCCCTTCCTTCTCTAGCCTTGGTAACCTCTCCTATGGGTGTAGGGTTGCTAGGGTTTTGTTGTGGTGGATGGAAATAGTCTCTTAAGTTGTTAGTCATCCTCTTATAATCCCTAATCCCGAGTTACTCATAAGCCCCTACTTTTGGGCCCCTAAACAAGCCCAAAATCATACCCGGATTGACCCAATAACTCCCTTAATGGTATACCTATGCCGCAAGCCTAATTTTAGATGTCTAAAACACCCAAAGGAGTCCCCAAATCATCCCAGAGCGTGCCCAAACTATATCTACCCAAATCACACATTTTTATTATGTTTAATCACCACATAACATTGAGTTAATTAACATACAATTTACTTTCTACAAGTGAACACATTATGAACAATTGAATCAAATAAGCATGCAATCACAAATAAGCAATTTATTCTCAAATTGAATTCTACTAATTTAATTTATTCACGAATTTATCTAATTAAATCCTACTAATTTAATTTATTACGAAAACACGGGTATTACATTCTCCCATCCAATAATGGAAGTTCATCCTCAGAATTCGCAAATGCTTAACATCAAAGCTTTACCCGAAAAATATCAAAGGTTTATACTCAATTAATCAGTACTTATATCCCTTTATGCCTAACATATTGTGATTGGGATGCCCATATGCCACGTATCACACAAACATCACATATGGATGACACACATACATCCAAAATGAACAATACATACCATGTATAAGGCAAAAATATACTCGAATATCTTGTTGACCCTGACTCAGTTCTTCTTAAGATTGTCACTAAGTGCTCTCATCACTGCACTCTTTGGCCCCGCTGGCCTTAACTCATATAATATAACGTCGTTCGATGCATTATATCTCCACACATGTAAAACGTATTAACAAAAAAAGATCCTAGAATCCAACATTTCTCAACTCCTGACACTTGCTCAATTTCATGCGGGGAACGTCTCGCAAGCGAAATCCAAACAAGGAACCCTCCCGATATATTACTACTACATAGCTTAGTCAGTTATTGAGGTCTGTTGGTCCAATACTAAAAACAATACGCTAACCACATAGATTTCAACTTGTGCCAATTTCAACAAAAGTCTCATCACTTCCAGGAGTTAAATTAAACCCCGTTAAATTAATCGTTCCAATAATGCCAAGAACATAATGTTCCTTTTCACACATACAATAGGACACACTCTGGTAGAGCGCTTAATCACTTCTAAGCCTCTAAAGATCTACCCATCCCAATAAAATTTACTATCGCCCATTTTTAATGACAACGTCGCTCTTATACCATTATTTGTGACAATACATATCTTCATGTAAATGATGCCATATCTAGCCATAAAGCTCCCAAAGTAACCCAAAACTTTTTCAATACAAATGCTTCTCATTATGCATATCCTTCCCACTAAAATAAATCCATCCTCGGATAACCATCGCATTTATTCATCCTGTATAGTATGCCCTCATTAGCATCTAGTCTATATCCGTACCCCGAGTCGAAAATTCAATATATCCATAATTCAAGAAATATGTCGATAACCAATCCTAAAATCTTCACATTGGTGTGCCTACTCTCGATAAGGCAACACTTTTCAATTCATACAAAACTCGTGGCTATAAACTTAATGCCAGCATAAACTCTCACTATACAAGGTTTATAACACTCTATCGAACCATAATTGGTCCTACGCTACTATCTTCAGAATTCATACTTGGACACCTATTTGTCCCTAAACCTTATCGATCATTAGTACATCAATAAAAAAACACGTCTATGATGCACAAGTCACATCATCCGCATATAAATTTTCTAATTGAGTCGTAGCCCTTCATATTTTGAATTCACACGGTGACCCCCTACTCCTAGGTCCAAACTCTCGCACATTATTCTCACCGAAATCATGAACGGTTAACAACATAATAAATCTTGCCCAATCTAAGCGCAACACCAATTCGACGTTCTTTAATCGGAATCTCTTCGTACAAAATTTTTTCCTCAAAATCATCCCAATTGCTAAGATGTCTCAATACACTGCTCTCTCTTAAGTGCGCCAAATTTCACAAGGTCCTCGTACTAACCCAAGTTTACATCGTAACCCATTTTACCATAATTAGACCCCAAACCTAATAACTCCCATAATAGTTCTCACAGCTATGATGAAAACCATTATCTAACCAGTCATTCTACACTTGACCATTAACTCTCAACGGTCTCATAAAATCAACACGAAGCCCTGTAAGTGGCTCGTCGATCCATCCCTAGAATAACTTCATATTCCAACATATCTAAGGCAAATAGGTCTGCCACAATCTAAGCATCCATATGGAAATCCCTATACCTCCACACACGAAACATATAGGTGTGCATCCACGGGTGAATCAACATAAAGCACTATGTCAAAAAGTTAAGTCTACCATCCTCGGTGCAGTAACAAAGTTGTATTAACAATTGAGTACTATGCACTAGTATCAAACTAAATATGCCCTACAAGTCCAAGAATAGGGAACATACCCTCCACTGCCTATGCTGGTGCTGGTCCCTCTCCAAGGGTGATGTGATACCTGCTCCCATACTATAATTGTGAGTGTTGTCCCTGAGATGGGGCGAGTAGCATTGGTAGTATTGGCACTGCCGCCACTGATTGGGCCTGTAACGGATGACGCTACTCCTAGGGTTCCTGGTACTCTTGTTGTCCCCCCCATCTCATATGCTGCCCGATTCCCCTGAGGGAACTTCCTCGCTAAGGGTCCTTTCTCTCCATAAACGTAATAATTTCCTGAAATTAGCGCATATCCTGTTGTTGGCCCTGCTGGCCTCGACCCTGCTGCCACTGGCCCTGATGTCCTCTCTGATGTTGGCCCTGCTCATTCCTATCATCGGAGCCCCTGTGCCTCTTATGCTAATCACCTTTCATTCATATTCGTCTTACCCTGCTGGCTCCCCTGACTTCCATTCCCATTCGTCTTAACCTGCTAGTTCGACGTCTTTGAACTAGATCTCTTCTCCTCCTTACTCTTTTAAAAGGACATGTGATCCTGATAATGCAGCAAAGTGGCATTCATCATCTGAGTGTAAGTGGTAAAAGCCGAATTCCCTAATAAAGATTTCCTAATGTGCAAAGATGTCCCTGACACAAACTTCTCCATTTTCTTTTCTTCAGTGTTTACCTCGTCCACATCAAAATAGGACCATGTGGTAAACTCTTTCTCATATTCACCTACCGTGTGACCTTCCTGCTCAAGTTCCATGAACTTCCTCTGCATCTCTGATTTCATAGCTGGTGGGAAATACTTTCCCTCAAACTTGACCTAAAACTCGTCAATAGTCAACATGTCCCGCTCCTCCAATGTGGTGACAAACCCCCACCACTGTAAGATGCTCCAACCAGTCGAAGTGAAGCAAACATCTGCTTGTGCACTGGCATGCACTCAACCATCCTCAAATGTCGCTGAATATCTTTCTTCCACTGACTGGCCACCAATATATCTGGACTCCTAGCAAACTCTGGCGGGTGGACCTTAGTGAAGGCCTCCCTAGCTTTCTCCCATATCGAGTCATGTGCCTGAACATGAACAGGTAGCACCACCTGCTGCGGGGATGATGGTGGTGGTGGTGGCTACTGTTGAGGTGGCTGAAAATACTGTAGGAAAACGACCATCGCCGTAGAGACTGCCTGCGTCAGTATCGTGGCAATGTCTACTGGAGTAACCAAGGGTCGGGCTAGTGGTGGCTGTGGGTGTGGCTTCGGCTCCTGCTGAGCTCTCCCCTCTGTAACCTCGGTGTTGACACGTCGTGGTCTACTGCGTCTACCGTTTGCCATCTGAAAGTAAATAAGGTTCATCTTAGTAACATATTGCAAAGAATACAACGATTCCTAAACATAGGGCTCTACACATCAAAAGAACGTGACGCGGGACATAATGGGTGCAACACAAATCCTAAGGACAAAAGAACCTGAATGCTCTGATACTAACTGTAACAATCCCCATTTTTCACGTAAAGATTGGCCAGATATAATACGCCGAAGATAGGGCTTGTCTCACAATCTATATCATTCATGGCATCAAACCAAAATATGATAATTTTAATTTTAATTCAAACAAACAATTTAAGTCATAACTAGCAAAGAAATAAATCCGAACTCCCAATTAATATACAACATCCAATCAAGTATAACAAATATCCCAAAAGACTGAATAATAAACTCGGGCATATGCCCATACAATATCTGAAATAATAAATTGACAGGAATGGAAATAGTAGCCTATGTTTGAGTCAAATGAACTGAAGTAATGGATGCGTAAATACGACTGCAAGTTTGGTCTCCTATCAGCCTCGATGTCCCTGTCTATGTAACCCCGGGGAAAAAGACATTTTATAATTTGGATCAACGCCCGAGAGTTGCAAGAATCAAATTACTAAAACAATGTACAGTAATGCAGTTAATTCATATTATACACCGCCCATCGGCACTCACACAGTATCTTACCCCTCATCTAAGTTCAATACTAAACGCATATCAACTCAAGTCCCAATTGTGAAGTCTGATAATTACACCAGTAAGATTTATGCTTAATTTATCTATTTACCCATATGCTTATAATCCCAAGAATACCCCCCACAATACTACCCACAAGAAATAACATATTACCACATTATGCATTTTACATAGTATTCACTACACCCAAACAGTCAATTAGTAACACTACTGTAGTGTTACAAAAAAATTTACTGACACTAAATTACCGCTAGAAAAAAGGCGTAGGAAATCAAATTACTAACACTTTTTTACCATTACTAATTATGTGCTACTAACGCAACCGTACCATTACTAAAGTGTTACAAAATTATGTGTCACTAACACATCCCTACCATTACTGAAGTGTTAAAATTTATTCAAATCCTAACACACTTTTACCAACATTTAGAAACGGTATATGTCCGTTACTAATTTTAAAGAATTTAAAAAAATTATGTATTTTTAATTAAGATATTATTACTATTTCTCGACTTGCAAGTCCCTCTACAAATGCTTCATTTTTACACTAGAATTGTAAGGCAAAAGTTTTTCCCATAAATAAAATCATATATTAATGTCAGCAGTGACGTCCATCTACACAAACATATATAAAGATCCATCAATGAGTTTACAAATAACACAATCTACAACAATCCGTGTCTAAAAAGCATGAAACTACAATATTGACTTTGATACAACAAAAAATCTCCAGTGGTGGAGTCAATGATGAGGACAGGACAGCACAGTCGGCATGTGAGGTACCACAATCATGTTCTTGATAAAGTCATGGTGTCTAGGGGCATCAATGACTGTGCAGTAGTACTTGGTGGTCTCGAATCTCCACAATGCAATATCAATGGTAATACCCCGTTCACGCTCAGCGTTGAGCTTGTCAAGCACCCAGTGGTACTTCAATGACCTCTTGTTCGTCTCAGCAGCCTCCTCGAACCTCTCGATGACACGCTTGTCAATACCTCCAAGCTTGTAGATCAAGTGACCAGTTGTGGTTGATTTTCAAGAGTCGACATAGCCAATGACCACGATGTAGATGTGAAACTTTTCTTTACCCAGTCTAGGACTTGAAATAGAAACCTGAGATATGAAAAAACTAATGAGCATCAGGAATCTCAATAATACTTAATAATTTCAATTATCTTCTACGACAAACTGTTTTTTAGCATTCTTAATTTGAACTGTTCGAAAAGAGGTTGCCGTGAGTAAAATAAAATGTAGAACTTTGGCTACGAAATATCTGTGGGTATGTTCTGTGCAACATTTTGTTCAACCAATTTTGATCTTCATATGATCAAGGCTAATATCTCTTTTTGAAAATTTAGACTGCTTGCTTGTTAAAGAAATATCCTGTTTTTGCCTACCATTACAACTCTCATTTGTTGAAGAAATACATTGATGTTTACTTCATTTCAGAGCAACAGGACTGAGATACAGGAATTAACACTGTACATATACAGTATGATTGTCATTTTATTAGCATTTTGATTGCTACAGTTTACATGATCAATTCTTTCATATGCAAAGTTTGACTGAAGGAGTATTTTACAGGACAAAATTACATTTCCATGAGATATGGTAATAACGAGGTGCTAAATATCTAATAGAAGCATTAAATTGTAACCTACAAAATTATATAGTACTAGGTGGAAACCCGCGCGATGCGCGATTTATTCGTAATTTAATGCACAATGAATGAAGGGAATTGGAAAATTTAAAATAGAATTAAAAAAAGTGCAATAGAGTTAGAATGTAAAGTAATGGTTATAGTTAAACCACATGCACAAATGTTAACAAACATTATCAATGTTTTACATAGAGGTAGACAGTAAAGTAGAAATTGAATGTAGTAGCACAAGGTGTAATATGTTGATGAAGATGGAACCCCTGAAATTGAATCTAAAACATCCTTTTATCCTTTCATCAATGTTCCTACAACGAACTACGATGTTATTTCAGTGAAAGAGAGTAACTGAGCACAAATAGTTTGGTGTTTAACAAAATTATAGAGATTAGTATGAGACAAATTCCCTGTTACGAAAATTTAAAAACAAAAAAATTGTCAAGGCATAGAAATGCCTATTCCTAGATGATCAAACACCTATTCCACAAACACATAATTGCTAAGGCATAGAAAAATTGTTAAGGCAGAGAAACACGTATGATCACGTATGATGAAATACCTATTCCAAAGTAAGGCAGAGAAAAATTGTTACCCCATTCCACAAACACATATTCCTAGATGATCAAATCCCAGTTGGGGATTCTAATTCTCATAACATGAACTAAACAAAAAGTAGTAGTAGATAATTTAAAACACGTAATTGATAGCGTACATAATAAAAATGTATCAGTACATTATTAAGCCCATAGGCGAGAATGACAATTAAAGCAGAGACTAAGAACTTACCATCCAAAACTTTACCTCTTCAAGATCATTGTTTAAGGTTAATGCCATGTTTAAAAGTACCTCGATGGGGGGGGGGGGGGGGGGGAAATAAAAACACAAATCAGTAGCTAAACAAATCAGTATATAAATAATACATATATACATCTTAACTAATAATGGTTATGTTCTTGATCATCTATAGGTAGACAAAGTTTTGGATTAACCAAATTAGTATGTGGAGCCTAATTAATATATTGCCTAGCAATTGAAATTTTTTTGCATGAACAAAAGCAAAATCAATCTGAATCTAAGTTGTGAAGCAAAATATAAAAGAAAGATGTGGATAAATGTAAGTGTGAGAGAAAGAGAGAAAAATAAAATTAATGATATAATTCCAATATGTAAGGTCTATGAGTCATCTCATAAAAATCAAGTTTTAAAAATAATTAGGATATCATGGGTTTAAATCGATATTTGCAACTCAATAGAATATTACCAAAAATGAACACAAAATACAAATGTTGAACTAATCCATTTATCAACATTAATTGAAACAACTCATTCAAATGGAAAAGTAGAAAGACAAATCACCCACCAATAATGAAAACATCAACTCATATTTCAACTTTTCAAAAAATTACACTTCTTAGAGGAAATGTTGTCTCAGCGAGCGAACTACTCGAGGACGATTGCACTTCTTAGAGGAAATATTATCTCAACGAACTGCTTGATTCTTCTTAATAGTGATGGACCTAATATCACTCCACCTATCATCATATTGAGCCATATCATGTGAATCAAGAAACAAATATCTACATAACAACACCCTGCTACGCACCCAAAGCACAAATTAAATTAGCAACACTCTTTATACAAAGCAATAAGAGTATTCCTACACTAACTCATAATTGAGGGTCGAAACAAATGATTCGCTGGCATGATAGTAGTGTATTAGTTTGAATTTTTAATAATGAACAGTGAATCCCAGGCACCCATTAGTGTGCTCTTATATGCCAGTGGGGTCGCTTGTTTTGAGTCCCGATTATTAACAGTGAATTTACTCAATCGAAAAACAAACACTTCACAGAGCATAGAACATTAAGATCACCTCAAGAACTCTTCTCCACCAACTTTTTGGAAAGCTGCACGATTTGCAGTGCATTTTCCAATTAAAAGTAAGAGCAGAGTGGCTCATATATCTAATGTGGCACCCGGTAGGTTACCTATTCCTTTGCTACCAACAAAAACACCTAAAGCAATATTTTTTATTGCTGCACCAACAAGTTGAATTAATGGCCAATAAAATAATGCAATGGGGACTCGCGTAACCAATTGCATGGGAACAGTGGCCTGTCCTCTGAGAACTAATGCGGCCATGGATGACGTTTCATACATGAGAGAATTGTTTTCTTTACCAAAATTTCTTTTGGCATCTTCCATGGATTCTTCGCTGAAGAAATGTTCTCCCATATCAGCCTTCAAATTCCAATCCTTGCAACTGAAACTTTTTCCATCACGCATAGGATCTCCACAGGGCACAGCAGTTGAAGTGGGAATTTTCAGGCGCAATTGAGAAAATAGAATTCCACACACCTGTATAGGGAAAATAAAGAGACATAATAGGGTAAGAGACGTATAGAAGCTAAATAATAAAAATAATAATAATAATAATAAATCCCAAAAATGTTACGAGAGAAGTTTAATTAAAAAAAAGTAGAATAGGTTAGTCGACATGAAAATCAGTGGTAGAGTAATAATGAGATTCATTTTATCAGCGGAAGAAGTATGTTCCGAGTGAGAATCTTTACTTGGCATGACCATTATTCTTTCATTGTGTTATTATATTACAACAAACCTGCACTTCTTAAGCACCATTTTTGTAAGTTCTTCTAGACGCATTTCAACATCATCAAGCTGGAAAAGATTCAAAATAAATTTTACCAAATAGGTTCCAACACTCTCTTGACTTGAGCATGTGAATGGAAAGATCCAAAAGTAGTGTGGACGAAAACTTTAAATTTATTAAAAGTTTTCTTTTTTAAAATAATTAGCTTGTGTATATAATGCTCTGAAATGTTCACTACCTCAATACTTAAATCCTTAATAATTTTGGCATGAGTAGCCTCTTGAGCAAGTTGCATATCTAACTGTGCCGCTGCCTCCTTTTTTTGTCTTTTTTACTACAATCACATAATTCTTTGTTATTTCAATACCCAAGTAATCATATACTAAATCGACAAAGTCCTAGGATAATGAATTATACCTCTTCATCAACTTTGGGCAAAAGTTGTAACCACTTCTCTTTAAATTTTGCCAACAACGTTTTTTCCATCACGTGAACATCGCCCCTTTCATCATTATATCCAGTACTGCCCTTGGCTATTTTTTTCCTGTTCAGTTAGACATTTAACACAAATGATAATTTTGGCCAGTCATGGTTACTGCATTCAAAATAATGTGCAGTAGTGAGTTTTCCAGATACAAGCATCTTATAGCTAACATGTTTTGGCCAACTATCATCTATTGATTTTTTGCCAACTATCATCTATTTATTTTTTGTTTGTTTATTACATGATCATAAACATACATGATTTTCTCCTAAACTTAGGGCAGGAAACTCCAATCCAAATAACACTTGAGTCTTTTTCAGTGGTTCATCGTTGGCTTATCCGAACTAAGCTTTTGTATAAACATTGACCATTTTTAAAGGGGAAGATAAAAAAAAATTGTTTTTGTGGTTGAAATAGATTATTAACAGTGGCTAGAATATACAGGGGCTAGGCTCATGCCTTCATTTGATTGTATACGATTTGGGATAGGAATTATTAATGAATAGTTTATATACAGTAATTGTTAATTTAAAGTTTATATACAACCTTACCCAAACCAATGTGACCTCAAATATCTTTAATGGTTGTGCACATTTCTGAATAAATCCTGGAAGTTTTTGTTTGAGAAGCTGAGCAGGAACCAAGTGTGAATAGAAGAGGATGGTATCGAGGGTGGAACCAGCAATTAAATAGAAACTAAAAGTAAAATAAAAGGGAATTATGGAAATAGACAAAAACTAAACACAAAAGATAGATCTTGTGAGATATACAACTAAATATATAGCATACACAATGATTTCAAACAAAACCCAGTGAGAGATCTTGTGAAACAAACCCCAATGAGAGATCTTGTGAGCTACTGCGCTAGGGAAAAAAATGCTTTACAATGGATCTTGTGAAACAAAGTCATTGTAGTGTTAACTGCAAAAATAGGAAAACTGTAAAAGATTAGAATAAAACCCTATTTGGAAAAAATTGAACCAAAACACTAAAACAAAAAATCGAGTCAATAGTTAGTAGATCTGGAAACCATTGTAACAGGTGTGAACCAACATCACAAACCGATACCAACACCACAACCCTAAAACCATTGTAACAGGTATGAATTTTGTGATGAATTCCACAAAATTCATCACATCCAAAACATATAACTATATCGTGTGTGTGTGTGTGTCCGTAGATGGGTATATGTACCTGATGAAGAAGTGGAGATTGAGAGAGCAGAAGGGCGGTCAAGCATCTACCATTAGCTTGGAACTCTATCTGAATTTAACATAAATGTCGACTTCATCTGAGTAATGAAATACCCCACACGGAAGAGATATTGGGAAATGGTGCATGAATTTGGAAGAGGTGTTGGGAAATGGCGGATGAATTTTGATGTTTGCGTTGGCTTTTCTCTCAAAGTGATTTGGGAAACTGGAGTGATGACTTGAGGAAATTAAATTTTTAGTATTAAATGCCTTACCTACGTGGATAGGCTGATTGAAGAGGAGTCTTAATGCCTTGTTTTGCATTTTATAGTAATAAAAGATTCCACAAATCCTTCATATATGAAAAAAAAATTAATACAAAAACCACAAAATAACTTGTCATGTTCAAGTGTGTACCTCATCAAAAAGAATCCTGTATGCATTCAAATCGTAATAGATTTTCCTATTTTTAGTATTGCAGTGATCAAGAGCTTGTGCAATATGGTATGCAACTCTCACACGCATTTCCCACGGCCGCGAATGTTCATCCCCTACAGCAACCAAATAATTTATGCAGTCGTTACAGAAAAGAACACAATCATTAAGAAAAAATCCACAGATAGAAACATCATGCTTCACATACTTTAACGGAGCAAACCAAATGACCCAACAAATTCCAAATGTGCATACAACCCAGAATCAACTTTACAAAAGTGTGTTAGTTTACTATGTGCTGTCACTTCAGGAAGTTTCTTCCTTTTCACAATGTAAAACATTCTCGGAAAAATAGAAAAAAGATTTACAAAAATATGGCAGATTTAACTGAAGTGATTTTTTTTATATAGCAATATGACATCCACAAAATACAAGGAAATTTTTTAAGATGCTTCTACAACACCAATTTGGTCAGAGGACTAGTCATATGAAAACATAGTTGTCCAACCTAGGTCATATAATCTGCATTACATATTCTAAAGACAAAAGGGGAAAGGTTTAGTAGACTGGTTTATGGGGTCCAACCTAGTCAGATTAACCTTACTATTTTCTACTGTATAGAGTCGGAAAATGAAGATGGTATAAGAACTAGAACCAAGCGAGGACTCAAAATTTGGAACATCTAGCAACTTTGTTTCGAATACCTGACTTTGTACAACGCTTAGCATAGCCGGACCAATCCTCTCTCGAACAAGTCTACCACTTAAAAGGCTCACTTCAAGATGAGGGATCATAAGTGTTGCATTCAGAATTTTAGCAACTACAAATGCATCACAAATCTGTTCAAAGTAATAACGCAACAATGAGTAAATACACAGTCAACTGATTGTTATTCATATACCTCGGGTATCACATAACTGTTATTCATATACCCCAGTTATTCTTGTCATAGATTAGTAGATATATAAATTATTCTTCAAATTATATATACTATTCATAGCCAATATGTAGTGAAGACTGTCCTAATTTGCAAAATGCATCTCACTTAATCATAACCAACACTATAATAACATGCCAGTTAGAGAATTGTTAGCGAATAAACACAAAAACCGACATGAGCCCTATGATAGTAGGCTGCTCATATGACAATGTTCCCTGATGTGTACAGGTTAGAATTCAAATAATTTTTTGGAGCCAAATTTGATGACCGCTAGTCAAGTATTAATGTTTTAATTACCGAAAACTATTTGTATTTATTATTATTATTATTTTACTTTGCTGCTTGAGATAAAGTCATAATAAGACACAACCCCCTGTTTTTTTTAAACTTACATTCTCAAAGCTTTGCTTGTGTCCGGTCTATCACCAAGTATCTGACAAATCCTTACTTCAAAAGTACAACCACCATACAAAACTCCCAATATGGCTTTGGCTCGGCGGCGCAAAATAGCCGAGCCCACCATTACCGGCTTCTTTTTACAATTCTTACACTAATTATCCCTCCTCTTCCTCTCCATCACAGCTCTCACGGTGCAGCTTCGTGCGTACGAAATCTAGCTAGAGCCGCTCGACAAACACGAAGATACCTCGCTCGTATCTGACACTTTTCCATACGAAACGCGTTGCGATTCGCTCGAAATTAGTTTCCGGCAATCCGAGATTCGGAAGGTCTTTGACCGGCTCCTTTTCACCACCTGACCAAAAAAAAACAATTCAGCTAAATTGTATGAACATGTTGATAGACCATCAAACAGAGGATTTACCATTACGATAATTCAACATCAACTTAAATATATAACAAATGGAAATTCAAAACTGGAGCAGGTTACGATATAAAAATAATATAAAGATAACTTAAACAAAAAATAAATGGATATTTGAACTCGAGCAGCTAAAGATCATATAAAGATAACTAATCACATTTGAAAATTAAACGCATTTGCAGCATAAAGATTCTAATTATAGGACATGGAGATCCAGCATAAAGTAAAACAAATTAACATTCAAAGCTTTAGCAGCTTAAGATGATGTTCAAAACTAATTACATTAACAATTAATTATAGAATATTTAAATTTTACAGAAACACAGTGTAACAGAGCTGCGGGTGAATATATCATGCAAATCAAAGCTAATTAACCAGTAATCTGATCTGAATCGAACATTAGCGAGCTTAAAAACACAATCAAATGAAAATAACTCAAACCTTAAGTTTAAGCTGGTGAGAATCAGCTACAACTGTAATCATCTCAAACCCACGCATTTGATAAAAACTATTTTCACTGATCAAGCTCATAGAATCCTTGATTTCGAATTACATACCACAAGTCTCTCATAATCAACGCTCTTCAACGTAATTCTACAAAATTCATAAACAAAATCAAAATTTGAATAGAAGCAAATGAAATGAAAAATTTGATGTGAATTTGAAATGTTTTTACAGTGGAGTGGTGGACAAAAGAAAAAGAGATGAAGCAACTATTTGTTCGATTGCACATGGAAAACATCCATTTTGACTTCAAATTTGGCACCAAAAAAATTATTTGAATTTGTTTACCAACTTATATCAGAAACCAAATCAATGAATTATAAGCTGGAAAAGTAGTCAAACCATGATGATGATTGAGTCAACGTGTGTATATCTTGCAAAAATTAAGGCGTGTGTGTCTTTATGTAACTGGCAGTATATTTGTACAAATGGAACCTTTTCTCACAGTATAGAAACGGTCCCATTTGTCAAATTTATGGTTTCACATCCAGAAAATAATCATTCTCCCAGTGCTTCCATTGTAATTCGACATTCTGACAAGTGACACTAAATCATTTCAAGTTTCTTTTCTTCTTTTGTAATATAATTCGTGATTAAGCACATAGGTAGTTGTGAACTGCAATCAGAGACGTGCATAGCCAAAAGTAGGGTCATAAAAACCATAATAAAAACAATGATTTGTATCATTCCCATTACTTGTGACATGCATCTCAAATTATCCACTGAAGGTGATTCATCTTCAATGTGGAAGGAACACGATATTTCTCTATAAAACTACAAATATGAAAGGCAAGAATACCATAGTCCTTTAAAAGGATCGTGAAAAAATTCGCACGAATCCCTTGCACCAAGGCTCATTATAGTTCCCATTTCAGTCACCGATAATGAGAATACTTGGAAATATACAAAACAAGTAACATTGCAATCTTTATATATGCATTCACCATATCGCACCCCAAACCAAATAAAATGGAGTCCTTCTACGGTGACACAAAATCGCAACACAACGCAACACAATTGACGTGTCGTATTCTCATACGCTCGTATCCGGGCTCCACAAGGCTACACTCTTATTGGGGTCCAGACATGAGCGAATGAGGGTGTAACACTTCAATTGTGTCGCATTTTTGTGTCCAAATTTTGTGTCAATGTAACATTTTTGAATAAAAGGTTGCTTAAAACAATTTAAACTGCCTGAACACGAAATTGCACACATTTCCAGAAACTAAGCTAACCTGTTTTCTACTCCAATCATATTGACGAACGGCTGCGGCAGGAGCAAATTGAAGTAACACAAAACCCTCCTTGGAGATCATAAATGCCCCAGACTGCAAAGTAGCCCCAAACAAAAAAAACTATTAATTGAAATAACATGGAAGGGTGGGTTCCCACTAGTTAAAGGTGTGAAATTTGTTACATTTTTTTTAGGCTGTAGCTGAAAACAAGAATGCGATAAAAAGAACATACATCTAGAGGGAAGAACTCGGGTGGGCGAGGCTCGACAGTAAGAGCAGCCTTGCCTTTGTAAATTGAGTGTCCACTAAATACCTTAGCTGCCAACCCTGTCGCAGTAGGAGTAGCTACATACACAACAACCACAACCCAGTAATGAAAATGTTTGAACAAGTAAATGATAAAGATGAAATGAGAGACTAGTTTCTTTATTTACCTGGTCTTGGAGGTGAAGAAGGGTCGTTGGGGATGAACCTCTGTTGGATTTGGCGGGAGAGTTCTATGGTTGAAGAGAGAGAGAGGGGTTTTTGGGATTGAAGCGAATGGTGGTGGAAATTGAGTAAAAATTAATTATATTCCGCAGTAAATATAATCCTAAGCCCTAAATCAACTGAAACTCAGAGAAGTGTTGCGACTATCTATCAAAGTTCACAAAAATATTAAGACATAGCGTGTGTATCTAGCAAACGACCTTAAAGCATGTGTTTAACTAAGCCAACTGCAAATCCAAGTTTGAGCTTGAGTAATTATATTATTTATCTCGTGTAATGATATTGATTATCTTGTTTCCATTTTACACTAAAAGATGTCAGTTGTAATAAAGACATCAAGACACGCACAAGTAATTCTACATCCTTCATATTTTAGATTCAAGTTGAATGCCAAATGTAATTGAATATTATACTTTGGGATCCTCCAGAGACATTCATTCAATGACTCAACTGCTTAGATCCCAACCTTTTTTAAAACTACAGATGGTACAAATTAAACTGCATGACCAAAACTGTTTTAAAAGAGAAAACTAAGCATTAATCAGAAATTTTGTTTGTAAACAAATGACTAAGATCACAAACTATGAGCAAAGGTGCAAAAAAATCTCCAAACTTTCATATTTTTGCAAATAACATTAAAATAACCAATTAGGTTCCCCATAAGGAAGAATGGATTTAATTAGTATTGTTGGTAATGCTAAGGGTAGAGGACATGATATCATGTAATTTATATTGCACTGAAAATAGCATAATGAAGTATAAGATTTATGTTAACTAACCTCAAATAATTGAGAAAAGACTTTGTTGAGTTGAGTTAAATAACCAAATAGACTCGAAAGTTGGGACACGTACCATTTTTTCTCTTCCTATCTTGTACTGTAATTTTCTAGCTGACAATAGATACATAACCAAATTTGAAAAACACAGCAAAATGTGGGAATCTGTTGAACGATCACACGTGTCAAATAGGCTAAGTCGGCCTCTCCAATATTTAATCTGGATTCACAAACTTCTTACAAAACACGGTACAACTGAAATATGCCAAAATTTATGGGAGAACTTTTCCATGTAAATAAACCAATTTAGCTCAACAAGGTGGAGGATGCCACCGTAGCATCAAAAAGCCATCCCCCCACCCCCACCCCGCAACAAGTAAATCATACAGTACTTCACAACTATCTGTTCCACTCAAAGTCAACGCCGGCTCGGGGATTAGCAGTGTTGTTTGCACGGCTCGGATCTTCTGGCTTTATTGAGTTCGCAAAGGTGTGCCAACCTAAAAGGTATGGCATGATGAACTACATAAAATCAAAAGTCAAAATATCAGGCAAAAGTGACGGATGCATACCAGAAAAAATTGAAATAAGTAATGAAATAATACGTTTTGGTTTATTATTTAAATAAACTAACAACGTTTTCCCTTTTCTATATTCTCTCCCCTTTGTTTTTCTTACAGGCTTATAATTATGTTTAGGAGATTTATATCCAAGGTACCTCTAATCTCATGACCCTTAATCTCATAAGCAAGAAGTTTAATCATATATGTCATGCAACAAGAGGAGAAGATCAAGAAAAGAATAAAGATGTAAAAGGAAGCTTGTATCATACATTAAATGCTGAGACAAGAACGGTGTACTCTGCCTTGGTAATGGGTATATAAATGCTCTCGTCCATATTTATAAGCTTGTTTTGAACACCTTCAAAACAGAAATAGATCAGATGTCAGATCAGGAAAATTATGATTATCCATATTCAACTGCCAAATAAAAAAAAAATTGTGCGTGCGTGTGTGTGTGTGTGTGTGTGAGAGAGAGAGAGAGAGAGAGAGAGAGAGAGAGAGAGATGATTACTGAGATTAAAGAAGTGACCAGAGCCATCCGGAAGGGGTTCTACCTTCAAAACCTTCCTGACCTTACCTTCGTCACTGCAAAAAAGAAACAATATACTGGTATTTGAATATGATAGAACAACTCTAAAATAGCATAAAGACGTGACACATTGCTATCAACAATAACCAATGCTAAGCATGGTAAACTTCTTACTAATGACATTGTGAGCCTCTCATGTATCAACATACATACATGTGTGGTAGATGGGCAAATATTTACATATCAAAGCGAAAATTTGGGTCTGCAAGTAAAAAAAACTGAGTCATTGATGGGTGGTTTAATGCCTTGTGAAACAACAAAGGATGTGTATAGGAGTGTGGTGTCCAAAAGATTCAACAAAAGTCAGCAGCTGAGTTAAACACTCAGTACTTGATAATAATAATAATAATAATAATGTGTTTATTTTTATTGATGGCGATAACTATCGACAGTTTAACCCCTTGTGAGCATCAAATTTCTTCACACCCATAATTACAAATAATGGATAAATTAAGAGATCAAATTGCAGTTTCAAATAAAAGGAAAGAAATAAAGAATGCCAAACTAGTTTGACCGATAGTGAGAAATCTTGTAGCTATAAGTTGTTTGGGGTCCATCATCAATTCAATTGAGGTAGATACTCAAATCATGCAGCATACACAATCAGTAGTACTATATCAGCTCTTCCAAATGGCATTAGAATTTTGAAGAAGGGAGAGAGTACTTAAGCCCTTTTCGCACGTTACTGTCACCAGCTATACTTGTTTCTCAAAGATTTGACGACATCTCACAATAAAAAGGTCCCATTTGTCTAATTTATGGTTTCACATCCAGAAAATAATCATTCTCCCGGCATTTCCATTGTAATTCGACATTCTGACAATTGACATTAAAATCATCTCAAGTTTACTTTCTTCTTTTGGAATGTAATTAGTGATTAAGCACATACGTAGTTGGGAACTGCAATCAGAGACACGCATAGCCAAAAGTAGGGTCATAAAAAGCATAATAAAACAATGATTTGTATCATTCTCAATTTTTCCACTGAAAGTATTCATCTTCGTCTTAGAAGGGACACGATATTTCTTTATAAAACTAAAAATATGAAAGGGTGGATTACCTTCTTCCTTTAAAAGGATCGTGAAAAAATTCGCACGAATCCCGTGCACCAAGGCTCATTATAGTTCCCATTTCAGTCACCGATAATGAGAATACCTGGAAATATACAAAACAAGCAAAATTGTTATTTTTATATATGCATTCACCCCAAACCCAATAAAATGTTGCTTAAAACAATTTGAATTGTCTGAATACCAAATTGCACACATTTCCAGAAACTAAGCTAACCTGTTTTCTACTCCAATCATATTGACGAACGGCTGCGGCAGGAGCAAATTGAAGTAACACAAAACCCTCCTTGGAGATCTTAAATGCCCCAGACTGCAAAGTAGCCCCAAACAAAAAAAACTATTAATTGAAATAACATGGAAGGGTGGGTTCCCACTAGTTAAAGGTGTGAAATTTGTTACACTTTTTTTAGGCTATAGCTGAAAACAAGAATGCAATAAAAAGAGCATACATCTAGAGGGGAGAACTCGGGTGGGCGAGGCTCGACAGTAAGAGCAGCCTTGCCTTTGTAAATTGAGTGTCCAACAAACACCTTAGCTGCCAACCCTGTGGCACTAGGAGTAGCAACATTACCTACATACACAACAACAGCAACAGCAACAACCCATTAATGAAAATGTAAATAATAAGGATGAAATGAGAGACTAGTTACTTTATTTATTTACCTGGTCTTGGAGGTGAAGAAGGGTCATTGGGGGTGAACCTCTGTTGAATTTGGCGGGAGAGTTTTCTGGTTGAAGAGAGAGAGAGGGTTTTTGGTGAACCTCCTTCAGATCTTGACCAGCAACTATTACAATAAACAACACAACCATTTCAACAAACAAATATATAGATTGAGTTAGGGCTTTGTATTTAACTCGTGATGCCGAAATCTTGACCAGCGACTTGAGATATCTGATTGAGATACCGATATCCAGCAACTTGGAGAAAACATTTGTGAAGCACGATTCTTAGCTCCTATTTTGTAAAGTAGAGAACGTTTGGGGTTTTTCATTAGGAGGGAAGTCTCCCGCTCTTATTCTCTGAGGTGTATTATTAAAATTAATATCACTTCATTATTTGACATGATAAAGCTCATTAGTAACACATTTTTTAATTTAGAAACGGTAAATTACTCTTACTAATTGTAAAAGTAAAATAGTGTTAGTAATCAATAAATTTGTGTGTTACTAAAAGTGAATTTTGGTGCAGTGATTGGGTTCATTATCAATTATCAACATCATTAGACTAAATTAATTTATATAATTATATATGTCCTGACAAATATACAACACATGAAGGCATCTACCTTCAGTGTCCCGTTCGTGCTCTATCGGTAAGTCCGGAAGAGTCCTTCATCCAAACGGACATCACAAAACACACACAAGCGGGGGCTCCCTATGTAGTACACCATTGCACAGTCCATACCCCCAACGGTGACAATAGATCCCAGCCTCTACACCTACCTCCTCGTAAGTGGCGCTGCCACGTAGGACCCAAAATAATGACCTACACAATGCCTAACCCACCTGTAATAACGGGTGCTCCGGTCCCGAGACGTACGCAACCCCAACCGATAGGTTGTCCACGAACATGGGTATGTTCACACAAATAAATAAATACATATTTTTATCAAACAATGTGTATAGGTAATTAACCATATAATTACCCACAAGAAGTCTCATTAATCTCCAATCAATATTCTTACTTTACGAATTAACGATCTAGTTAATTGTCAAATTCCTCAATCAATAAATAGTGACGCAAATCCAATTTTAATAAATTATCCGCTCACTTGGATGACATCCCACATTCTCGTCTAAGTTCATAAAAATCACCCGAACCATTCCCCGATCCTACCCTGACCAAGGCCCAGAGGTTAAATCGATTCGCCTCGAGGGCCGAATCAGTACGCCTCCGGACCAAGTCGATTTGCTTGGAAGGCCCAATCGATCCGCATACTGGCAGTAGCCCAGAACTGTTACAATTCTTAATACGGGATTCATTCTTCCAAAACTCAATTTCCTCCTAATGTCTTACCCATTTATATTTCAATGAACCTAGATTCCTAATAACACTGTTTAGGTTGTTAATTGACCAAATTAACGTAAAATCATGCACCCAAAATCCTAGAACTTACATCCAACCTCCTTCTAACCCAATTTTGAGCCTACTTACTCATCTAATCAATTTCAAATCTAAGGGATCAATATATAACTTGAAATCATCAAAATAGAAACCCTATAACATGGATTCTAAGGTTCAATTCCAAATTAACATGGCACCAAATCACTTAATCCTTCCAAACCATTATTTCTTAATTTGTTCTAAGAATCATAGAATTTACTTCAATTAATCAAAGTCATCAATTTATTCAATTAGCCCGAAATTGTTACGAGAAAATGTATAGATGAATTAAGAAAGATATTGTAATTGAGTTAGCAAAAGAATTCTTGCCTTAAGCTGTAGATTGGAGTCTCACTCTCTTGAATCCTTGTTCTCCCTTCCTTCTCTAGCATTGGTAACCTCTCCTATGGGCGTGGGGCTGCTAGGGTTATGTTGTGGTGAATGGGAATAGCCTCTTAAGTTGTTAATCATCCTCTTATAATCCCTAATCCCGAGTTACCCATAAACCCCCACTTTTGGGCCCCTAAACAAGCCTGAAACAATACCCGAATTGACTCAATAACTTCCTTATTGGTATACCTCTGCCCGAGCCTAATATTAAGATGTCTAAAACACCCAAACGAGTTCCCAAATCATTCCAGAACGTGCCCAAACTATATCTACCCAAATCACACGCTTTTATTATGTTTAATCATCACCACATAACAAACAGTTAATTAACATACAATTTACTTTCTACGAGTGAACACATTATGCACAATTGAATCAAATAAGCATGCAATCATAAATAAGAAATTTATTCTCAAATACTACCAATTTAATTTATTCACGAATTTATTTAATTAAATTCTACCAATTTAATTTATTCACAAATTTATTTGATTAAATTCTACCAATTTAATTTATTACGAAAACACAGGGTATTACACTTACCGTAATTTTCTTGACAAGAATCGCATACGGATAAGGTAGATATACTATAACCAGGTCTATAAATAAGTCTAACTAAACTATAATGCCTAACATTTCTAAAGTCTCCAAGGTCGAACGCTCTGGTACCATTTGTAACTCCACGCCGCCTGCCTATTCGACCACAACCGTTAGATCACTTTTCCTAGTAGAAATTTAAAACTTAATTATTATTATTATGGCAATCCTTACACTGCCGCGGCCTATATGAAACCTCAACATCTACATCGGAGTTGGCAGAATTAATAGTTCATCATAGTTTACTAATACACCGTATAAGGAATAACCTACTAATCTTTCAAATTCATAGATAATCATAATTGTCTCTAATACATTCCATAGAACAAATCCTTCCTCATACAATGCATAACGTAAAACAATAAAATCGAGTAAATACAACTACGAGTGAAATCAAAGTAAAACATATATAAATTCTCTTTAGGTCAATCTATACTTTGCGGCCTCTACTACCTCTTCTACTACTATCCCGAGGAAACAATGAATATAAAAGTGATGAGCTCAAATAGCTCAGCAAGGGTTAAATCAAAGTCCTCAAAGAACTCAAACTCCCAAAGGTCACCACTCAACTTCCCCCATGGATCAATCTCCCATGGTTTGCTCTCATAGTCCTCAGCCTATAGTTTTATATAATTGGACATCTCAACTCGACAACCTTATTTTAGGCTGCTATTAATCCAGTCATGCCACAGGTCGTGACCTCCTCTCTTGCCCAATTCCAAGATGAGCAATTCGCAGCCTGTTGTTAACTTCGCAGCCTCGGCCAATCTCTGCCAAGGTGTAAGCCCCATAGTTAGCCTATGCTCAATCTCCCTAGCACTAACCGTTTTGACCTCAAGCACTAAGAAGGAGGCCCTCAAATAGTCATGATGCCTTGATCTGGCTAGATAGTGTCGCGCCTCAATACTAAACCCCTAACTTAAGATTCCCTAGGCATAATATAATATTGCCTTAAACTCCATGACCTTTACCAACAAGCCGCAGACTCAAGGAAAGAGATAGAATTCTTGATCTTCAACAACAAGGGTATTATAGTAATATGATGGTTTCAAAACCATAATTTACAATCAACTCAAATCATCAAAAGATCAAAGGCAAAAGACACAAACTAAGTCTCTTAAGATCCTTCACTCTCTAACTTCAAAATCTTACCTCAAGAACCCTAATAGAAAACCAATATAGTCATAACTTTCCCTATGAAAAGTAACCTTCCAAGGCTGAGAAATGATAAATGAATAGTAAAACTCCTTGGCCTCTAAACCTTAATGATTAGTAACTATCCATGGCCTTTAACCCAGAAAGCTATATGAATAGTAGAACTCCACACTTATATCCAGATTACACTTTGAACAATAAAACTCAATGGCTATACCCAATAGGGTTTTAGCAAGGAAGAAGAGGACGAGAACATATCCCTTACCTTTTAGGACTAAGTCCGATAAATAATAACCTTTCACTCCCTCTAGGCCTCCTCCTCTTTTAGTGAATAGTGGTTGTCCACGGCCTCCTTCTGACAGCACCTCCACTTCTTCTTAAAATCTCACTCTATCTAAAGTGGGAATTTAGGGTTTTTAGTAGTCTTGGTAAGTGTGCTAAAGGTGACTGTTTATAGGAATTACTAGGTAGCCTAGGGTTTCCTCATTTGTACCCTCTTTTCCACAATTACCTTTTTAAACGCGCTTCTAAACTTGCAACTCAAGTCATGACCTAATCAGGCCACATCATTTCCCCGCGTGTTAAGTCTCTGTGAAGCTCTGCCACTAAAACTTTGTGGTCTTAACCCAGCCAATGAACTTTCTTTCTGTCCGCAACCTCTTCCGTATGTTGTGTCCTTTACAACAGAAAATCACCTATGTTCATGGCTACCTATATGGTCACGGACTTATCTAGTTTAGGGTTGTTACACCTTTCATCAACTTTGTTAGTTAAAACTAATGGATTATGTGCAAAACACGTGTCTTTTCATTGGAATGAATAAATGAAATCTTCGGTGATTATATAGATGGATTTGAAGGGAAGAAGAAGATGGATGACTTTGAAGTTCGATGAGGAAAGAGGATCTTGGTCGACTCTCACACTCGTTTCTCTCTCTTTTATTTCTATGTTTCTACGTCTTCAACTACTCGTTTCTTTCTCTATATTCATTATAATTGTAAATTCTAATGTAGGCAAAAAAAATCACGAGTTATGCTACTACTATTATTATTATTATTATTATTATTATTATTATTATTATTATTATTATTATTATTATTATTATTATCGTCATCATATGGAATTTGGATGAGGTGTTGTGGTAATTTTATCATACAGAGAACCTAGATTTTTGTCATTAATGATGCCATTATTAGAGGTGGTTTATTATTTCATTTTAATTTCATGTTTATGCTAGCTTACAACCTTTGCAATGCATGGGCGCTTTATAATATTTTTTATTTACGAACCTATATAACTTTATATTGATAAATATGCACAAAAAATAATTTGTGGAATAAAATACTTTTACGTAAAACGATAGTGTGAGGAATATGTAGTGTTGGAAATTCAACACTTGGGAACACAAAAACAAACTAACATTAGACGGGATAAAATATATTTAAGCAAATATAAAGATTATACTACTAAAAATATGATCGAATGTAACTTATAACTTAAAACAATATCACACCTAAACATATATAGTGGTGACAAAAGACTCCCATTTTTTAATCATAGTGGAAGCTCACATATAAAAAAAAGGCTAAAATCTTGGGTTATTAACAAATTTCACAAAATCAATAAGGGGGGTGCATATGAATAGCTATGCACCATTTTTGTCAGTGGGTTTATTAAAATGATGACCTTAAACTCTTCTATGAACAAAAAATTTGTAATTTATATTAGTACATTTTCAAGTTATTCAATTAAAAAGATATTCAAAGAAATCGCACTAAAAGAATTAGGTATTGTCATCATTTTGTTTTTATTTGTTTCCACATACCAACAATCTTTAATGTAAAGAAGAGAATAATAGAAACTGAAATCATAATAAAATACAATAATAAAAATAAAGATATGATGAGAGAAGTAACAAAGGAAAAAAATATTGGTAAGTTGGTCATTCTAACATGAGACAAAAACACACAAAAAATGCATATTTTACAATTAATACTTTGGCATTTTAGATATTAAAATACATAGAAGGATGGAATGAGATATGGTAATAGACAAATAGAGAAAATGAGTTCCAAATATGGAGGTATAAAGAGGTTGATTTTACAATGAACAGCTATCAAATTATTTCATTCCTATATCATTTCATCCCAAACCCACCATTATCACCACCTTTGCATTAAAACAATTGCCTTTATCCTTATTTCCATATTGTAGTGTTACTAACGCCTAATCATTTGAACAATTTTTTATTCTTCTTTTCTGCCCTAAAATTGGACACAAACCAAATTGTTTGTAGTCCCCAAATTATAACAATATAATTTGAGAAGTCCCTGCGATAACCATATAGGGGTGGCAATTTTAAAAAGACACGAAAACACGACACGGAACGACACGAAATTGACCTGAAATTGACACGATATTTCATGTTCGTGTCGTGTTTTTTTACACGAAGTCGTGTCGTGTTCGTGTCAAAATTATGAGTCGTGTTATCGTGTCTTGTCGTGTTAATCGTGTTTTTATTCGGTTCATCGTGTCTATTTATGTTTAATTTAGCGTGAAATTTTAAGAAATCGTATTATTCGTGTCGTGTTATATCGTTTTTATTTTGGTCGTGTTCGTGTCTACTAAAAAAAACACGAATTCGTGTCGTGTTCGTGTCCGAAAAATCCTTGCTGTGTCGTGTCGGCCCGAAACACGACCCAAATACACAAATTGCCACCCATATATATAGGGATGTCAATGGGACGGGTTTGGGGCCCGAACCCCCCACACCCCACAAACAATTAATACAATGCACTGAGTAAATAAATCTGTAAATAAACAAATCAGGAATAACAAATATGTAAAAAAAAACATTAGAAATCATATTATAAAAAAATCAATGTATACCTTATATAAACAAATCTGATTTATTTGAAAAATGAGCAATGGGAGAACAAATACCATTTTATTTGAATCTTCTGTCTATACCTAATCCTCAATTTAAACTAACTGTCATATAATTATAATTATATTATATGTTATGAATGAGACATCAGTGTTTATACACTAACCGGTTGAGAGATGACCGACGGCGTGGGGGTTCTGAACAAAAAGATGATCGATGATATTTAGCTGAACAGAGAGGAGAGGCCACCATCAGATCCATTTCAGGTATAAGGAGATGGAATCGACCGGAAATGGAAACGGATGAGAGATTTTTATGTGGTGAAGTTAGGGTTTTGTTTTAGCTGAGTGAGAGACTCATAAACCCTAAGTGAAAATCTCTGTGTTTTTATATGTAGGGGTGGGTATTTTTGTAATCTCAATCTTGAACCCGACCCCGCCCGTTTATGAATAATAAATTCACCTCGTTAAGGTCAAAGCGGGTACCCGTCAAAACTAGCTCCGTGGCCATCCCTACATATATTATATACCAGGATTTTTCTATGGTGTTGCCTCGATATAATCGACCTTTTATATGAATTGATCCAATCGTTTAAAATCACGCTCTAATAAATAAAGAATAATGTAAACAAATAAAGCCCAAATTAATTTTTCCGTGGTCTAATTAGGTACACACAATAATTATTACACTGGAAAGTTTTGAAGCCCAAGATTTTATCCTCACATAAAAGACATATCACATATGAATATGCCAAATTTATAATTAAGAAGTATAAAACACCATATACTTAAGATTGAGTGATATGTAAGTGCTTTACACTCGATAGATCGTTGAACTTTAAAGATGCCCATTTGTGATTTCTCACCTAGGTAGACATGTTTGCTCTATATATATACACGGTCAGGCTCCTGTGCGGATAGAATGCGGATTAACTACCTTCCAAGAAAGTCTTGGGACCACTTTGTCTTTTATGAACCACCTTCTCTTTCTAAGGTTTCTTGGAATAAAAATTTCTACCCCAATAGATACTAGCTCCTATTTAAGCTTTTATTAAATTATAATTAATCTGGAAGCCTAAGTGTAGAAAGTTCAAGGCTACCTCTCCGGCTTTCTCCATCGTTATCGTACTGTTTTTCGGAATAGTGAGGATAATCTATATAAATATTTTTCTAAAATTTCAAGAGGTTTTGAAGGAAAATAATCTAGTCTTAAACACCTTATGCGGTGTTGATATAAAAAATTAGATTATCTCTAATTATTTAATCACAGATAAAAATAAATAAGACAAAAGAATTTTAAAGTGGTTCAGCCTTGAAAGAATGGCCTACGTCCACTATTTTAATTATTGACGACTGTTTGGAATTCTCGATAACAGGTTTTACCAAGAAATTTCGAGTCCCCTGCTAATGAGGAGGACAATGTATTTATACCCTAGAGGTTGTTCAAATGAAAGGACAATGCGTTGTTCTCTAGTAAACATGTACATCTGTATGATAATAATAATAAGCATTTAATGCGCAGTCATCCTCTTAATTATCCGGACATGAATGCTTTGAACGAGGTGCAGCTCGGACCGCCTAAGTAGCTCGGCATACATGAGTTGCTCGGTACAATAAAGTTCCTCGGAAAACACTTATTGCTCGGAGCGCCTGAGTTGGTCGGGGAGACTGAGCTCCTCGGAGTCAAGGTGTTGTTCAAAAATGTTTATGGGTACCATGTAAATTGACACGTGTCTTCGCATAATTGATCCACGTCAGCAGACTAAATTTGGTATCAACAGAAGCCCCCAATGTTTCATAGTTTGATGTTGAAGAAAAGTATGGAACATTCTGCTGCTTAAACTTTATGGATTTTAGACAAACTTTCGTTATTTATAACTTCTTTCTTGAGTGCATAATATCAGGCTTTTAAAGTATTTTGAATTTCCATAATCGCTTCGTTTTTTGTGCCCCTTTCTTCTTTTTAGCCGTCGGGTACGCAATCGTCCGTCCTGGTAATCATTGTTTTTCTCCATTTCCGAGGTAAAGTATTTAAACGCTTCAGAAAATTCGATCGTCTTTTACTTTTTCAAATCTGCATCTTAGAACTTCTTCACTTCTTCTCTATCTTGTGCGTTCGTTTCTTCCATTGTTCGTTATCAGCTGATTCACCCTTTTCCTGTAAGATCTTCTTCCTTCTCTTTTATTTTCTTTGTTCATCGTGGTTTACCCTGTTGAGTCGCTTGATAAATTTCGCTCTGATTTTTCTATTCCTTCATGGGTCATATTGGAAGAACTTTCTGAACCTTCAGACTACTTTTCTTTGGCTGAGGGACATTGGTTCCCCAGTCTCTTTGTGGCCGAATGCGGCTTTTCTTTTCCTCCCAATCCTTTATGTTTGGAATTCTGTCAGTATTTTGACGTTGACCTGCAAAAATAACACCAAATACTTGGAGGATAGTCAATGGAGTTCATAGGTTAAATTAGTTTCATGGAACCCATTTAGGGATTCCAGAGATAATGTTCTGTTATAGATGGGTCATTAGTGATAGTACTTTTTACTTAAAAACTAGGTTTTTGAATAGGGCGTTAGTTGTCAATCTTCCTGATGCCAACAAGGATTATTTTGAACACGGAATGGTTATGAAAAATTGGCAACATCCTCCATTAACTGGGGATGAAGTGTATAAAGGTCCTAGATGTCCTCCTTATGGCAATGGGATAGGTTGTTTTTATTTTTATTTTATTTTTGAAATTATGTTTCTTTTGTGTTTGATAAAATGTGTTATTGACATTTAATTTTTGATTATTTGCAGTTAATAGTAAAAGAAAATCTCCTAAGGTAATTGATGTCAATTTAAGGCATTTGAAACTTATCTGGAGTTTACACCAGTCCGTTGCTGAAGAACATATCAGATCAGCCTCTTACTTGTTGCAGTATAAGAGCTATACTTCATCTTTTACTGCTCGTCCAGTGGTAGGTGACATTGATCAAGTACCAGATTCTGAAGGTTCCTCCCCTGAATCGAATATTCCCCTTAGTAAAATAATGAAGAGAAGACGAGCTTCTGCCTTTTTTGACAAATCAGACTCTGCCAATGTGGAGGCCAAGGAAAATAAGCAGGATGTCCCAGAGGAAGGGACAAAAAAGATTGATGCACCCCCTCCAGTTGCTGCTAAGAAAGTTGCTGAGAAGCCCCCTGTGGCTCCGAGCAAGGTTGTTGTTGTTTCTCCTCCAAGCGATGTTATCTTTATATCACCGACCAAGACAACATCCTTGGTTGAGAATGTTCCTTCTCCTACGAGGAGGTTAAAGAAGAGTTCTCTGGAGAGACCAATAGAAGCAGTCTCTCAGTCTTTAAATGTTGAAGGCGGTATTCCCACTTTTGTTCCTTCGAGCTCTGCTATGAGCTCGGTGAAGTCTTAGATTATCCCAAAGATCCAAGGTATTGAAGACAATCTTTCTCGTGACAGGGTCACCACCTTGGCAGCTCAACATATTGCCTCAGTAAGTATTGCTAATCTAAACTTTCATTTTTCAATGTTATGTCCCTGTACTGACTTACAGTTATTTTCTTTTTCCAGCTGGTAACATGTTTCAATACCATTCTGAATAAGGATGAGGCTATCGAGGCTTCAATCTCCTCGGGAGATATAGAAGAAGCTTTCACTGGATTGACCCAATCTTTGAAGGAATCTCATCAGAAGTATGAGGAGAATAAAATTGCTTGGGAGAAGCAGGTTAAGTCTGTCGAGCAAGAAAGAGACCGAGCTGTGGAGGCCTCCCAAGAATTGGAGAGGAAAATGAAAGAATTTGAGAAGAAAAATAAAGAGCTCGAGGAAAAGCTCAAGAACACTGAAGAGCTTGAGAACAAGCTCAAGAAAACTGAAGAGGAAGTTGTTAAACTTCGTGACGTTGATCGTCAGAGGCAGGAGATAGAAGGAAAAATGAAAGTTGCTGAGGAACTTCATACTGAGAGGATTTCCTAAAAAAAGACAAAGAGAAAAACTGCGGTTAAAAAGTCCTTCAGTGCTGGCTGGGACAAAGGTTGGAACAAAGGCCTAGCTGCCATGTCCTCTCAGATGGAATTTGCTAGCCTTAAATACTTCAGGGATGGATGGGTTGCAGCTCTGTATGAGCTAAAGGTATCTGAGAGCTCTGAACTATTTCAGCGTCATATTCATGGTCCTCCTCCCTCTCATGAAGAAGAAGAAGACGAAGCTGCCTCAGAAGAGTCTTCAATGATAATTGGGGATCAGGTACCTACTATTGAACTTCGCTTTGAGCAGCCCCAACCAACTATTACGCCTACCGAGCAGCTACTCGTGTCTACCGAGCAACCAGCCTCTTCCTCGAAACCTCGCGAGGAAATTATAGGAAATAAAGAGAAGGTGTAGAGTAGTTTGGATGTTTATTTTGTCATTTTACTGGATGTAGCCTCAACTTTTGTATTTTCTTTTATGATGAAATGAAAATTCAAGCTTTTGATTGTCCATCTTGACTTTTTCCTCTTTTTGCTCTGTCTGCATTCTTATTAATTCTTTCTATCTCTTTTCTTTACTAGCTTATGGCTAGAATGGAGCTCTTATCAGCTCACGATACTGAACTGATGAAAAAATGCAATGACTACTTCGAGGCTGGCCATGCTGACCTGAATGAAGCCCAAATCATCGACATCCTTGGTCCAGATACTTCTGAACGAGCAGTCGAAGCCTATCAATATTTGAAGTGCCTGCTCGATCGTGCAGTTTCTAATAATGTGGCATATTACGAGATGATTGAAGATCTCCAAGGTATCATCGAGGAACTCCAACAATAATACAAGGAATCTTCTGCCCTTTTGCATCAGGGATATGAGAAAAAATATCAGCAACTAAATGCTGACAAAGGATATGATAAGTTCATTGTTGCTTACGAGAAGAAAGAGAAAATTCTAAGGGTTGAGGTCGAGGAGGATAGGCAAATCGCGAAGCTGCTGGAGCAGGAAAACAATGTTTTGAGAGAAGAGATATCTCAATTGAAATCTACAGCATCTTCTTCGGGAGCCTTGGTCCCTGTTAACGACGAAGGTTTCTCATTTTTGGAGGTAGAAAATGCCAATTTGAGAGATGGTTTGGAAACCTTAAAGAGGACTGGACCCTCTACTTCTGCTCGTGGTCGAGCAAGAGCTTATCGGGGATGAGCAATGGCTGCTCGTATTTCAATTGAAGAGTAAAGAACTCAATCAGCCTTGGAGAATCAGGCCTTCCAGTTGATGGCAAATAATCAAGCATTAGCAGAGGTGTTCAAGAAGATTCTGAACCTTGACGAACAACTTTCTACGCAAAGTTTTGCCTTAGAGAATAAAACAAATCTGGTGAAGAATCTTCACGAGCAGCTAGAGAGGTTGACCTATCAGTTCCACAAACAGCCCAGAGAGTTTTGGATGGCTGGTTATAATTAAGTCCTCTATCATATTGATGACCGGATTCAACAGTCAAATAACGAGGGTTACAAGCAAGGATGGTTGAATGCACTGTGTGTGCTGAAATTGGAGCAAGGTCACTACTTATGGGACTATTATAATCCTGTGTTGCTTGAGTTGCCAGTGCCTTCTTTTAAGCTCTACATGAGTTGGATTCCTGCTCGGGTAATTCCTCAGTGCTTAATCTCTAAGTATCTTGGCGACTACAGTCTTCATTCTAATTTTGAGATATCTCGCCCGGAGCACTTGCTTGATCGGCCATCTGTGATGAATGTCAGGATGCTTAAAGATCTGAACTTCATAAATTCTCCTTATGCCTTAGACGATCCTCCTGCTGGAGTAGAACCTGTTTCAAAGGCAGAAGGGAAAAAGCCAATAGAATAGGATCTTTGATGTATTGATTCCTCATGTAATATGTAATTTGTAGTTTGTTCTGATTTTAATGAAGAAACTTTTAGTTTTCCCTGCAATCTTGATTGCCATTTCTTTATAAAACATCTATCTTATTCACTGATGAATGTGTATATATATCTATAAAAAGAAAAAAATGTCCTGTGTTATTTTAAATTGTCGACCAACCGGAGTTGGTGATATTTTGTTTCCCGACTAACTTAGAGTTGGTGTTAATTTGATATGTCACAAGTAAAGAAATTCTGTTTTATGTTTTGATTATAGTGACTTATCACTTTTTAATTCTAAGCCATGAAACGACTTACATCCCATGATCCTGCTTAGTTTAACCAACTGGGGTTATTTGCAATTGATTTACCGACCAATCGGAGTTGGTGGATTTTTGTTCCCGACCAACCGAAGTTGGTGGATTTTTATTCCCGACCAACCGGAGTTGGTGGATTTTTGTTCCTGACCAACCGGAGTTAGTGGATTTTTGTTCTCGACCAACCGGAGTTGGTGGATTTTTATTTTCGACCAACCGGAGTTGGTGGATTTTAATTCCCGACTAACCGGAGTTGGTGGATTTTTGTTCTCGACCAACCGGAGTTGGTGGATTTTTATTCCCGACCAACCGAAGTTGGTGGATTTTTATTCTGGACTTGATGAGTAGTGTGTAGCACTAGTATTTCGCGGAAAATTTTCACAAAAGGAGAGAATTGGGTAAAACATCCAGAACTTTATTCATATTGAAGAAAACTGCATTACATAGGTATTTTAACTACTGATAATATTTGCGTAGATGTTCTGCATTCCATGCGTTCTTAAACTCTCCTCCCTCCAAGGTTTCAATTCGGTATGTTCCTGGTCGAACAACTTCTGTTACTCTGTAAGGTCCATGCCAGTTAGCTTCCAGTTTGTTGTGCTTTTGAATTACTTTCTTTAGCTCATAATCCCCTTCTTTCAAATCACATTTCTTTACTCTCTTGTTGTAGAACAGAGCTGTTCGTTGTTGGTATGCAGCATTCCTGATTGCTGCTTCTTCTCTAACTTCCTCTAGCATATCCAAGTTTAATCTTCTCATCAAGTCACTGATAGGAGAATTAAAATTCAGTATTCTGTGTGTGGGCAAACCCAATTCAGCTGGTATGACGGCTTCACTTCCAAATGCTAGCATGTATGGAGATTATCCTGTTGCTGCTCGTGGTGTTGTACGATAAGCCCACAGCACAGAATGTAGCTTGTTAATCCAATTTGCCTTTGCATCGTCCGGTCATTTTTTCAATCCATTCAGCAGCGTTCTGTTTGTTACCTCAGTTTGTCCATTGCTCTGGGGATGGCCTGGTGCAGAGTGGGTTTTCAATATGTTTGACTGATGACAATACGCAGCAAACTCCTCGTTGTCGAACTGAGTTCCATGATCTGTGATGAATGCATGGGGAAGACCATATCTACAAATGATATTCTTCCAAATAAATTGATATACCTTGTCATACGTCATACCAATGAGAGGCTCAGCTTCTACCCATTTAGTAAAATAATCCATAGCGACTATAAGGTATTTAAATCTTCCCCTGGTTGTTGGAAGTGGCCCGATCAAGTCTATTCCCCACATGGCAAATGGCCAAGGGGGAGTAATGGGTGTTAACAATGCTTGGGGAGTTCTTCGGATAGAAGAGAAGCGTTGACATTTGTCATATTTTTTGGCATAGGCCATACAATCAGCCCTCATCGTTGGCCAATAATATCCCTACGTCATTATCCTTTGCAAAAGCGTCCGACCTGCTACATGGGCTCCACAGGACCCTTCATGGACTTCTTCAATCAAATCATTCACCTCGGAGGGATGCACACATCTTTGCAAACCTGCCATAATTCCTCATCTATATAAGATACCATTAGTCAATACATAACGAGCAGCTTTAAACTTCAGTTTCTTGGCTGTGAGTTTATCAGTTGGCAAAGCCCCTTCTTCAATATATGCCCTGATGGGATCCATCCAAGATGGTCCTAAATCAAGGGTAATAAAATTTATCATCAGATATTTGTCTATGCTTCGACTAGCCAAGACTTCTATTAGGATTGTTCTTCTTAGCTCAGTGCGTATTGTTGAAGCTAATCGAGCTAAGGCATCTGCTCTTGCATTTTCCAATCTTGGTGTTCTAATTAACTGCACTGCATTAAAGCTCGATACAATCTCCATTGCTTTTACATAATACTTGATCATTAATTCTCCCTTTGTTGCGTACACTCCCAGCATTTGATTTACGATCAACTGTGAATCACTGAATACAATGACCTGCTCTGCCCCATGGTTTTTGCTAAACTAAGACCTGCAATCATAGCTTCATATTCAGCCTCATTATTAGAAGCCTTGAATTGAAAGCGCAGAGCATACTCCACATCGATCTCGTTCGGGCTGTTTAAAACAATCCCTGCCCCACAGCCTGTACTGCAAGATGAGCCATCCACATACAGATTCCATATAGGTACTTCATCTTTAAATTTTTGATCGGATAAAGTTCCTCGGTGGAATATTTGTTGCTTCTTTATATCCTCCCATAGCACTTCCTGCTGCTCGTCGACCATCTCCTCTTGCTCGTCAACCGACTTAAGTTCGTCAGAATTTAAATTTGATGATCCTGTAACATCCACAGGTTGGTCGGTAATTAACTTTTGTTCTTCGGAGGTGTCAGGGTAGGTGAACTCCGCGATAAAATCTGCTACTGCTTGCCCTTTAAGTGACGATCTAGGCTCATAAACTATGTCATATTCACCAAGTTCTACTGCCCAGTACATCAATCTTCCTAATTTTTTTGGTTTATGAAGAGCTTGCCTCAACGGCATATCGGTATACACAACTATGGTATGAGCTTGGAAGTATGGCCTTATTCTTCTACTTTCTTCGATCAATGTCAGTGCTAATTTTTCCAGCCTTGGATATCTGATCTCTGCTCCTCGGAAGGCCTTGTTGGTGTAATAAATTGGTTTTTGCACTCCCTCCTCCATTCTTATCAATGCCGAACTAACTGCATTCTCCGAAACTGCCAGATACAAGTACAATCTTTCTCCCATCACCGGTCTTGATAACAATGGGGGTGCTCCCAAGTATTTCTTTAATTCTTGAAAGGCCTTCTCGCATTCATCATTCCATTCAAACGTTTTTCTGAGTATTTTAAAGAATGGGAGACATCTATCAGTTGCTCGTGATACAAATCTATTAAGTGTTGTAACTCGCCCTGTGAGACTTTGCACTTCCTTCTTCGTCGTTGGAGATCGTAGTCCCAATAGAGCCTTGATCTTTTCAGGGTTTGCTTCAATTCCTCGTTGGATGATAATATACCCGAGGAACATGCCTTCTCATACTTCGAATATGCATTTGGTAGGGTTCAACTTCATTTGATATTTATCTAGTTGATCAAAGGTCTGGCCTAAGTCAATTAGATGATCAGCAGCTTTCTTGCTCTTTGTTAGCATATCGTCAACATAAACTTCCATGTTGTAACTGATTTGCTCTACAAACACCTTGTTCATCAACTGCTGATATGTTGCACCTGCATTTTTCAATCCAAAAGGCCTAATATTATAACAATAAGTTCCCCTAGGGGTAATAAAAGAGGTACTCTCCCTGTCTTCAGGTTTCATTTTAATCTGGTTGTAACCAGAATAAGCATCCATGAAGCTCAATAGCTCGTGTCCCGAGGTAGCATCCACTAGTTGATCAATTCGGGGCAATGAAAAATGATCATTTGGGCATGCTTTGTTGAGGTCGATGAAGTCTACACACATCCTCCACTTGTCGTTCTTCTTCTTCACCATCACCACATTTGCTAACCAGTCTGGATATTTAACATCTTCAATAAAGCAATCTTTCTGGAGATTATCGACCTCCTCTTGTATAGATTGGTTTTTTACAGGGCTGAACACTCTTCGTCGTTGTTTCACTGGCTTGATTTCCTTGTTCACATTGAGCTCGTGACGAAGGAAATTTGGGTTTATCCCTGGCATATCTTCGTGACTCCATGCGAAAGTCTGTTCCCTGCTTCTTAAAAATACTATTAGCTCTTGCTTTATTAAAGCATCCAACCATGAACCGATTTGAGTTATTCGTTCTGGGTGTTCATCGTCCAGAATGACATTTTCAGTAGTTTCCACCACCTGACCTTTTACGAGCTGCGACTCGACTCTAGGATCTAATGTTTCAATTTTTGTACCTTCATCCACTTGATAAGTAGTAGTCTTTTTCCTAGATTCCTCCAGTTCTTCCTGCTCGGCAGACGAATAATAACATTCTCGGGCTACTTTTTGGTCACCTTTCACTATTTTTACTCCAAAATTGGATGGAAATTTCATGCATTGATGTACAATAGATGGTACTGCTTCGAACTTCTTCAAACCTACCCTTCCTATAATGATATTATAAGTTGATTAGACATTCTTATCCATCACGAAAAAGCGCACTCTTTCTGTTCGAAAAGCAGGCCATGTGCCGATAAACATATCCAACTTGATCGTCCCTAGTGGAAAAACTTTCTCGCCAGTAAAACCGAGGAGGGGCCTATGATAAGGTTCCAACCGAGATAACTTTAGATTTAAGCTGTCAAAGCATGAGTAGATATGATATCAACCGAGCTGCCATTATCCACCAGTACTCTTGAGATTATTACTTCCTTCATCCTCATTTTGATCACCAATGGATCATCATGAGGATATAGCACACCTGTAAGGTCGTTCTTGGAGAAACTGATGACCCGTTTTTCTTTGTTTACTTTCCTCGGGCGATCATCTTCAACTAGATTTATTCGTTGAATGTATGAACAAGCTTGAGCCTCATTGAGGTAAGCTTTCCTCTCTGCAGTAAGGTCTCCACCTCCTGCATCTCCACCTGTAATAACATTACAATTAAATGATCCAAAACGAATTGAAAATACCTCACGTTCTGGTTGTCTTGGTCTTTTGGGGAGATCGGGGTCGTCTTCTGGATCATCTTCATTATCTCTTTTCTTGTCTTATTTTGCTCGACGAGGAGATCCAGACCTCTGTCTTGCTTGGTCGTCGCTCTTTCCGTCATTTCTACGATCAACATACTTGGCCAGTTTACCTCGTCTGATGAGTGCTTCAATTTCATTCTGAAGAGCTATGCAATTTTTGGTCGTATGACCATGGTCTTTATGGAACTCGTAATATTTAGTCTTATTCCTCTTGTCAGGATCTATCTTCATTTTCTCTGGCCAGTTTAGCTCCTCGCTGTTCTTGATTTCTTCCAGAACGTGGTTTATGTCTACTTTCAAAGGAGTATAGTTTCCAAATTTCTTCAACTGTTCCTATGATGGCTTTGTTTTTTACTGCCTGTTACCACCATTGTTCTTATGCTCTTTCTTTTTTGCTTTATCAACCTCCACCTTGGTCTCTTTGGTATCCATATTCTTCTTCGCAGCCATGGCCTCCTTGGCATTCATGATCTTGGCCGTTTTTGCCATCAGTTTTGACATGGTCCTGGGCGGATCTTTGGCCAAAGTGTAGTACAATTTATTTGGCAACAGTCCACTCATCAAAGTAGTAATCGCAATCTTTTCCTCGTAATCAATAACTTTGAGCTTCTCGTTATTGAAACGGGTTATATAATATCTGGTGCTCTCACCTGCTTTTTGTCTAACACTTAACAAGTGTTCTACTCGTTTAACTGATTTTGCTCCAAAATAGAAATTTCCAATAAAGAGCTCGGCCAGTTGAAAAAAAGTTAAAATCTTCCCCCGAGGAAGATTATTGTACCATATTTGAGCAGATCCGGTAAGAGTTCCCGAAAATGCCCTGCATCTCATCTCATCTGGCACTGCATAGATGTTGGCAGCAGCTTGGTATTGTTCTATATGAAGGACAGGGTCAGTTTTTCCATAATATTTAGGAGTCACAACAGGTGCTTTGAACTTTGATGGTGTGGGAAAATCCATAATTGCCTGGATAAAAGGTGTCCCTTGGACAAAAGTTCTTTGCAGAGGATTTTTTGCCTTAACCATTTCCCCTAGTCTATCCTCTAACCTTTGAATAGAGCATTTACATGCATCATTTCCCTCCTCAGGCCTGTTGATTCGAGCAACTGATCGTGTTGAATTTGCTTCCTGGGATCTTTCATTACGAGCAGTTGGTCGTGATTGGGCAGAACCTTCCCTTAGATAGGATGGTCGTTGAAAGTTCTTCGACACAATCCTAGGGGGACTTCTATTCCTCCTAGGACCCAAACGATCAAAAGGAGAGACTCTACTCAACCTTTCAAGAGCACTTGTTCTTTCTGGAGATAGAGTGATATTTTGTTGAGTGTCTATAGCTCATACCGAGGAAGTACGCCCAGGCTGATAAGAAGGATCATGAGATCTCTCAGTACGATATGACTCGGTGTGTTTGGATCGAGATTCTCCTAAGAGTAACGTTCGCCTAAAAGGTAATCAGGTATTTCTTTGAACACTTCGTTGTCCTGAATGGGTAGATACTCCACCCTGGACAGTTTGTATGAGTTGTCGCATAGTCTCTTGCATGGTCGTCTGGCCCTGGGCCAAATTTTCCATTATTCCCGCCAGATCTTGGATATTTGGAGGAGCAGATGGATTCGGGGGGTTTCCAGCGTTTCGATTACTGGATTCAGGATTATCAGCCATTGATGATGAATTGTTTTGGTGAAAAATGATAATTACAGTCGATTCCCACAGACGGCGCCAATCTGTTGATGTAAAAAATTAGATTATCTCTAATTATTTAATCACAAATAAAAATAAATAAGACAAAAGAATTTTAAAGTGGTTCAGCCTTGAAAGAATGGCCTACGTCCACTATTTTTATTATTGTCGACTATTTGGAATTCTCAATAACAGGTTTTACCAAGAAATTCTGAGTCCCCTGCTAATGAGGAGGTTACAATGTATTTATAGCCTAGAGGCTGTTCAAATGAAAGGACAATGCGCTGTTCTCTAGTAAACATGTACATCTGTATGATGATAATAATAAGCATTTAATGCACAGTCATCCTCTTAATTATCCGGATATGAATGCTTTGAACAAGGTACAGCTCGGACCGCCTAAGCTGCTCGGACTGCCTAAGTATCTCGGCATACATGAGTTGCTCGGTACAATAAAGTTCCTCGGAAAACACTTGTTGCTCGAAGCGCCTGAGTTGGTCGGGGAGACTGAGCTCCTCGGAGTCAAGGTGTTGTTAAAAAATGTTTATGGGTACCATGTAAATTGACACGTGTCTTCGATAATTGATCCACGTCAGCAGACTAAATTTGGTATCAACATGCGGTATTGAGGTTTTATATGTGAAGTTTCTTTATATATTTGATTAACAATATAAATTATATCATTTTCTATAATTTTGTCTAAATCATTGTCACCGTAGGATGACAAAAATCTTCGATTCGTTCTTAGGGCAGTTGTCTCTATGTATTTAAGAAGAGGGCGAACTCTTCCTGATCTAATTAAGCTAGTTCTTGTTTCAGCTAACCTTTTGCGTCTAATATATTTTAATATGTATGTAGTATCTCTAAGTATCCCAGTATATTCTTGAGACTTTTCTAGTTCTGAAAGTTCTTCTGTAAATTCTTCAGTTCTTAAGTCTTAAAGAGATTACGGATCTCTGTTCTAATTATTTCTATTATAGGTATTTCACGTGTTAACCGCTCAATAATCCGGTCTATATATTTGTAGGTACCTCCTGTGTATATTAAAGTAGTTTCTATAAGTAGTCTTTTTGAGGGGTCTGAGAGAGTCCACACGTGGATTTCTCTTCTTAAGTCTGGATTTGTTTGATTAACAAATGCTAGAAAGTCCGTAGTTATTTGAAGGCTCGTGCAAGTGTTTTTGAAATTTAGCAATATAAATTGAAATATCTATTGGTTTGGTTTTAGTTTATACCTTTCTTTTGGTATACAATTACTTTATCTTCTTCCCTTTGTCTCTTCAGTTTGTTATTATCCTTCTCCGGTCTGTACATTTTGCAACTCTCTTTTTATGTGTCGCACATCAATCTCCTGTTGGCGTTGGACCCGTTTCCTGCCTGTACGCCACCACGCCTAATGCTCAACTGGCTAATGGCTCACGGAAAATCGGTAGCTGATGGCGGTTCAACAGCATAACACCCACATGCTACACTAGAGGTTCCACACAATAGTCCTCTATGAACAGAAAGTTAGAGTTGCTTGGAGAATAATAACAACGTATCAAAAAGAGATTTCGAAAAAGAAAATACTTTTATTGCATAACATTAGTAAATACAACTCTCACCTCTCCCCTAACTATAAGAGGTATCCTCTCTAATTTTCATCTTCTAATTTACAAATTATTCTCTCCCTTATAGATGACTGACAACCGGCTGCGAAAAGCAAACCGGTGAAAGCAATACATTTATTAAAATCTAAGCAAATTTTGCGTCTTTCAATTATTCTATCTGAGTCTAAAAGCATCTTTGTCGTCTGGTAATAATTTTGATGAATCTTATGCTTTTCAAAAGGCGGTCTAATAATTTTATCTTTTAAGTCACGCGTTCTCTGTCTTTAATAATTCTTCGAATAAGGGGGGGCTTCTCTATCTCGTTTATGCCTTCTTGTGCCTTTTTTATTTTGTCTTTATTTGGTGGAGTATTACTGTTGTTGAAATATTCGTCACTGAGGTCCACCACTCTAATGCTGGCTAGTAAAGTAACCTCTACCACTTCTTTAGATTCCTTTTTTAGCATGTCGTTGAATGGATCATTAGCTTGGATGATTAAGTTTGTCTTATAGTATACAATATACCATCTTTCTTGACTTGTTAATATCTCCATAATTTTTATTGTTTCCATGGCTTGAACAATCTGGAGTTTGGTCTTGTCAATATTAAAGTCTTTAGTCTCGTCTTTAAAAAGAATTTCGATGTCTTCAAATGCAAAAGTGGAAAATTTAATGAGTCTAAAACCTTCAACTTTTTTCCCCTGCAAGAACTTGGAGGGATCTGGTAAATTTTGGCAAACAAGGGAAAAAATTCTTCTATTTTTTTTGCGTACTCATGGACTATTTTTCAAAGAGCAATAGAGTCTTCTATAGTCTGTATCTAATGAGTCCAATGAACCCATAGCCTGCTAGAGTTATGTGTGACATCTCCGTTTTTCCAAAAAGATAAATTTTTTAAACTTCTTTGAAGAAACCACTAATTATTAAGGCATCTCCATTAATCTCAGATAATAACATATTGAAATGTTCAATAATGCTATTACCCTATTTCTGATAGTCTTCTGAAAATGGAAGATTATTATTACCCAATGGTATAATAATCTTAGTCTTAAAAGTCTTTTGCTAATAATAAAAATTATCAACTGGTCTAGTTTTGGAGAATTCTCCAAGAGCCTGAGCATATATTTGAATCTGAGGTATAGGAATAACAGTACTACTGAGTTGAATAACTACGAGTCTTTGAGTTCTCATGAATCTGGCAATGGCTACCAAATTCTGCTTGAATTCTATCAATAGTCTATTATTTACGTTCCACCATATAGCGTCTATAAGAGTATTTTCATCATTAAAAAATTCTCGTATATATTTTATTAAGTCTGAATATCTTTGGTGTGGTCTATATTGTGGAAAATACATTTTCCAAATGAGTCTATTCTGGCCCATAATTTTATTTCTTGATATTCCTAAAAGAACAAGAACATCATCAAAGTTTTCTAGAATTAATCTCTCTTGAGAGTCTTGGATATGAGTTTGAGTTTGTCTTTACGTTATATGAGTATTTGGTTTTACGCATATAAGATAGTTTGCAACGTCTTCTTTGTTCAGTCTATATGTTCCAGAGGAACTCATGATGTCTAATTCTTCTGTTTGCATCATAAAACAAGAAATAATATTAGTATTAACAAACATGGGTTCTCTAGATATGATGTTTGGAATGGCGTATTTACTTCCCTTAGTATGTATAATAGAGAAGTCATATCCATTAAGCAATTGTTACCATCTAATTAGTTTATTAGTTCTTGATTTTGATAAGTATAAATCTCTAAATTTTACTGCATAAGAAAAATCAGTATAAACAGTAAAATGCTTAGGTCTAAGAAAAATCATATATTTTTCTATAGCCCGAACTATTGCTAAAACTTCTTTTTCACTGTATATCTTGTTTCTAGATCAGAAAAAGTTTTAGAACTATATCTACAAAGTTTCTTCTTCTTAGTCTGATAATCAACGGCAAAGTATATTGCTCCCCATTGTTTATTAAAGGCATCTGTTTCAACTATAAATTGGTCTTCAACATTAGGCAGTTAAAGTAAAGGGATATTCTTGACTGCTTCTTTTATCTGTCTTGTAATTTCAAAATCATCTTTAGTCCATTTAAAAGGATTAGTCTTATCAGTTCCTTTTAATTTGGAAGTTAAGCTTTGTATTTTTGAAGCAAGATTCTTAATAATGTCTGCAACACAATTAAGCAATCCCAAGAATGATTGTAATTATTTTCTATCTTTAAATTGGTATGGGAATTGAAGAATCTTCTTGGTTATGTGTTCAGTTAAGGATAATTTTCCTTTGTTAATATACATTCCCACAAAGTATATATCAGTCTTGAATAATTGCATCTTCTTCTCAGAAATAACAATTCCATGTTTATCTAATTCTAAGATAAGCTTTTTAAGATGGTCTATATTTCTACTTCAGTCTTGCTAGCTACAAGAACGTCATCTACATAAACAAGTCAAAATTCTGAGTAAGATCTAAAAATGTAAGGACATATTTCTCATGTCCGATATCTTTCATTTGTATATGTCGTACGCCGCTACAAAAGGCACGTTACTTCACGATCTCACATGACGGCCTCAATCCGAATTCCAGGAATCAAGCATTCATCATCGCCATCATGTGTCCCACATCTGCCTCAACAACTTCACGTTCCACGATTTTAGGCACTTTATGCAAGTGGTACGCAAGAGGAGTCAAAATAATAAAAGAAGGCAAGATAGGAACGTTCAAGGGCATTTTAGTGATTTTATAGCCACCGTCCAGAGGTCCGATCAACTGGAAAGTTGAAGATCTCGACGCCACGAAGATACTGGAAGAAACAACACCTCAATCCGAGCTACGGTGAAAAAGTTATGGCCCTTTGAAAATGGAATAAATTCTGAGAAAACCCTTGGAAGAATGTTGTGTGTTTAAGCCCCAAAACCAGCGAACTATCGCGAACCGAAGGCCGAATCGGTTCGGGGGGAAAATCGGTTCGAGGTACCTACCGAACCGGTTCGGGGTACCTGACACTGGCAAGAGTTCCAAAGTTTTAAAATTCCTTTTTGGTTTTCTATAAAAGCCAACTTCGGGGGAGTTATTTTGCAAGACTTGGAGAGACGATTTTGAGAGTTCTATTAGCTCAAGTCTTCATATTTTTGAGTTCCAAAACTCATGTTTTGATTCACACATCATTGCCATACCTTTGTGAATCCGTCTGAAACCCAAGAACACAACTTTGATTTTGTTTATACTTGTGGAGAAGCCATCTTTCTTCCTCATTGCTGCTCACCTGGAGTTCATGCGGGAGATTTCAGACGACGACATCAGAACCGACGCCTGCGAGTATTTCTGTGTGACACTTGTTTTTCATTGTAATCCATGTAACTGTATCTTACAAAATTATAGTGAAAAATAAAAAGGTTTTGCCCCTTTGGGGAATTTTTCCTCACTTGTGTGTTTTTGAATGTTCTTGCATGATTTCATCATCTTCAATCACACTTAAATGCATGTTTAGGATTTAATTTGGAAAAATTGAGTTTAATTAAATAATTTCTTTATTTGAACGCATGCTCACTCCTTCAAATTGGTATCAGAGCTAATTACACAACTTTACCGTGTAATTTTCCGCAAAATATTTCTAAGATATCAATTTTCTGAAAAATTTAATTTTTGAAAAAGAGCGTGTGTAATGGAATAAAATGCTAGTTTTTGACGGGACAAACTATGCTTACTGGAAAGCCCGCATGAGGTATGCATTAAAAGCCATTGATGAACGAGTCTGGATTTTGGTTGAAAAAGGGTGGACTCCTCCCTCCGTCACTGTTAATAACGTGACTAATTTAAAATCTGTCACTACATGGACTGAAGAGGAATTCAAATGGTCTTCATTTAATTCTAAGGGGCTAAGTGCTATTTCCGGATCCATCACACCTGAAGAGTTCTGATGGATAATGACGTGCACCACGTCAAAAAAGGCATGGGATGTTTTACAACGTACCCGTGAAGGAACTAATGCTGTGAAAGAATATAAACTGCAAAATTTAACAACTCAATTTGAGACCATCACCATGCTTAAAACTGAATGTTTTAATGATTTTTATGCTAGGCTATCTGATATTGTTAATACTAGCTTTAATCTTGGTGAATACATTCCTAATGCTAGAGTTGTTAAAAAGATTCTAAGATCTTTGCCTAAGCATTTTATTCCTAAAGTCACTATGCTAAATTATATGGGTAATTTAAATACGCTTAAATTATAGGAACTTGTAGGAGACTTACAAACGTATGAAATTAATATGTTTCCTATATCTGTCGAGCCTAAAGATAAGAGAATTGCACTTAATGCCCAAGAGGAAAAGAGTGAGGGGTCAACAAAAAGGAGAGTTGAGTCATCTAGAAAGAAAGAGATAGATATGTCATATTTTGAGTGTGACTTTAACTTAGATAATTTGGCCATGTTTGCTAAAAATTTCAAGAAAATTCTCAAATTCAAGAAAAATGGTAATTTCAAAGATAAAAATAATTTTTAGAAATGTAAGTTTGAAAAGAAAAATGAAAAGGATTTTAAGGATCCTCCTAAGAAAGACAGTGGGGGATGCTATGAGTGCGAGGGTAGGGTCATAGAGCCTTTGAGTGTGCTGCTAGGCTGAACAGAGAAAAGGGTAAAGTTGTCCTTAATGCTACCCTTAGTGACTATAGTGAGGTCGAGTCGGTGGACTCTGAAGACGAGTCATCGCATGAATGTAACTTCACCGCATTCATGGCTAGTCATGTGAGCACTTCTAGTACTCCTCACGACGATAAGGATGCTGCTTCACAGGGACACCTCGACAGTGAGATCGATGTGAGTGAGGGGGAGGATGATGCAAGTGAGAGCGGGAGTGATCTTCAACGCGCCTACGTCGAGTTATATTTTGAGTCATTTAAAACTAAAAAGCGTAACAAAGCGTTAGTTCTTAGGATCACCGCTTTAGAGGAAGATTTAGAAAAAGCGAGAGAGAAAGAGTCCTCCACCTGCACTACCTTGAGAGAGATAGAGAGTCTGCCTGTTTTGAGAAATAAAGTTTGTTTAGAGAGAGAGAGAGATTGTTTGGAGAGAGAGAGTGTTATTTTGAGAAAGATAAAGGGGATTTGACTAAAAGAGTAGCTAGTCTTACGAGTGAGCTCTATTCCTCTGTGGAGACTCGGAAGAAACTTGAAGCCCTTGCAGCCCAGCTTACTCATAATCTTGAGAGAGCACGGGAAGTCGAGGTACAAATTGAGGATAGATCTGGGAAGATGGGAAAGATACTCCTCGACCCCGTTTTAGGTTTTGGTGATAGGCAGGGAATAGGTTATGATGGTGCCTCCACGTCCCAAATTGCACCTGGACCTATTCCTGAGTTTACTATGACTCCATATGGATATCGTCAAACACCTCGTAGGAGATTTCGACCAAGAAAAGCAAACCCAGGTCTGCCTAAGATTGTTCTTCTGTACGTATTGCAAAAGAAAAGGCCACCTCAGGGAGTTTTTCTATAGTTTGGGTCGGACACGACGTACTACTGCTCCACCACATCATACTGATGATTTTTTAAGTCTGAGAGAGCGTGTTGAGTTTTTAGCTGCCACATCATAGAGTTTGATGGAGGAATTTCGACGGATGTCTTTACCGTCAGTGAATGCTTCTCGCATCCCGGCTAAAACCAATAACAACAAGGGTAAACAAAAGGTTAACACTACTTGGATACCTAAGAAAGATAACAAGGCCATTGTTGTTCATGTCGGTCTCAAAAGCACATAATACCTCACAGTGGTATTTTGATAGTGGGTGCTCCAGACATATGACAGGTGATGTCTCATTTTTTACCTACCTAGAGGATCATAAGGATGGTAGAGTCACCTTTGGAGACGGTAGCAAGTCTAACATAGTAGGAAGAGGTATAATAGAGTTACCAGGATTTCCTAATCTAGAGAACGTTTCGTACGTCAAAGGTTTGAAAGCAAACCTTCTCAGCATTAGTCAGCTGTGCGAAGCTGACTTCGCCGTAAAGTTTGACCGGGACACATGTAATGTCTATGATCAATCTAGTAAAATTTTAGTGCGAGGGGTAAAGATAGAGGATAATTGTTTTGGGACTGTACCCACGTCCTCACTTGTCTGCAACAGCGCCACGATCTCTCCTATGGATATGTGGCACCAACGTCTAAGTCACGTGAACGTTAGAGATTTAACTCGTTTAGCTAAAAAGGACCTAATACGTGGCTTACCATTATTTGGAAAGCCAACTTCCCTAGTTTGTGGACCCTATCAGTTGGGAAAGCAAATCCGTAGCCCTCATAGGAATTTGCATTCCATTACCACCTCACGTGTACTTGAGTTGATTCACATGGATCATATGGGTCCTACTCGTACTGAGAGTCTGGGTGGTAAGAGGTATATCCTCGTGATGATGGATGATTTCTCCAGATATTCGATTGTAGGTTTTCTGAGAGAGAAATCCGATGTTGTAGAGTTTTTAACGACCAAGTGCTATGTCCTGCGAAATCAACACGGAGTCACTATTAATAGGATACGTAGTGACAACGGCACTGAATTTAAGGAAGCAAAGGTAGATCTTTACTGTGATAGCCTTGGGATCAAACATGAGTTTTCTGATGTGAAGACTCCTCAGCAAAATGGGATTGTTGAGAAAAATAACAGGACGATCCAGGAAATGGCTAGATCTATGCTTCTAGGTCATAAAGTTTCTAGGAGATTTTGGGCAGAGGTAGTGTCTACTGCATGCCACATGGTGAATAGGGTTTACATGCGTCCACACACATTTAAGACGCCGTATGAATTATGGACGGGCAAGAAACCCAACCTTGCATATTTTCGTATCTTTGGGAGTAAATGTTACATCCTACGGGATAGAGAGCAATTAGGAAAGTTAAACTCCCGGATCGATGAGGGAATATTGCTAGGATATTCATCAAATAGTAGAGCGTACCTGGTCTTTAACCTGAAGAGCTCTAAGGTTATGGAATCAATAAATGTCACCGTGCAAGATAACGAACCTCCGACGTTTATAGATCCTAACCTTTAGTATGAGGATGCGGACTTTTCTGGAAACGATTTACTTGTCCATTACCCACACTCTATGGACCCTACTCCTATGTTAGGGGACACACCTGCTTGGGTTCGCAAGAGTCATGATCCCTCTACCATTGTTGGCGATCCCACTTTAGGGGTCAAGACTCGTTCTTAGCTAGAGAACGTTATTAGCCATTTTTGCTACACGTCCAAAGTCGAGCCCAAGAATCACAAAGAAGCACTCAAGGATGAACACTGGATATTTGCCATGTAGGATGAGTTGCTTCAGTTTAAAAAGAATAATGTCTGGGAACTTGTCCCCCGACCTAGTGAGACTAATGTAATTGGTACCCGGTGGATTTTCAAGAATAAAATGGATAAAAATGCTCCCATAATCAGAAACAAGGCTAGGTTAGTCGCTCAAGGCTACACATAAATAGAGGGTGTAGACTTTGGGGAGACATTTGCTCCTGTTGCGAGGCTTGAGTCCATCTGCTTACTACTCGCCATCGCATGCCATCTGCGTTTTAAGTTATATCAGATGGATGTCAAGAGTGCCTTTCTGAATGGCATTCTATAGGAGGAGGTTTACATGGAACAACTAAAAGGTTTGAAGACCCTAAGCACTCGAAGCACGTCTACTATTTGAGGAAAGCCTTGTATGGTTTGAAGCAAGCACCTCGTGCTTGGTACGAGAGGCTTACTTCCTATCTCTTAGCCCGCGGCTTCAAGAGAGGGGGAGTTGATATGACGTTGTTCGTCAGGAGAGATAACGGTGCTATTTTAGTTTCCCAGGTCTATGTGGATGACATAGTCTTTGGATCCATGTGCTCCCAGCATGCTCACCACTTTGAGGAGGAGATGAAAAGTAAGTTTGAGATGAGCATGGTAGGTGAGCTTACTTTCTTCCTTAGTCTTCAGGTTCGTCAGCTAGAGTATGGGATGTTCATCTCCCAATCCAAGTATGTTAGAGACCTAGTGAAGAAATTCGGTTTAGACTCCGCTAAGCATGCACGTACACCTATGAGTACTTCTATCAAGCTTAATAAGGACACTTCAGGCAAGGACGTAGAGCAAACCTTGTATCAAAATATGATAGGTAGTCTTCTCTACTTGACTTCTAGTCATCCCGATATAACCTTTAATGTTGGAGTCTGTGCGCGATATCAGGCGTTCCCGAAAGAGTCACACTTACTCACTCTAAAACGTATTATCAAATACGTGAGTGGGACTCTATCACACGATATTTCTTTGATATCGATGACCGTTTGTCCGCCTATTCGGATGTCAATTGGGCCAGGGATGTAGATGGTTATAGGAGCACTTCTGGTGGGTGTTTTTTTTATTTTGGTTCTGCTCTTGTCTCCTGGTTGAGAAAGAAGCAAAACTCCATCTCTTTGTCAACTGCGGAGGCTGAGTACATCGCCGCCGGGAGTTGTTGCACGCAACTCTTGTGGATGAAGCAAATGTTGGAAGATTATGGGATTTCATAGGGTACCATGATCATTTCCTGTGATAACACGAGCGCTATTCACATATCCCGCAATCCAGTCCAACATTCGCGCACAAAGCACATCAGGATATGCAAGCACTTTATACGTCAGTTAGTTGAGGAGAAAGTCATATCCCTGAGTTCCGTTCTCACCGACCGTCGGTTTGCCGATATTTTCACAAAAACTTTAGATGCCCTTATATCCGAGAGTCTTAGGAAGTCTTTGGTGATTTGCACAGTTGACTGAGGGCTTGGTCCGTGTCTTGCATTTTTCATATCATCTGATTCCTATTGCTAGACTGTATCATTTGTATTATTATCTTTTTGTTTCTTTAATTTTTTGAAAAATTCAAAAATATTTTCTTTTAGAAATTTTTTTAGAAAGGCTCAAAAAGATTTTATTTTGATAAAATTTTAAAAAATCCATTTTTTTTTGTATTTTTTTGCACCTTTTATGGATGAGCATTTAAGATAGCTGAGTCACAAATTTCATTCCATTTATTCCACGTGACTGTTTGATAGTGATTTGAGACGCTACATCATTTCATCCATGTGCTTTACATTGATTGGAGTCTTTGAGATGTGATTAATGATCTCCTTCTACATGATTGACTCTTATCTCCTTTATTGCACATATGCACGGCTATATTTGATTATTATACTTGTCTATCACATATTAGCTTGAGTGTTTCCATCTCAATTATGTCTATATAACGTACAATATGCGATAAAACTTGACGATTGGAATGCATGTTAAAACCGTTTGGTGAGACTGTGTATTTTTAAAAATGGGGAAGGGATGCGAAAGGTTCTCTTTTGCCTCTGCGAATACTAAGCCACTGTTAAAAAGGACCTAAAAATTTGAGGAATTTTATTATCCGGGGTCCAAAGAGATTAAAAGAGCCCAAATTTTTTTTAAAAGCAATAAAAAGCAATTCATGCCAAATATGGGCCATTAGGTTTCACCATAAATTCTCCAAAGTTTGAGAATTTAGATTATCTCTATTCAAAATATAAATCTGAGGGAGTTTATTTGGAGAATTTAAACGGGTTTGCACTTCCTTGAAAGTCCTGAAAAAGCATTAAATCGTTTTGGACGTTATTGGTGTGGAAATCACTTTGAGCTTTGATTTTTTGATTTGATTGAGTCAATGTCTCATATTACCACCTTTTTACACCTAAGGAAGATGTTGAGTTCATTCGTTAGGAGTATCCGATATTCATCGTGCACATATGTCATGCTTGTATGCATTGATTTTCCTATCGAATTTGATCACACCCTACATTTACGCTATCATCGACTTAGTTGTTTTGTGTTCTTTCATGATGTGATTTTTGTTTGTATATTTTGTGTGAAAACTTTTGAAAACTTCAAAAATAGAAGTTCTTTCCTTGTGACATTCTCCATTAGCATTTATTTCTACTTCTCATTTGGGGGCATAATAAAAAAGGGGCAGAAAGAATTATCATATTATGGGGGAGTTTTAAGATGATTGAGATTTTTTTTAAGCTGGTATCTATGTTTATCTCATTTTAATCTCGATACGCCACTTGGTATTTGCTTTATCTCATGTGTGTAGGCATCCTGATGAGAAAAGCTTTGAGATTTTTGAAGATTTGAAGAACAAACGATGAAGACTTATTCATTTGTATTTTTTCAGTTTTGGGTTCATGGAAGGGAAGATTTGTATAGGCAATTTGGTATCTGATAATTCGAATTTTTTATGTATGTACCGGCATAGACATATGGGGAGATTTGTAAGGACATATTTCTCATGTCCGATATCTTACATTTGTATATGTCGTACGCCGCTACAAAAGGCACGTCACTTCACGATCATGACGGCCTCAATCCGAATTTCGGGAATCAAGCATTCATCATCTCCATCATCACTACTAGAAAAATACCCTTTTATGACAGTTTTAAAATTCAATTTAATGACCGTTTTAATTAAACCGTCATAATAAGTATTATTATTTCACAATTATGACCCTTTTTTCATTTAAACAAATAATTATGACCCATATATATTTATTGGGTCATATTAATATGATATTTTATGACGGTAATATTTTAAGTGTCATGTAATATATTTATATTTTATGACAGTTTTATATACATGGTAATATTAAATATAATTTATAAAATTAATAGTTTTTTTAATAAACTTATTTAGTTATTTACGACCCATTTTAAGAAAAAATGTCAAGAGGGAAAAAAATTTGGAGGGAGGAATCGTAACAATCTCAAATTTTAGAGAGACCCACTTCTCCCCAAATCTATCTTCATACAATTTTCATGGAGTTTCCCTTATCCCCACTATCTTCTTTAACCCGCATCCCACAACATCCCCATCCCACCCTCTTCTTCAGCCCACATCCCACAAAAACCGCATCACACACTTTTCTTCAACCCACACACCCTCCTCTTCATTCGTGTCCCATTCTGTACATATGGCTTAACTCACATCAGCTTGAAGAATTTGTTTTGCCCTTTCCTTATCTCGAGAATCAATTAAATACACGGGTAGTTAGTTGTAGTTGTAGTTCTTGTTGTTGTTAGTGTTGTTACAATAATGTTTTTCTTGAAATTTAATAATTTGGTTACATTATAATCCCTAACAGAATTTATCATATTGTGTGGTTAAATTGTTAGTTGTTTATGCTCACGGGAGTGCTCGTTATCGCAACTTAATTGACGACTCACAGTGGTCGGATTTCTTGTTTATCAAGTTTATTAATGTAATTTTGAATTCTCATATGTTACTCATATTTATTTTTAGGTAATAATATACACTTCTATTTCCTACTCGTCAACAGTTTATTTTTATTTCATAGATTGATTGTTTAATTTTTAAGTTCAAGTTCAATGGGTCTTAACTGTTAATTTTAAGTTAATGGTTAAATATTAAATTAGTTTAAATGCTCACTTTTAAATTTTAATTAATAAATGCACAATGTCTAAATGCCCATTTTTTGTTATTGGGTAAATATAAATATTAATATTATAATCACCCAGGTACGATGCCTATTTTTATGCGTTTTCTGTTTTTTTATTTTTTATTAGAAATTTGGTTGGAAATAATTTGTATTTATAGGAAATAATTTTTGTATTATTGAAAATAATTATTATTTGCTGAAAATACTTTATTATAGTTGGAAATCATTTTTATATGCTGAAACTATTTTATATTGCTGAAAATCTTTTTTTATTGCTGGAAATTATTTCTATTTGTGGGAAATAGTTTTTTATTTGTTGGAAATCATTTTTATATGCCGGAAATAATTTATATTGTTGGAAATCATTTTTTATTGCTTGAAATAAAAAAAACGCATCCCGAGAGGTGGAAAATTATCACACAACCCGATAACACGACACGACCTACATGACTTTTTAGCAGGTTTGGGTGAAGCCTTAACGAATACGGGTGCTTAACGGGTGGACCCACTAAACACGATAGCTTAACGAATCGGGTTTGCATTTCGCCATTTAGCGTAAATACACGACATGACTCGTTAAGGCACAACTTGAACACGATCCAAACACGACACGAACCCGATAAGACACGACACGGTATACACGAAAGACTTAACGAGCCGGGTTTAGGTAAAGGTGATTTTGATACAAACCCGGGTAGACCCGACACGAAATCGACACGACACGACCCATTACCACACCTAATCCCATTGATGAAATTAATGACACGACACGACCCATTGCCTCCCTTAATCCCGATGATGAAATTAATCATTTTTTATATGCTGAAAATAATTTATATTAGTTCAAGGTTTCACTGTATGAGGTGACCTAGTATCCCAAGTTGGCACACACAAACTTGAACACAAACACACAAATGCTCATGTGAGGACCCAAAGTAGGACTTATCTTAAGGACCATGTTGTTTACCAGTAAATTCATTCTCACTCATCATTAAATGTATCTAATGGCAAAAAAAATGGTCCTTACTCTTAAGTCCATACTCAAGGTCATTACAGAAGCACTCATATATACAGGTCGTACGATGGCCACGTCTTTGCAGTCAGGCCAATACATGATGAAGAAAGGGGATGTGGCACTAAACACGCGCATGACCAATAAGCATAGATGAGATAAACCATAGATAAGTTATCGAGCACTTTAGAGAGATCTTGAGCGGATACACCATAGATAAGTTTGAGAAGTTGAAGCCTAAAATGATATAAGCTATTGATGACATGCTCGAATATGCCATCCCAGAACTCCTAAAGAGTTTTAGAAATCCTCATGATTAATTATGATGTTAATAGTTTGAGAAAAAATACTAGATCGATACTAGTTGATGACGAGTTTAGTTATGATGGACTAAGTTATTTATATATTTTAGTTAAATATCAATATTTCCTTATAAGAGAAATTATTCACTCTATCATCGTGACTTTCTTTATTTTCTGACTAAACGTACACCTGAAATTTTTAGTTAATATTTCCCTTTATTCATGACAACTTGCATTTTATTGATCTACCAAGCTGGCATAGTTTCTATTGTTTTTAATGGGTTGACTTTTAATACTTAATTAATGTATCACAATATAACTATATGTTATCTCTCTTGGATGTGAGTAGGTGCGCTTTGAGATCACAGTCTATTTGCGATGGATAGATCTTGGATTTCCATGAGTAGATTATCAAATGAATATGAAGAAGGGATTAAGGATATTTTTAGAGTTGCTGAAGCACGTGAAAAGGGGAGTAAATCCATCCCATGCCCATTCTCTAAATGTGGTAATGGATGTAATTTGAGTCTAAAAGTGGTTAAAAATCATTTATATGCGAATGGTTTTGATAAAACTTATCGTACACATGGATATGGCATGGAGAAGTCGCTAAAAGTGCTGCCCCACCTAATGACGACACATGTGATCCAAACCTTCAAGATTATGTGATGGAGACTCTAGAGGATCTTGAAAACACAGTGGAGATGGTTCGAGCTACAGAGGAGGATTTTATGGGAGATCCTGAAAGCTTTGCAAAGTTGCTTGACGATGCTCAGAAGCCTTTATATAGGGGTTGAAAAAAGTTTACTAAATTATCAGCATTGGTAAATCTTTTCAACTTGAAAGCAAGAAGTGGGTGGACCGATACAAGCTTTTCAAAGTTATTGAAATTGTTATGAAAAATGCTTCCAGAAGATAATGAATTGCCTGTAACTACGAAAAAAGCTGTTAAAACATTATCGATTTTTGGAATGGGATATGAAAAAATACATGCGTGTCCCAATGATTGCATACTTTACAGGAAAGAGTACGCGGATGCTACTATATGCCCTACATGCGGAACTTCGAGGTATAAGTTAAGGAAGAACACAACTGAGCCAAAGATGGGTGTGCCTGCAAAAGTGTTGTGGTATTTTCTGCCTATTCCACGGTTTAAGCGATGGTACCAATCTGTTCAAACATTAAAATATTTGACATGGCATGCAGATGAAAGAGAAATTGATGGTAAATTGCATCACCCGACAGATTCTCCAGCATGGAAGTTAGTGGATGGGAAATGGCCAGAGTTTGGGAAGGAAGCAAGAAACCTTCGGTTAGCACTTTCAGCTGATGGGATCAACCCACATAGTTCTCTTAGCAGTAGGTATAGTCGTTGGCCAGTTATGTTAAGGATCTACAATTTTCATCCTTTGTTGAGCGCAAAGAGAAAATTTTTGATGCTGACAATGTTGATATCTGGTCCACGACAACCACGCAATGATATTGATGTTTACTTGGCACCATTAATTGAAGATTTACAAACTTTATGGCGTGAAGGTGTTCAGGCTTATGATGCTTACCGACAAGAATCTTTTACGTTAAAGGCTATACTTTTGTGGACTATTAATGATTTTCCTGCATATGGGAATTTGTGTGGTTGTGCTGTAAAGGGATATTATGCATGTTCAATTTGTGCGGAAGAAACCGATTCTATTAGATTAACAAATTCTAATAAGAATATATATATGTCGCATAGAAGATTTCTTCCACATGACCATCCATTTCGAAAGCAAAAAAAGCTTTCAATGGTCAGCAGGAGTTTCGAGTACAACCTGAACCGTTGAGTGGTGAACAAGTATTAAAGAAATTGGTAGGGATTAGGGAATCTTAGGGAAAGAAGGTGGGTTTGAAAAAGAAGGTCGGTTTGAAAAAGACTGTAAAATCAAAGAGAAAGCGCAGTGAAGACCACGTTGAAGGTAGTGCTTCCTCAAAAGATGATAATGCTGGTTTCGTATGTTGGAAGAAAAAATCCATATTCTTTGAGCTTGAGTATTGGAAGCATTTGCTTATTCGACACAACTTGGACGTCATGCACGTCGAGAATAATGTTTGCGACAGCATCATAGGGACCCTACTTAATATTCCTGGAAAACCAAAAGATGGAGTTAAGAGTCGTCTTGATCTTGTAGACATTGGAATCCGGGATGAATTGGCACCCAATATAATGGTAAACACACTTATTTGCCACCAACTTGTTATACATTATCGAGGGAAGAGAAAGTAAGGGTTTGTGAAACTTTGCGACGACTTAAGGTCTCTGATGGGTACTCTTCGAATTTTACGAATCTTGTTTCCATGGAAGAATTGAAACTTTTTGGTCTTAAGTCCCATGATTGTCACATACTAATGCAAAAAATACTTCCCGTTGCAATACGATCTGTATTACCAAAGCATGTGAGATTTGCGATTATTAGAATTTGCTTCTTCTTTAATGCTATTTGTGAAAAAGTAGTGGACGTGCCAAAATTAAAAGAAATTCAGAACTATATTGTGATAACTCTGTGTTTGCTGGAAAAATACTTCCCTCCCATATTCTTTGACATCATGGTGCATTTAATGGTACATCTTGTTAGAGAGGTTGAACTTTGAGGTCCAGTTTTTTCACGATGGATGTACCCTTTTGAAAGGTAAGTTCGTGCTTATAATTATGAAATTAATCAATAACATCTAAATTAGTTAATACTATTTAAATTTTTTAACATTGATGTAGGAACATGAAAGTGATAAAGGGTCAAGTGCATAATAAAAATCGTCCATAAGGTTATATTGCGGAACGTTATATTGCAGAAGAGGCGGTTAAATTTTATTCCGAGTTCTTACAAGGACTCGATGCAGTTGGAGTTCCAATTGGTAGAAATATGAGGACTAGTGATGATGATGATGCGATACAAGATGGCAAACCAATAGGTGGTGGTAATGTCATTGAAGTGGATGAGTCATTATGGTAATAGGCACATCGACATGTGTTGGAAAATACAAATGATGTCCAACCTTATATCGAGTAAATATTATATATTTCATTTTAATAAATATTACTTTCTTGTCTAAGCATAAGATCTTGATGGCTGACTGTATATTTTATTTTTAATAACTAGGGAGCACATGGAGAGATTGAGGCAAAAATATTCTCAAAAGCGCAAAAACCAAAAATGGTTACAAGATGAGCACAACAAGATTTTTATTCTTTGGTTACGTCAAAGGGTATGATCAATTTATCAAAAGTAAGACTTTAAATAACTCTAATTATTTTAACTAATGCTCTCAAAATTTAGGTTGACGAAATTCAACAAATGGGCAACAACATTTCAGATACCTTAAAATGGGTAGCTCGAGGACCACATCGAGACGTAATAAAATTTCCCGGTTATGTTATTAATGGATGTCGTTATAATACAAGGGAACGTGATGCTGATCGAGTCAACCAAAATAGTGGAGTGAGCATTGTTGCCACAACGATGCAGGTTTTTAGTGCTAAAGATAAGAATCCAGTGGTTTCAAATCTATGCTATTACGGCGTCATTACTGAAATTTGGATGCTTGATTATATAACATTTAAGATTCCGATTTTCAAGTGCGATTGGTGTGACAGCAACAACGGCGTTAAGATTGATGAACTTGGTTTCACATTGGTTGAACTTGGTCGAGTTGGCCCTCAAAATGAGCAATTTATATTAGCTTCTCATACCAAACAAGTTTTTTATGTACCCGACCAACTCGATCCTAAATGGTCAATTACTTTAGCAACTCTTCAAAGAGTATATAATATTGATGATAGCGATGAAGACTGCATTTTTGGTTGCATTGGAGATCATAAATCGAGTAGATCATTGCCAAATGTTGAGGAAATTGACAACTCGCCATCCACGTATGCGAGAACAGATTGCAAGGGGACTTGGGTAGACAATTAAATCAAAATGTAGTTATTTGGGGATGTGATTGATTAGTTGATTGACTTTATTTTCAAGTAATGCACTTTATGTTTTGACTTTTGGCTAAAAAGATCATTTAGGCAACATTTGAATCTAAGCCAATGAAATATTTCAATGTAATTGAGAATGTTATTTTCAGAGTATCAGATATTGGTTAGAGAATGAATTTGAAATGAGGCATCAAAGATTTCAATCAGCAAACTTTAAATATGTTAAAAGTTAATTATTGGCCAATTTGGTGCAGGAGCTATAATAAGAGATGGGTTAGGAAGGTTTTTATGGGCTAAATCTTATTATAATGACCAAGGTGAAAGCATAGATCTTCAATAATTACTAACTGTTATCTCTCTGTTTAATAATTATGCTGAGATATTTTGTTTCAATATTCTAAATGTATTCTACACTATGCAAATTCTGGTTTTAGGCTCTCTGTCATTAGAGGAACATGGACGAAATGGAGGATCACGACATAGATAACTTGGAGCCTTCAGAAGACAATTCTAATAACACAAGAAAAGTTAGAGGTATTGCTGTTTGTCAACGGATAACCAAAATTGAAGATGACAAAAGAATTCAACTCGATTACAACATATCTGGGCAGCCCTCTAGTAAAACAAGACTTGATTTTGCGAGTTATAGAGGAGTCATAGTTAAGACGATGATTCCAATACGTTATGGATCTTGGAAGAAAGTGTCAATTCATTTGAAACAAAATTTATGGACAGCTTTGCAAGTAAGTATTTGATTTCTCCCATGTGTCTAGAACCTTTGTTATTCGTTATTTGTATGTACACTCATGTTTTTTTGTTCCTTGGTGAAATCGGTTTATCAAAAGTGTGATTTTACCAGGGATTTTTGCACTTCCTACGCTAGAAGGCTCTATACCTATTGGCCCTGTAACAAACTTTTGGTCTGATATCATTTCATTAGCTAAACTTTATAGCTGCAGTTGTAAAGTCTACAAAGTGTGAAGATTTGGATATCTCCATAATATCCAAATCTTCCCATTCTCATTATAGCAGCAGTTGTCAAATCCCTATTTTTTTCTAAACTTTGTAATTTTTTATAAATCAACTCTGGGCTCCAATAAAGCAATAATCGGACATTTGTGAATTTTTAACAGCTTTTTTAGCCTTCTATCTGCTGACTTCTTTGCAGCCCCTCTAATGTTCCACACAATTCCAAAATATTATTGGAATTGGAAAAAAACTAAGGCTTCGATGCAACATAAGCTTGCTAAAGAGGAATCCTTTTGGTGTAAAAAATCTAGGGTAAAGTGGATTTGTGAAGGGGATTCTAATACCAAAATTTTCCACTCTTTGGCCAAGAAAAACATCAATAGACTTTCTATTTTCAGATTGAGAGATGGCACAGGGGCTTGGTCCTCTAATGTGCATGTCATCAAGGGCACTCTGTTTTTTTTAAAGACCTGCTCACCTCGGGGGATGAGATTGTTTATGTCAATTTTTAAAATATGATTCTGCAACTGATTTCAGTACAACAAAATGAGATGTTGACCGTCTGTCCCACTTTGTAATCCCCAAAGACAGATGAAAGCTCATCCACTCATCTCCCGGTTAGATTCTCTAATTCTCATTTGACCCCGACGATAAGATTCTTATTGGTGATTTATGCTTACACATTCTATTGTGGGAATACCATTGACGCGTAGTGAATTCTAATCCCATATTCTGCATAAAAATCCCCAAAGATGTCATTTTCAAACTAAGGCCCATTGCTTATCACCAAATCCTTAGGGATAATGCCTCCGCCTCTCTGCCCAAAAAAATGTAGCCCCTATGGACCCTCTAAACCTCAAGCCTTGAAATTCTTTTGGTTAACTTTTGTTTTTATAAATTGTTGGTTTGTTATAGGCCATTTCTTTCAATCTAAAGTCCTTATCTTTAATAAAGAATAATTATTGGAATAGCATAGATTCTCTACTTTTCTTTTCCTCAGTATTTGTTTCATATTTGATTTTCTTACTTTGCTAAGGAATTTTTGCTCTGTATTTATCTGTGTGAGGTCTTCTAGCGGGTAATTCTGCTTTATCCCCCCAAGATTTGTTAGTAAAGAATCATAACTTATGCAGTAAACATATCGAACTGGATCTGAGGGTACTAAGACCTAAAGTCACGTAGTTGTGAGGATCCTGAAGTGAATAATGAGGTTATGTGATGGGTCATTAGACCTTAGGGCCATAATATACCAATTATTCGTACTTTTATAGGACTATAAGACCACAATTTTTATGGAAACACTTGCCCTAAAAAAAATTTGGGCTTAAAGGCTTAAAAATAAAGTCTGTAAATGGTCCTAAGATCGAGACTTAAAGTTTTTCTTAGCCTTAAGCCCGTAATGGATCCTGAGACCTTTGAGATTAGGCAAATTTTGAATGTTGGAGCTCCACAAAGGACCCTAAGTCATTTGAACTTAGAATTGGAGAGCTTTAAAGTTTTAAAAATGGGTCATGGGACCTTTAGACTTGATAGATTTTAAACCTGAAGTCCCGCAAATGGTCTGAAGACCATTGAACTTAGGCAAATTTTAAATTCTTAATTCATTCTTAGGGTTATAAGACCTCCAGATTAAACTTGAAGTCCCATCAAATTTACCTAAGAATTTAGCCCACTAAAAAAATCAATATAGAAGTTTTTTCCTTTAAGAATTTTCAGAAATAGGTTTAAGGGGTGTTGGGCCAAGGTTTACACATTTTTTTTTAAATAACATCGTGAAAGAAAATTCTTGTTCGAGAAAACCCTTATGTATGGGATATTTTGTGGGTTTTAAGACCTTAGCCTCTTGGAATTATGGATGAAAATCACAATAATTATTTTTATTCTTTTATTTGTCCTTAGACCTTTCACTATGAGTTTAGGGTCGTCTATACGTATGGACTGTAGTGTTATATGGGTCCTGAGACCTTGGACTGTTATTCTTAAGAAAACACTGCAGTCCTTGCAACAAAGTTTGGGTCCTAAGACCTTAGCTTAAACCAAGAGCCAAGGATGAAATCCTTCTAACTCTTTTTTGGGTATTTAATTAATTGTTTAAGTTTTGAGCCAAGGATGAAGTCCTTGCAACTCCTTTTTTGTGTCCTTAGACCTTAGATTTGTAGAGTCAAGAGTGAAATCCTTGTAACTCTAGTACACATATTTATTACATCATGAGTAGTAAATATTTCTTTTCATTTCTTTCATGTAGCATATTACATTATTCATAGCCATTATGTCGGATGATGTACATCCCTGAGGCTTTTATTATCTTGATGTTCTTCTTTTGTTTGGATCCCTAGTCACGAGGGAAACTATCCTTATCTTACAGGGATGAGGTATCTAGGTACAAACAGATGGAGGCATGTGTAACTCCTTATCCCGAGACTAGCAGTCGAGATGATAATAGGAAACAATATAATGTCTTATCAAATGAGGTCAATTATGAAGCCTACCCTACAGTAGAGAGTAAGTCTAAGATTGCTCAATCCAAAACTTACCGTTTAAATGCCTTTAATCTTGAAGAAGACTTTTGGAAACAAAATATGCATGTAAATGGATGCTAGATGGTGATTTAACACCAAATTCTTCAATGAAGCAGTAAAAATAAAAATATTGGGCCTTAGAATTCATAGAATCAAAAATAAATAAAGGGACTGGATATAATTAGATTTGGGTATTTAAGACCTATTCATTATGCATTATCAATCCATATTCAATCCTTCTAGTTTTGAAGGAGAAGAGGAGCTTCTAAAAGTTATTGACCAGGTAATCATTGATCAACATCTTCATATTCTTGCTACTTTCCCTTTAGAGGTAGAGGTGTTGACTGTTATAAATGATCTTAAAGCAGATAGTAATGCTAGACATGATGGTTTTCATGGGTCCTTCTATAAAGCTTATTGGGATATTTTAAGGAGAATATCCTAAAAGTTGTTGCATACTTCTTATCTGGTGGTGATCTACCTAGGAATTGGACTAGCACTAATATAGTTCTCATCCTTAAATCCAAAAATGGTACATAATGCTCTAATTTTAGGCTTATAAGCCTTTGCAATTTTTTCTTTATCTTAACTACAATCCTTACCACTGGACATGAAAATTTGCTTCCTGATATTATTGAAAAATCCCAAATTGGTTTCATCAAAGGTAGAGTGATTCATGATACCATCTTGATTTTTCAAGAGTTAATGGGGATGCTTGGGAGAAAGGTTCATGGTTTTAATATAGTTAATAAATTAGACATGTCCCAAGGCATATGGTTTTAATATAATTATTAAATTAGACATGTTTGCTAATAACACCATATTTTTTTGTAACAGAGCCATCAAAAACTTAAGAACCTTACTGAAATTCTTAAAAAGGTATGAGAAGGAAGAAGTTCAAGTAATCAAATGTGATAAAAATGACTTCACCGCTCATGAATCTATAGCAAGAAATAGAAAGACGATCATCTCAGAAACTCCGAATCTCAAACACAAATCTATTCCTCTCAAATACTTGGGTTGTCCAATTTTCTATAGTAGGCGTAAACACAAGTATTTTGAAGACCAGGTCAATAGAATCAAACAAAAGATTGTAGGATGGCAATGCAAGTTCATATCCTTTGCAGGTTTGATATTTGTAAAGCACTTAACATGAAGATGTGGTGGTATTTAAGGACTCAAGATAGTTTATGGTCCAAATTCTTTTGGAATATGTATAAAAACTGCTCTAAGTCAACTGGTTCTTCCATTTATAAGACATTATTGGTTGTGAAAGGAGAAACAAATCAATTCGTTACTGATATGGATAGCTCTAGCCACTGTAATATTACTTATGATGATCAATTCTTAGCTAATTCTGCCTAGCAGGCTATAAAGTCAACTCAGTCCTCTTCATTCCTGTTCAAATCCATTTGGAATAAAGCTGTAACTATTAAAATCTGCATATTTCTTTGGAAATTCTTACATAATACTGTTCCACTGGATTTAAATATTCAAGCAGTGGGTAGTAAGTTGGCCTCAGGGTATAGATTTTGTAATCTTTCTTCTAAAGATCTAAATCATCTCCTCATTTATGGTCCTATAGCTAAAGTAGTTTTGGAAATTCTTTGCAAATCTTCTAGGAGTGAAAGTTTCATTCTTCTATATCAATTCTATGATTGTGTCTTGGTGGTTGAGGAACCCTAAAAAAGACTTCATTAAACACCTGCTAGGATTTGTAATCCACAAAGTCAGTCATGTCAACCTAAACATGACATGTTCAATTAATATTTTGGGTTAGTGTCAGGTCATATGACACGATTTGTAAAACGGGTCAACTTAAAAGATTTAAGCATAAGTATTTTGTGAAACCCACATTTATCTTGTATTCCTTAATTTATTTTCATTTTTAATTCACAGTCTAAATTTTATATGGATTCGAAGACAAAGAAACAAGTGTTATCTAATATATCGGCTCAGTGGAAATTTTTTAATGGAGAATTGTCTAGGCTTTATGTCAGACCATTCAGAGATGAACCTGATCAACTCAAGCATCGGCCTGAGATGTATAAAAAATATATTGAACAGGAGGATTGGGAGGAATTCGTAAAAGTGAGAATCTCAAAGGGGTTTGAGGTATATAGCAAATAGTTAAAATCATATATTTTTCAAAGTTATTTGTATAAGTTGCTCGTGCTTATGTATTTATAAAGTGCTAAGCGCGGCACAAGCTGAAAGACGGGGGAAGAATATATATAACCATCGGATGAGTAAGAAAGGCTATTCTGGACTTATCGAAGACCTTGTATGTACTTGTTTTTCTTAGTTGACAAACATTGATATTTATGAATTAAACTACACATTCTAAGTTCACCCAATTTTTTTTTATCTAATATGTTAATAGAAAGAATCAGGTGATAAGTTTGATGACTACGATAGGGCTTATCTGTGGAAAAAAGGTCGACAAGATAAAAATGGGCGATTTGGTGATGAGGCTACTAGGGAAATAGCGGATAAAATTGTGAGTTTCTATTTATGAGTTTGTTTACATAAATATTCAACATCAAATACATCTAATTGAATTATTGTTAATGTTATATATCTTAACTTGATTGATTTTTTTTGCAGGATGTGCTAAACTGTCAGATTAAAGCTGGGAGCTTGGTCACCGAAGGAACCTCAGACGTCCTAACTTTGGCATTAGGGACACCCGAGCATTCGGGTCGTGTTAGGGGTAAAGGGCATGGAGTCACCCCCATAGCCTTTTTTAACCTCACTAAGCGAGGATCAAAGAAGCATATTAGTGAGTTGGAGTCTAAGCTGCATGCGGAAAGAGAAATAGGCAAAGAAAAAGATGTCGAATGCAAGAATTGTTGGCAAAGGTGTCGGAGTACGAGAGGGCAATGACGAAAGTCGGACTGAACACCCCCAAAAGTGGAAATGGATTGCACAAAATAATTTCATCAGATGTAAGTGCATCATGTGATTCGCGTGCCAAGAAGACAAATAAAAAGAAAAATAGCAATGTAAGAAATAATTATTATATATTATTGGTGTTGATTTTTTATTTTTTATATTATATAAATGTTATTGATTTCAGTTTTTATTTTTATTTTTTACGTATAAATAGTTGAAAGATGATGGAAAGAGATCCGCTCACATGACATCTCCGAATCCCACACTTCATAATGGCATGGGCCAACCATGTAAATTGGCATTAAATTCACGTACCAATATTGTCACTAAGGGTTGTGTTTTTGAGAGGGTTGGGTCAGACGACAGAGTGCACCATAAACATTTGGGAGAAAATTACGTGCGAGTGTCTGTGGATACTGTTTACACTCCGGATGCCCCCTTCCCCTTACCTTATGGTGATGAGTTAGTAACAGCTATGAATGCACATAATTCACATGTTGCGTGGCCTATTGAATTTGTTATAGTAGATGCAGAGGTAAAGTTGTGAGCAGTTTTCTTTTATATTAAAGATACCATTGTTAATATTTTTAACTATTTTATAACCAATGCAAACCAGGAAGAAGATAAAGAAAATGGTGTTGAGAGAGGGGCACTTATGGTATTTGCAAGCATGCTAGATTCAATCATGAAAAGTGATACCGTAAAAATTCCAGTCGGGATTTTTGGAGACAAACTTCAATCAACCTACATTCCTAAACATGAGTTGGAGCATTTTTGTAAAATGGAGGAGCTTGATGCCAGTTATCTAATCGGCTACATGAGGTGTGAGAATAAGTTGTTTTCATCTTAATTTTATTTGGCTACTCCTTTCTAATATATTTTTATTTTATTTTTTAGATTCTTGTATGAGAAGTTTCAAAATAATTGGGATTTTATTGTATTTGTTAATCCCGGGGCTGCTCAACAAGCTTATTTGAAGAAAAAAATGCATATTTTTATTAGGAATGCAATGAAAGATGCTAAAGAGAACCAAACATATTTTATTCCAATTAACATAGGGTAAGTTTATTTATTGTCTCAAGTTATTATTGTTGTTGATGTAAAAAATTAGATTGCTCTAATTATTCAATCACAGATAAATAAATAAGACAAAGGTTTTTAAAGTGGTTCAGCCTTATAAGAAAGACCTACGTCCACTGTTATGTTATTGCTGAGTGTTTTGAGAATTCTCGATTACAAGCTCAATCAAGAAATTTCGGTCCCCTTGAATGAGGGTAATACAATGTATTTATAACCTTGAGGCTATAATCTGAAAGGGTGATACATTAAATGATATACATATGAAAGGGTAATCTATTTAATGTTCTTCAAACGTGTGCGTCAAGGTAATAAGCAGTTAATGAATAGTTGAACTGTTGATTATCTGGCAATTAATGCTGTGGTCGAGATGCAACTCGAACCGCCTTAGTTGCTCGTCGTTCCAGAGTTCCTCGGAGCGTTGAAGTTCCTCGGAGAACTGGAGTTCCTCGGAGCGCTGGAGTTCCTCGGAATGTTCTAGTTGCTCGGAGCGAACATGACTTGGTCGGGGAAATGAACTTCCTCGTTGCTATGGTGCCACGTAGAATGACACGTGTCTTCTTATTATTCGTCCATGTCAGCATACTAATTTTGGTATCAACAGAAGCCCCCAATGTTTTATATTTCGAACTTTGAGGAGTATGGAACATTCTTTCTCGATATATGGCAATATTAAATGACTTTCCTGGGTTTTAGGAGCATTTTCTTTATATTTGAATTTCCTTCCAAATTCGCAGAATCCGCCTTTTTGCATTTTTTAAAAACGCTTCGATCTTCGTGCATTTTTCATCCTTTTAGCCGCCGGTAGCACAATAGTTTCCTTTTTGTAATCATTTCTTTCGCCGCTTCCCAAGGTAAAGTATTTAAACTTCTTAGGCAATCACACCGTCTTCTACCTTTTCCAATTTTTCTGCTTTCGAGTTTTCCATAGCCTTTGTTTCTCTTGTGCGTTCATCCTTGTTTTCGTTCATTGTCAACAGATCTCCTTTTTTCCCTGTAAGCTTTTCTTCTTTCTTCTTTTATTCATCATGGTTTACATTATTGAATCTTTTGAGAAATTCCGTTCTGATTTCTCTATTCCATCTTGGGTAACTTTGGAGGATCTTTCTGAACCTTCAAATTACTTTCGTTTGGCTGAGGGACATTGGTTCCCCAGCCTCTTTATTGCTGAGTGTGGATTTTCTTTTCCACCAAACCCTTTGTGTTTAGAGTTTTGTCATCACTTCGATGTTGTTCTTGCAAAAATAGCCCCCAATACATGGAGAATAGTTAATGGGGTTCATAGGTTAAATCAAACTCATGGAACTCGTATAGGAATTCCCGAGATTATGTACAGTTATAGATGGGATATTCTAGACGATGTTTATTATTTAAAAACTAGATTTTTGAATAGGGCTCTAGTAGTCAACCTCCCTGATGCTAACAGGGATTATTTTGAAAATGGGGTAGTTATAAAAAATTGGCAGCATGCCCCTCTAGTTGGAGACGAAGTATATGAAGGTCCCAAATGCCCTCCATATGGCAATGGGATAGGTTATTTTCGTTTTATTTTATTTCTGAAGTTGTGATTTCATTATGTTTGAATAAATGAATGATTGACATTTCAATATATTTTTGTTTGCAGTTGACAGCAAGAGAAAAACTCCCAAAGAATCAGAAGTTAATATAAAGAAATTGAAACATATCTGGAGTTTGCATCAGAAGGTTGCAGACGAGCACGTCAGGTCTGCTTCATACTTGTTGCAGTACAGGAGCTATACATCCTCCTTTACTGCTCGTCTTGTGGTTAGCATTAGTGAACCATTGCCAGCTTCTGAAGATTCTTCACCAGACTCTCACATTCCTTTGAGTCAGAAGATGGGCAAGAGAAGAGTTCCTGCTATCTTCGAGGAGACTTCCTCTGTTGGTGATGGAAAGAGAACCAAGGTTGATGTCCCAAACGGGACTAAGAAAGTGGATGCTGCTCCTTCTGTTGCTGCTCAGAAGGCTGCCGAGAAGCCCCTAGTGGCTCCTGTGCAGAAGGATGCTCCTGTGGAAGTAATCACCATCACTCCAACCAAAAGTTCTTCTTTGGTTGAGGTTGTTGAAAAGACACCGAGGAGACTGAAGAAATCCTCCTCGGTTAGTTTTTCTGAAGCCATTCCCCAGCTCCAAGCTAGTGGTGCTGGAGTTCCAACCATTATTCCTCCGAGTTCTGCGATGAGCTCGGTAAAGACTTGGACTATTCATGAAGTCCAAGGAATTGAAGAAAACATGTCTAGGGATATGCTGACATCCCTAGCTACTCATCACATTGCTTCAGTAAGTTTCTCGTATCCTGAATTTTTCTTTCTTTCAGTCAGTATATGTATCTCGGCACTGACTTATCATTACATTCTTTTTCAGCTGGTGAGTTGCTTTAACACCATAGTGAAGAAAGATGAAGCGCTCAAGGCTTCAAGCTCCTCGTCCGGAGTAGAGGATGCTTTCCAGGGTTTGGACCAATCTCTGAAGGAATCCCGTCAAAAATACGATGAGGATAGGGGTGAATGGGAAAAGAAATTGACTGCGTCTGAGGCAGAGAAGGTACAGTTGGGCAATAAAGTGAAGGACTTGGAGAGAGAGAATAAAAAATATACCGAGAAGCTCACAAGCTTTGGGGAGCTTGAGAATAAGTTGAAATCGGTCGAGGAAGAGCTGACCCTTCAGCGAGAAGTAAATCGCCAGAAGGAGGAGGTGGAGACCAAGTTGAAAGCCACCGGGGATCTTCTGTCCGAGAAGCTCTCCTTGGAGAAAATGAAGAGAAAAGTAACTGTGAAGAAATCCTTTCAAACTGGTTGGGACAAAGGATGGGACAGGGGGTAGCAGCAATGATGACCCAGGTGAAGTATGGTAGTTTGAAATACTTCCGAGATGGTTGGGTTGCTGCCTTGCGAGAATTGAAAGTGAGCGAGGACTCTGAATTATTTCAACAACATCTTCCTGGCCCTCCTCCTATAATTAAAGATGAAGATGAAGACGAAGCTGCATCTGAAGAGTCTTCAATGTCAGTGGGTGATCAAGTCCTTGCTCCACAACCCGACCAGACAACCACCGAGGAGATTTCGTCCTTGCCTGCTCCTCCAGAACAAGTCCCAGCTTCTGCCAATCAAATCATTGTTCCCACCGAGCAACCAAGCTCCTCGTCCCAGCCTCCCAAGAAAGTCTTGGGAGACAAGGAAAAAGTGTGAAGTTGTTCGGTACTCTCTTTCTGTTTTTCTTTTGCTTGTACTTTGTATTCTGAACGATGTTCTCTTTTTGATGATGTAATAAAATCACCTATTTTTTGTTCCTCTACATTGTTGATGCTCTGTCTGTTTTTTTATTAACTCTTGCCTTCTCTTCTTTATTAGTTTATGGCTAGAATGGAACTGATATCTGCCAATGATACAAAGCTGATGCAGCAATGCCATGAATATTATAAGGCTGGTCACACAGACCTGAGTGTATCAGAAATTGCTGACATCCTTGGCCATGATGCTTCAGAGCAGGCAGTTGAGGCTTATCAGTACCTGAAGGATTTACTTGACCGAGCTGTGGCCAATAACGTGACCTATTACGAAATGATCGAGGATCTTCAATGTACTTTAGAAGATCTTCAGACTCAGTACAAAGAATCAACCGCCCTTTTGTACGAGGGGTATGAAAAGAGGTATCAACAGCTTTCTACCGAGACAGGCCACAAAAAGATCCTTGCTGGGTACGATATCAGGGAGAGAACCCTAAAGGGTGAAGTTGAAGCCTGTAGGCAGATTGCCGAGCTGCTAGAACAAGAAAATAACAATTTGCAGAAAGAGCTAGCCCAGTATAAGTCTGCTGCATCTTCTTCAACAGCTGTAATCCTAGTGACTGGCGAGGGATTTTCATTTCTAGAGGTTGAAAATGCCAAATTAAGCAAAGAATTTGACACCTTGAGAAGGTCTAGTACCTCTACTGCTGCTCGGGGGCGAGGAAGAGGTTCTCGTGGTCGAGGAAGAGTTGCTCAGGATCTTATCGAGGAACAAAGTACTCCACCTGCTTGGGGTCGATCAAGAACTCTTAGTCGTTCTATTGAAGAAGCTCGTACTCAGTCAACATTGGAAACTCAAGCGTACCAACTGAATGCAAAAGATCGGGCTTTGTCTGAAATGTCTAAGAAAATCCAAACTTTGGAGGATCAACTTATTGCGACGAAGTCTGCTTTAGAGAATAAGGACATTTTCTCCAAAAGCCTTCACGAGCAGTTGGAGAGACTAACTTTCCAATTCCATAAACAGCCCGGGGAATTTTGGATGGCTGGGTACAACGAGGCACTATTCCATTTAGATGCTCGTATCCAGAATGCCAATAATGAGGGCTATAAACAAGGCTGGCTGAATGCCTTATGCGTGTTGAAACTAGAACAGGGACATTATTTATGGGACTATTATGATCCTGGGGTACTTGACTTGCATGTGACACCATTCAATTTGGACATGGAATGGATCCCAGCTCGTTCCATTCCTCGGAGCTTAATTGCACAATACCTTGGTGACTACAGTCTTCATTCTCAGATCGAGGTATCTCGTCCCGAGCATCTATCGGACACACCTTCAATAATGAATGTCAGAATGCTGAAGGACTTGAATTTCATTAACTCTCCTCAGACTTTAAATGATCCACCTGCTGGCGAGGAACCTATTTCAAAAGCTGAGGGGAAAAAACCAATAGAATAGGATTTTCAATGTAATTGTTAGCACACATATGTAATTTATTTTGAATTTTAATGGAAGACTTTCATTTTCTGTTTGCAAATCTGTATTGCTATTGTATTGTGCTTGTCAAACATGCTATATTTGTGCTTGCATAACAATATTGTGTGGTTCATCGACCAACTTAATAATAAAAAGTTACAAGTATCATAAATGTTGCTCGATCACTTAATAATAAAGTAATGAGTATAAAGATGTTTTAAAAAAATTTCCAACCAACCAAGGTTGTTAAATTGTGCATGTCGACCAACTATAGTTAATGAGAGTTTATCCCCGACTAACCATACTTGGTAAATTTTTCATAAAATGTATCCGACCAACCAAGGTCGATAAATTCTCCTCGTCGACCAACTACAGTTAGTGGGTTTTTATCCCCGACCAACCATACTTGGTTCAGTTTGGAATATTTTATTCTTCGAGGAACTTATTGTATTTATCTTACTTCCCGACCAACATAAGTTGGCATTTGAGAGCATATCTTGTTTCCTAACCAACCGAGACTGGCCTTTTCAGGAGTCTCGTGTTCTCGCTCTTTTACCAACCGTAGTTGGTTTGAGTTTGAACTATCATGTCCACTAGTCATTTTACCAACCTGAGTTGGTCACGCTAGTGTACGCCTCCTAACCAAAGGAGTATGGGTTCCTAACCAACTGGAGCTGGTATTTCGGGAATATCGTGTTCTCGCTCTTTTACCAACCGTAGTTGGTCTGAGTTCGAACTATTATGTCCACTAGCTCTTTTACCAACCTGAGTTGGTCACGCTAGTGTACGCCTCCTAACCAAAGGAGTATGGGTTCCTAACCAACCGGAGCTGGTATTTTGAGAATATCGTGTTCTTGCTCTTTTACCAACCGTAGTTGGTCTGAGTTCGAACTATCATGTACACTAGCTCTTTTACCAACCTGAGTTGGTCACGCTAGTGTACGCCTCCTAACCAAAGGAGTATGGTTTGTTCTCGCCCTTTTACCAACCAAAGTTGATCGTGGGTCTGAACTATCAATGTTGATTTTATTGCTGAACAGCGTAGTGTTGTACACTAGTATTCCCCGAAAAACTTTTAATAAAAGAAAGAAGATGGTGAAACATCATCGTTTTATTCATAATGATGGAACTGCTTTACATTTTACATCACTGATAATACTTGCGTAAGTGTTCAGCATTCCATGCATTCTTAAATTCCTCTCCTTCTAGAGTTGCTATTCTGTAAGTTCCTGGTCGAACAACTTCTGTAACTCGGTAAGGTCCATGCCAGTTTGCTTCCAATTTATTGTGCTTCTGAATGACTTTCTTTAGCACGTAATCTCCTTATTTTAAGTCACATTTCTTCACCCTCTTATTGTAGAACAGAGCTGTTCGTTGTTGGTAAGCAGCATTCCTAATGGATGCCTCTTCTCTAACCTCCTCGAGCATATCCAAATCCAATCTTCTCATTAAGTCGCTGACTGGAGAATTGAAATTCATCACCCTGTGTGTTGGAAGACCCAACTCGACAGGTATTACAGCCTCACTACCAAACGCCAGCATATATGGTGATTCTCCAGTTGCTGCTCGGGGAGTTGTTAGGTAAGCCCACAATACTGACTGTAGCTCATTAATCCAATTAGCTTTTGCCTTACTTAGCCTCTTCTTCAAACCATTTAGTAATGTTCTGTTCGTCACTTCAGTCTTCCCATTGCTTTGAGGATGGCCTGGTGCTGAATGAGTCTTCAAAATGTTTGACTGACGACAATAGGCAGTAAATTCCTCGTTATCAAATTGTGTTCCATGGTTTGTGATGAAAGCATGAGGGAGACCATATCGGCAAATTATGTTCTTCCAAACGAACTGATATACCTTCTCTTACGTCATATCAATAAGTGGCTCAGCTTCTATCCACTTAGTAAAATAATCTACTGCAACGACGAGGTACCTGAATCTTCCTCGGGTCGTTGGTAGTGGTCCAACCAAATCAATTCCCCACATGGCAAAGGGCCAAGGGGAAGTTATGGGTGTCAACAACGCTTGTGGAGTTCGTCGGATGGAGGAAAAACGTTGGCACTTGTCACACTTCTTGGCATATGCTATACAATCAGCCCTCATCGTCGGCCAGTAATACCCCTGCGTCATCACTCTTTGCAAAAGTGTCTGACCTGCCACATGTGCTCCAAAAGACCCTTCATGGATCTCTTCAATCAATTCTTTCACCTCGGAGGGATGTACACATCTCTGCAAACCTACCATAATTCCTCGTCTATACAAAACACCATTAGTTAGTACATACCGAGCAGCTTTAAACTTTAATTTCTTGGCAGCAAGCTTGTCCTTCGGTAATTCTCCCTCCTCAATATATGCCCTGATGGGATCCATCCAAGATGGTCCCAAATCAAGGGTAATAACATTCATCGTCAGGTCTTCATCTATGCTCCGACTTTCCGGCACTTCAATTGGTATCGTTCTTCGTAGCTCGGTACGAGTAGCTGATGATAGTCGGGCCAGTGCGTCTGCTTGTGCATTTTCTATTCTTGGTATTCTGATCAACTGAATGGCATCAAATTCTGCCAACAACTCCATCACCTTTGCATGATACTTGATCATTAATTCTCCTTTAACTGCATATGTTCCCATCATCTGATTCACAATTAATTGAGAATCACTGAATACTATCACTTTTTACGCTTCCATAATCTTTGCTAAATTAAGACCTGCTATCATGGCCTCATACTCAGCCTCATTATTGGAGGCTTTGAATTGGAATCGCAGGGAATATTCCATATCAATTTCGTCTGGGGTTTTCAAAACAATCCCTGCTCCACAACCTGCTGTGCAAGATGACCCATCTACATATAATCTCCATGTAGGTAACTTGTCTTCAAATTTCTTATCTGACAGAACTCCTCGATGGAATATCTGCTGTTTTCTTTCATCCTCCCCTGGTGATTTTCGCTCCTCGTCGATCATCTCTTCTCGCCCTTTTACCAACCGGAGTTGGTTTGGGTTTGAATTTGACGATCTTTCTACCTTCACAAGCCCTTTTACCAACCGGAGTTGGTCTGGACTTATGTCTGTTGATCCTGTAATATCCACAGGTTGATCAGCGAGCAATTTTTGTTCCTCGGGGGCATCAGGATATGTAAATTCTGCTATAAAGTCTGCTACAGCTTGCCCTTTTAATAATGATCTGGGTTCATACACAATATCATATTCACCGACCTCTATTGCCCAGTACATCAATCTCCCTGATTTTTTTGGCTTATGAAGGGCTTGTCTCAATGGCATGTCGGTATACACGACGATGGTATGGGCCTGGAAGTATGGCCTCATTCTTCTACTTGCTTCAATTAATGTCAATGCCAATTTTTCCAGCTTTGGGTACCTGATCTCTGCACCTCGGAAAGCTTTACTTGTGTAATAAATTGGTTTCTGGACTCCATTCTCCAATCTGATCAATGCCGAGCTGACTGCATTCTCTGATACTGCCAGGTATAAGTACAACTTTTCTCCCATCACTGGCCTGGACAACAGTGGAGGTGTTCCCAAATATTTCTTCAAGTCTTGAAAGGCTTTCTCACATTCCTCATTCCACTCGAAAGTTTTTCGAAGTGTTTTGAAGAATGGAAGGCACCTATCAGTTGCTCGAGATACAAATCTGTTAAGAGCTGCAACTCGTCCTGTAAGACTCTGTACTTCTTTCTTCGTTGTTGGAGATCGCAACCCTAAAAGAGCTTTGATCTTTTCTGGATTCGCCTCTATGCCTCGTTGGTTGACGATATACCCGAGGAACATTCCTTCTCGTACTCCAAATGTGCACTTCGTCGGGTTGAGCTTCATTTGATATTTATCCAGTTGATCAAAGGTCTGACCCAAGTCAACCAGATGATCAGCAGCTTTCTTGCTTTTTGTTAGCATATCATCGACATAGACTTCCATATTGCAACTGATTTTTTCGATAAAAACCTTATTCATCAGCCGCTGGTATGTCGCTCCTGCATTTTTCAAACCAAAAGGCATAACATTATAACAATAAGTTCCCCTAGGGGTGATAAAATAAGTACTTTCCCTGTCTTCAGGTTTCATTTTGATCTGGTTGTAGCCAGAGTAAGCATCCATGAAGCTGAGTAGCTCGTGTCCCGAGGTAGCATCCACTAGTTGATCAATTCTGGGCAATGGAAAGTGATCCTTTGGGCATGCCTTGTTGAGATCGGTGAAATCAACACACATTCTCCATTTATTATTTTTCTTTTTTACCATCACCACGTTTGCCAACCAGTCTGGATACTTCACATCTTCAATGAATTGGGCTTTCTGGAGCTTCTCGACCTCCTCTTGTATAGCTTGATTCTTCTCGGGGCTAAATACTCTTCTTCTTTGCTTTACAGGCTTGATCTCCTTATTTACATTGAGCTTGTGACATAAGAAGTTTGGATCTATTCATGGCATGTCTTCATGACTCCACGCAAAAGTTTTCTTCCTGTTTCTCAAGAAAGTTATCAACTCCTGTTTTATTGAAGCATCCAACGACGAACCTATCTGGGTTACTCGTTCAGGGTGCTCGTCGTCCAGAATAACATTTTCTGTAGATTCCACCACCTGTCCTTTTACAAGTTGGGATTCATCTCTGGGATCAAGTGTTTCAATTTCTGTACCTTCCTCCACCTGATAGGTAGTAGTTTTTTTCCTTGACTCTTCAACCTCCTCTTGCTCGGCAGATGAATAATAGCATTCCCGAGCTACTTTTTGGTCACCTTTCACAACTCCAACTCCGAAATTTGTTGGGAATTTTAAGCACTGATGTACTGTAGATGGAACTGCTTCGAACTTCTTCAAACCAACTCTCCCCATGATGATGTTGTAGGCTGACTGCACATTCTTATCCATCACAAAGAAGCGTATTCTCTCTATTAGACAAGCAGGCCAAGTTCCAATGAATATATCCAACTTGATCGTCCCAAGTGGAAAGACTTTCTCGCCAGCAAAACCCAGGAGGGGTCTGTGATAAGGTTCCAATTGAGATAATTTCAAATTTAAACTGTCAAAGCATGAATAGTACATGATGTCTGCCGAGCTACCGTTATCTACCAGAACCCTTGAAATCACTACTTCTTTCATCCTCATTTTGATCACCAAAGGGTCGTCGTGAGGGTAAAGAACACCTGCCAAGTCTTTTTTTGAAAAACCAATGACCAGCTTATCTTTGTTTACCTTCCTCGGGCGATCCTCCTCGGCCAAATTTATTCGCTAAATGTACGAGCAAGCTTGGGCCTCCCCGAGGTAAGCCTTTCTTTCTGCAGTAAGGTCTCCTCCTCCTGCATCTCCTCCTGTAATAACATTACAATCAAATGACCCAAAACGTATGGAAAATACCTCTCGTTCTGGCTGCCTTGGTTTCTTGGGAAGATCGGGGTCATCATTTGGATCATCTTCATGATTTCTCTTCTTTTTCTCCTCTGCTCGACGAGGAGATCTAGACCTATCTCTAGTTCGATCATTATTTCTTCTTTCACCTCCCCGATCAACATACTTTGCTAGCTTTCCTCTTCGGATGAGTGTTTCAATCTCGTTCTGAAGAGCTATGCAATTTTTGGTCATATGGCCATGATCCTTGTGGAACTCGCAATATTTTTCCCTATTCCTCGAGTCAGGGTCCGACCTCAGTTTCTTGGGCCACTTTACTTCCTCGTTATTCTTGATTTCTTCTAAGACATGATTGATACCCATTTTCAAAGGAGTATAACTATCGTATTTCTTCAGGACTTCCCATGACGTCTTATTATTCTTGGAATGCCTGTCACCGCCATTGCTCTTATGATCTTTCTTCTTAGACTTGTCGACTTCCACCTTGGTTTCTTTATCCATATTCTTCTTCGCAGCCATAGCCTCCTCGGCATTCATGATTTTGGTCGCTTTTGCCATTAACTCTGACATAGTTGTAGGTGGATCTTTGGCCAAAGTGTAATACAACTTGTTTGGAAATAACCCACTCATCAAGGCGGTGATTCTTGTCTTTTCTTCATAATCTATGACTTCTAGCTTCTCGTTATTGAAACGAGTTATGTAATCTCTAGTACTCTCACCAGATTTTTGTCTAACACTTAACAAGTGTGCTACTCGTTTTACTGGCTTTGCTCCAAAACAGAAATTACCAATAAACAACTCGGCCAACTGAAAGAAAGTTGAAATCTTACCCCGAGGAAGATTATTATACCATATCTGGGCAGATCCAATAAGAGTTCCTGAGAATGCTCTACATCTCATCTCGTCGGGAACAACATAGATGTCGGCAGCAGCTTGATATTTCTCTATGTGAAGAACAGGATCTGTCTTTCCATCATATTTGGGAGTCACCACGGGTGCTTTAAATTTCGACGGTGTAGGAAAATCCACAATGGCCTTTACGAAAGGTGTCCCTTGAACAAAAGTTCGTTGTAGGGGATTCCTCGCCTTAGCCATTTCTCCCAATCTATCCTCCAACCGTTGAATGGAACCTTTCCACGCATCATTTCCCTCCTCGGGCCTATTAGTTTGAGCAATTGATTATTCTGAAGTATCTTCCTGAGATCTCTCTTGACGAGCAACTGGTCGTGATTGTGCTGATCCTTCTCTTAGATCTGATGGTTGTCGAAAACTCCTCCACATGACTTTAGGTGGACTCTTATTTCTCCTGGGGCCTAGTCGACTGAAAGGAGACGCCCTTCTCAATCTTTCCAAGGCACTGGTCCTCTCTGGGGAGAGAATAACACGTTGCTCAGTATCTGTTGCCCTTATCGATGAAGTTTGCCTAGGTTGATAGGAGAAATCATCAGATTCCTCATTACGATACGTCTCTGTACGCCTGGATCGTGAAGAATGCAAATAGGTCTGCCTGTTACCACTTCGCTGTCCTGAATGTGCAGGCGCACCGCCATGAAGGGTTTGTATGAGTTGCCTCATTGTTTCTTGCATGGAGTTTTGTCCTTGAGCCAGATTTGTCATAATTCCAGCCAGATCTGGAGGTGCTGAAGGATTTGGAGGATTTCCAGTATTTCCATCATTTCGAATGCTGGATTCTGGATTATCTGCTATTGATGATGAATGAAATTTTGTGAAAAACGATAACAACAGTCGTTCCCACAGACGGCGCCAATCCGTTGATGTAAAAAATTAGATTGCTCTAATTATTCAATCACAGATAAATAAATAAGACAAAGGTTTTTAAAGTAGTTCATCCTTATAAGAATGACCTACGTCCACTGTTATGTTATTGCTGAGTGTTTTGAGAATTCTCGATTACAAGCTTAATCAAGAAATTCTGGTCCCCTTGAATGAGGGTAATACAATGTATTTATAACCTTGAGGCTATAATCTGAAAGGGTGATACATTAAATGATATACATATGAAAGGGTAATCTATTTAATGTTCTTCAAACGTGTGCGTCAAGGTGATAAGCTGTTAATGAATAGTTGAACTGTTGATTATCTGGCAATTAATGCTGTGGTCGAGATGCAGCTCGAACCGCCTTAGTTGCTCGTCGTTCCAGAGTTCCTCGGAGCGTTGAAGTTCCTCGAAGAACTGGAGTTCCTCGGAGCGCTGGAGTTCCTCGGAATGTTCTAGTTGCTCGGAGCGAACATGACTTGGTCGGGGAAATGAACTTCCTCGTTGCTATGGTGCCACATAGAATGACACGTGTCTTCTTATTATTCGTCCATGTCAGCATACTAATTTTAGTATCAACAATTATATCAAAACATAGTTGTATCATTGATGTTAACAACTCATTACATTGCAGGTTTCATTGGTCTTTAGTAGTTATCGATTTCTCTTCGAGGAATATATTCTATTTAGATTCTTTACATAGGGCGCCAGATCGAGACTTGAAACTCTTTGCAAGCACGTGAGTAATGAATTATATATATATATATATATATATATATATATATATATATATATATATATATATATATATACCTTTAGTTACATTGTCTTTGTACACATGTTTTTTATTTTAATCTTTGTCTTGAAGTGAATTTAAAGCGTTGGTGGTATCGAAAGGAGGAAGAATTTCAGGTTCAAACTGGGAGAATGTTAAGGTACGATAATGTTAATGAATATACATTACTGACTTATATCTTAAATCTTAATATAACTATTAGCTTCAACATATCATTCTATAGGGCCCTCTACAACCGGGAAATGTTGAATGTGGGTTTTACATATTGAAGTTCATGAGAGATTTAATGGAGAATCCGTCTCAATCTACTAAACTAAAGGTAATAAATATTTATTTTATAACATTTTGTTTCATTGCTAATTACTTTTATAAGGAAAGATTGAATATAACTTATGTTATTTGATTTGTTAGATGAAAGAGTTGGCTGAAAAAGCAACCTATGAAAATTATGAGATAGAAGAAGTTCAACATGAGTTCATCGATTTCGTTCAGGATTATTTTTAGTGAGCTGCAGTTGTGGACAATTTTGGCCTATCTTTTCGAGTACCTTTTTTCTTCTTCTTCTATCTAATTAATTACTTTGTTGATGATGTTGAATGCCCGGGGTACGCTTTATATTGTTGATGGTGAATGCCTATGGTGGGCTTTATATTGTTGATATTGAATGCCCGGGCTGGGCTTTATATTGTTGTTGTTGGTTAAATATGTCACGTTTAATTTGGGATTATTAAAAAAATAAAGGAAATCTGTCAAATTTTTTATAAAACCTTCCTCATTTATCTCTCGAGTAAATTTTTATAATGTTGTTCTTGTTGTTGATGATGATACTGAATGCCCGAGGTGGTCTTTATATTGTCGTGGTTGGTTAAACACGTCATGTTTAATTTTGGATTATTAAAAAAAACAAAGAAAATTTTGCCGAAATTTCTATAAAACCTTCCCCATTTATCTCTTCCAGGCCTTAATAAAGAATGAAAGTAAAATTAACTTTAATATTATGAAAATGTTTATTTTTTATGCTCAATATTATATTAGAATATCATTATTGTTTGAGTTATATTCTTTATATGGTGAATCTGTTTTAGTTGTTAACGACTATTTGTTTCCTCCTTTTATTCAGGTATCGATCCGGATGTTGCCTATTGCGTATTCGGTGTAGCACTTGCTAAATTGGGTTTCCACGCTACACGAATAGAACTAATGTTGCAGTTTAATTTGCTAGTTTTTATGTCTATAGTATAGGTCATTTTAGATATCTTTTTATTTTTGAGTTGTCCAGAAGTCTATTAGGAGACTGTTGTTGTTTTTTATTTTCTTTAATTTCAAATATTAATGACATTTTTTATACTTATGGTTCAGTTATATTGGTACTTGAAATTTGCTACTTTGAGTACAAAAATTTGTGCTTTGAATTGGCAGTTCGTAGTTTTATGCATAACATATTTGGGATATTGTAATAGTATAATAGAATTCATCGCAAAAAAATGAAAGAAAATAACTTTTATGACCGTATATTTTATGACAGTTTTATGTAAGCTGTCATTATAATGATTAAAGTAATCGTACTTTTTATGACCGTTTTATTAATATTCGTCATTTTTCATCGGTTTATAATGACGGTTCAATAAACATGATATTATTGTTAATGACGGTTTGTACGAAAAACTGTCGTAATAGGATGGTTTATCATGACGGTTTTGTCAACACCAATTTTATGAAGACACACAATATTATTGTTAATGACGGGTTGCACAAAAAACTGTCGTAATAGGATGGTTTGCTATGACGGTTTTGTCAACACCAATTTATTATGACACACAACATTACGACGGTTTTTAAAGCTTCGAAAACCGTCATAAATAACCTTTTATGACCCTTTTCCCCCATCATAAAAATGTCTATTTCTAGTAGTGCATGTGTCTCACATCTGCCTCAACGACTTCACGTTCCACGAGTTTAGGCACTTTATGCAAGTGGTACGCAAGGGGAGTCAAAATAATGAAAGAAGGCAAGATAGGAATGTTCAAGGGCCTTTTGGTAAATTTATAGCCACCGTCCGGAGGTCTGATCAATTGGAAAGTTGAAGAGATCGATGCCACGAAGATACTGGAAGAAATGGCACCTCAATCCGAGCTACAGTGAAGAAGTTATGGCCCTTTAAAAATGGAGAAAATTCTGAGAAAAACCCTTGGAAGAATGCTGTGTGTTTAAGCCCCAAAATCAGCGAACTATCGCGAACCGAAGGTCGAACCGGTTCGGGGGCAAATCGGTTCGAGGTACCTGTCGAATCGGTTCGGGGTACCTGACGCTGGCAAGAGTTCCAAAGTTTTAAAATTCCTTTTTGGTTTCCTATAAAAGCCAACTTCGGGGGAATTATTTTGCAAGACTTGGAGAGACGATTTTGAGAGTTCTATTAGCTCAAGTCTCCATATTTTTGAGTCCCAAAACTCATGTTTTGATTCACACATCATTGCCATACCTTTGTGAATTCGTTTGAAACCCAATAACACAACTTTGGTTTTGTTCATACTTGTGGAGAAGCCGTCTTTCTTCTTCATTGCTTCTCACCTGGAGTTCCTGCGGGAGATTCCAACCGACGACATCAGAATCGACGCCTACGGGTATTTCTGTGTCACACTTGTTTTTCATTGTAATCCGTGTAACTGTATCTTACAAAATTATAGTGAAAAATAAAAAGGTTTTACCCCTTTGGGGGATTTTTCCTCACTTGTGTGTGTTTGAATGTCCTTGCATGATTTCATCATCTTCAATCACATCTATATGCATGTTTAGGATTTAATTTGGAAAAACTGAGTTTAATTAAATAATTTCTTTATTTGAACGCACGCGCACTCCTTCAAAAAATATTATCCATACGTCTTTGGAATACTTGAGGCGCATTCAAGTATCCAAATGACATGACTAACCATTCATATTTTCCTTGGGGCACACTAAAAGTCGTTTAAGTTATACTGTCTGGGTACATCTTAATTTGCCAGAAGCCTGATTTGCAATCAAACTTGTTGAATATAATCCCGTCTTCAATCAAATTGATTAGATTATTCTTGTCTGGTATTTTATAAGAATCGAATTCACAATTCTTATTAAGGTGTCTATAGTCTATTACCATACGTCATTTTCCTCTCTTTCGTTCAGACTCATTTTGAACATAAAAGGCAAGACAATTGTGTCTACTTTTTCTTTCTATAACAATGCCTAGCTTAAGCATTTCATCTATGTTTTAATTCTTCTTTATCTTCTTATGAATATCCTTTCTTACAGGTTCCACCATTAATAGTGGCATCTGGGTTAATAGGAATAATTTCGTAATAGCTTTGGTCTTTGTCCCACTCAACAATTGGATTTTCTCCTAAAGTCGACTCTACTAATTACCTAATATTTTCTTTTTCTACTTCTATTTCCATCTTCTTTTTCTCGGATATATCTTGGGCCTTTAATAAGGCTTGTTGGCTTTGATCTAGAATTTCTTGTTATATAAATGTTATTTGCTTACAACAATTTTGATCTTGACACTTACATTCTTTTTGTAGGAGTTTAGTTATTTATTAGGCTTCTTGTTGGTTTGTATATCTAGGTCCACCACGCTTAGCTGAAGAACTCTGATGGGTTATTGATCTATAATTAAGTTTGACCTGCATAAGGTCAAAAGAAGTCTTGTGATCAACTAGAGGGGCAATAATGTTATATTCATCTTTATCACTAAGTAAGATCTTATCATTATACTGATTATAAGGATGGTATTTACTAATAAAGTCTTGTCCTAAAATAATATTTCCTGTGAAACTAGGACGGGGATCCATAATCCCAAACTAATGATTTATGATTTTGTTAGTTTGATTTCCTAATTTGAAGAAAATAGGAATAGTCTGAAAGTATAAGGTAAATGGTTCTCCATTAGTTACCTTACCACGGATCTCTTGATTACAGTCTAGAAATAATCTTCAGGGAAGGCATTAGCCTTACAAATACTCGGTGACCATCCCATATCTATAAAAGCTGAAAGTATTTTAAGATAACCTTTGTGTTGTATAAATAATTCTACAAAACAAGCATTTGGTTTAGTAGAAATTCCTAAATTATTCTTTTATAGAATAGATATTCCTTTTGGGGGTTTATCTATAAAATCTAATGGTGTTAAGTCTTTTGTACTACTTTTCGATTACTTTTCTTCTAGATCATAGGAAATTCCTTTTCCTTTTAAGTCTTCATTTTCTTGTAATCTCTTAGCTATGTTTCTATCAATGTCTTGGTAATATATTTTAATATCTTGGTCTATTTGAGCATCATATTGGATAGTATAAATTGCTCTAAATCTGGTTTTCCAACAACTTTCATGGCAGTGTAATTGATAAATAACACATACCATAAATAATTTTGTTTGTATAGTCTCATAACATTATACACAATTACAATCTTTCTTGCTACATTTAATTTCAAATGTGCAATAGCGTTCTTCATAATAGTAACATCTAGGAATATATGTTAGTAACTCAGGATTAGTAACGCTCCACTTTTTATTTAACAAGGGAATTAATGTACATTTATACCAAGCTTCTTCAAAGTCTATATAATCATCACTACACCAAACCCTGCGAATTGTCACCCACAGGGGGTCATGGCCCAACACCGTATATATATCAACTTTGGCATGACCATATACATGGCCCAGTGTGGTCATGGATGCTCTTGAAAGTGGTCATGGCCCAAATCCCTGATCAGTGTGGGTCACAGTCTATAGTCGTGACCACACCGTGACCATCATGGTGCCAAATTCATGCCAAATTTCCCTCAAAGTGTAATACCCCGTAATTTTATAGATTTTTATTTAATGGATTAATTGAATTATATGAAAATTAATTGGAAATTAATTCGAATTTAAATACTAGCGAGACGTGAGTTGGTATTTGATTATGATGATGATATTATATATTACTGAGCATATATGGTATTATATGAGTATTGAAAGTATCAAAATTGTCAAGAGTTATAAATACGACAATTTGGGAAATTAAGTTGGGACGCGCGTGTCAGTGCGTCATAAATCAATTTAATTAGATTTAAAAAGTAAATTACAATTTTATCAACCGTATTATCATTTTGGGTGCGCCAACATGTCCGGAAGGGTCGAGATAGTCAGAAAACACTAACTGGGGGTTTAGTTTGGGTCCCGGGGCATTTTTAAGCCAAACCGGTAACCTGGAAGGGTATTTTGGTAATTTTAAAAATTAAGGAATTAAGACCCACGATTTTTAAAGTTTATTTATATATTATTAGAAAATCCATTAGGGCCATTATCACCCAAAAACAAGAGAGTTGGCTATGTGAGTTAGAGGGAAGTTGCAAAAGGGTTTCCAAACCAAAACCACCACCCACCACCACCATTTTGGACGGAAATTGTGACCGAAAAGAAGAGAGAATCAGCCCTTGAACACCAACAATGAATCAGAACATCAAACTTAAGGCAAGTGATTTGGTTTCATTAGTTTCAATGAATATTTACTCCATGTTTAGTGTAGCAATTAATAATTATCTTGAAAGATTTGATGAAAACCCAATGAATTTGATGTACAACTCTAAACTTTGGTTAGGAATTACATGTAGAATTATTCTGGACGAATTCAGTACCCAAAACGTAACTTTTGATGATTTAAAAACGGATTAAAGAGGAGAATTATCATTGTTCTTGAAGAAAATAGGAAACTAGGGCTTTTATTGAAGTTTTGATCCATATAAGGCCAATGATTGATGTTTAAAAGGTTTTGGAACGTTAACAATGATGTATTTTCGTTGTATGATGATCCTATAACATTAGATTAGAATTTCATACCTTGTAATGAAGTTTTAGGATGAATTTTGGACTGAAAAACGAAGCAGTCCGTAGCCCATATGGTGCGATCGATCGATCGACCTTCCCAAAATTGGTTATATTTTTCCCTTTGTTGAATTTTAACAATTTCGACCCTAGAGAATTATTGTTGGGAATTTTGTGAACATTCTTAGACTTGAGGAAGACCAGTAGGTATGTTTGTGAGACTGAAGTATAATTAGGATTCAATTTTGGGAATTATATAAAACCTAATAAAGCTCGTAGAGTGAGATACTATTAGAGTTGAGATTAAATGATTAAATTTTATATAGTGGATAATATATGGTTAGTGGCAGAAATGAGGACCTTAAGAATAGTGGATTTAAATGTGGGAATAATAAAAGACTTGGTAACCTTTATGGGTTAGGCTTTAAGTACTTGAAATTACGACGTGAGATGTGTCGGCGGTCTATATTGTATATTATTCGGAGACTTAAAAATGTACAAATTGGAATGACGGTATAGGGATGTAGAATATACATCTATTAATATTATAAGATATCTAAGATGTGTGAATGCTTAGTATATGGACTTATATATGTATAACATACCTACCATACTTGCTATCACGGGAGGTCGGCTTTCGAACAGGGCCATCTAATCTTTGTGTACCTACGGGGGATTTAGATTGGTACCTTAAGGACATAGGGCTGTGAATGACTTATTTGTGAGTTAATAAGTCAGCTAACCATGGGAGCGTAGGTATGTGCGTAACCCATGGGTATGTAAATTGTGTTCGCCTCCATTATATGTGATTGCTGCTTATTGAAACGGTTCCTGAAAGATTCGGAATACGTAGTCCTTATGTACGTGATGTACCGGGATTCGATAGCAGAGTATGTGTGCACCGCAGCTTAGCCTAGGGGTGCCCTTATTGTATATTTAGGATGAGATTAATATACTGGTAATTGAAATAGATTTTTATTAAAGTGTAAATATGAATACTTGGGACATTTTTTAGTAGAGTTAAAAATGGAAAATTCACATAATAATTATTATAGGTAAATTTGAGAAATAAAAAGGAAGACTCACAGTTTATATTAAAATGTATGGTATTGACCCATACATTATAAAGTAAAGTCAGGTTGTGAATTAGACTAGTTAGTTAGTGGCATAACTAGGAGGGGTTACTGATACGTTAGGAGTGCACAATTTGTTGAGAGGTGAGGAACTCATGTGAGTGCACGTAACTAACATGTATTTTATATTCACTATTTAATGTTATTAAATACTTGCTATATTTTAAACTGTTTTCACATCGGGCTCTGACCCGTTTGCTTTCAAATCTATTTTTCTTGTAAAAACCTTTTAGGTGCCCAACCACAAGGACGCCATGCTTAGGAGTTCCATTCCAGTGACGTGCTGTAGCTGATGTGGAAGTTATAGGACCTTGATAGTAGATGCCTCCACTTTCTACATTGACTCCATTTCAGATTTATTCATCTGTAGGACATGTCGCCTTTTCTTTTAGAGACAACTTTTTACTCAGTTCTATTTCAGTTTTGAATTTAATTAATTAGTTATTCAGACTTTGTATTTGGTTTTATTCAGTATTCGGATTATTCGGAGGGGCGTTCCTCCAGATTCATTTTATTTCATTATTATTTTACTGTGACTGCGATGTGACTGTGGTATCATTATTTCATAATTTAATTGGTTGCATGTTAATCTAATTTAATTAATATTGACAACTCACTTTTTAAATATTAGGCGGCTAGTAATGGTTTAAAAATGTTTTCGGCAGTGATGCTATGAACTGAACCAACTTGACATTTTGTATTAATTTGAATAAAGGAATAGCTACCCGATATTTAATTAGATGGGGTGTCACAGGTGGTATCAGAGCATCAGGTTCTAGTGTCCTTAGGATCTGTACGGCTTGTTATATTTCCGCGTAGCGTTCTTTGATATAGAGCCCTATATTTTAGGATTGTTGTACTCTTTTGTGTATCTTTCGCTCTTCAGCTATTTTGAGATAATAACTGTGAACTTACAAGACTTCTCTCTCATTTCAGATGCCTCCACGACACGCACAGAGAGTTCTCAGGGATGCTCTGCCCGAGCCACTGCCTGCACCAATTCAGAGTTCCATGAACGCCGCAGAGGTTGCCGCTATTGTAGCCCAAGCGATAAATGCCACTTTAGCAGTTATGCAGCAAGCACCACCTCAGGCGCCAGTGGTAGCTCCGGTCTAGTCTCATGCATTCTCGTCTGCTTGGGAACGTGTTCGTGATGCCTTTCAGAAGGCACACCCTTTGGAGTTTGCAGGTAGCTCCGACGTCGTTGCGTACAGTCAGTGGAAGAAGGACATCCAAAGGCACTTGAGGATGTACGAGTGTACGGAAGTATAGAGACAGATATTGGCTACTTTTAAGCTGGTAGGGTCAGCGTTGTAGTGGTGGGAGTCCATTACCACTGCGGAGGAGAGGGATGTTCTTACCATTCAGGAGTTTTTGGTGCAGTTTGACCGCAAGTACTTTCCCTCAGCAATTCATACTGAGATGAGGAGGAACTTGAAGAACCTCAAGCAGGAGGGGAAGACAGTGGCAGAGTATGAGGCCGAGTTCACCAATCTTCTGAACATCGTTCTCGATGAGATTCTGACTGAAGAGAAGAAGATACAGAAATTCATGGATGGGTTGACTTGGAGGATCCATTAGCACTTGCTAGGAAATCTCCCGTTGGCCACTTATTCTGATGTGGTTAATGCAGCCCTGCTTCACTGCCAGGACCAACGCTTCCACTTGTCAGAGGGTAAGTGAGCAGGAGAGTCCAGCCATCAGGGCAGGACAGGGAGGAACGGTGCCAGCGGGGCACAATCAGCTCAGGGTCAGCACAGGCAAGGTGATCAGAGTTCCCAGCAGGGGGATTCTAAGAGGTTTAGATCTGGTGGTTTCAGAAATGGTTAGGGAAGTTTTCGACATGGCCAGTAGGGTCAGCACGGCTATCAGGGCCAGCACGGCCAACAACAACAGTTTCAGCAGGGCCAGCAGGGCTAGGGTAGGAATAGTAATGGCCACCAGGGTCGTGGGCAGCAGGGTCAGAGAGGGGGAAACTTTGTGGGGAAATGTTTTATTTGTGGCAAGATTGGCCACAAATGCCAGGAGTATCGTGAAAGGGGCAGGGCCCCACAGCAGCAGTAACAGGGTGCTCGACACGAGCCCTCGAGACCTATGTTTCCCATCGCCCTCCCAACACCACCGCAGATGCCAGCCTTACCACCCATCCCAGCAGTCCCAGTCCAACAAGGAAAACTTCAGTACGGGCGGGTTTATCAGCTCCAACAGGCCGCAGTCCCACAGGATCCACCTGCTATTGAGGGTATATTTTCTATTCAGGGGACTATGGGGCATATTTTATTTGACACGGGGGCCAGACTGTTTCATTGCCATGAGATTTGCACGCACTATGGGGTTGTTATATACAGCAGAAAGCATGGCTACTTGCGTAGATTCACCGTTGAGTAAGGGTTCTGTGATTTCACTTATATGTAGAGGTATGGGTGTAGATATTGGGAGGTTCACTTTACCTGCCGATATGCTAGTGTTAAATATGACTGCGTACGATGCGATTATCGGTATGGATTGGCTAGTTATGTATCGAGTCATGATTGATTGTTTCAGTAGGAGTATTATTTTTGCCATACCCGGGCAGGAGATGTTCTTAGTGGCGATGCCTCGTCCTGAGGGAGGATCATCCACTCACTTGTACTATATATAGGAGGAGACCTCTAAGGAAGTGGTAATACCACTTGATTCGATTCCAGTTATTAGGGAGTTCGCTGATGTATTCCAGGATATTCCAGGATTACCTCCTAGTATAGAGATAGACTTTGTTATCGACTTGACGCCGGGCACTCGGCCAATTGCCCACTCACCTTACCGTATGGCTCCAACGGAGATGAGAGAGCTACGGGATCAGATAGAGCAGCTGTTGGGTCAGGGGTTTATCCATAGGAGTACTTCTCCATGGGGTGCCCCCTGTGTTATTCGTAAAGAAGAGGGATGGATCTTTGAGGTTGTGTGTAGATTATCGGGAGTTGAATAAAGTCACGATACGGAACAAGTATCTGTTGCCCCGAATCGATGACTTATTCGACTAGTTGTGAGGAGCTTTCTTCTTCTCAAAGATTGACTTGCGATCGGGATACCATCAGTTACGTATCAGGGAGCAGGACGTCTCGAAGACTGCCTTCTTGACGAGATATGGTTCCTACGAGTTCTGGGTTATGCCTTTTGGCCTAACCAATGCCCCAGCCGTGTTTATGGGCCTGATGAATAGGTTGTTTAGAGAGTTCCTAGACCAGTTTGTCATCGTCTTCATTGATGACATTCTGGTTTACTCCCAGACAAAGGAGGAACATGTAGAGCACTTGAGACAGGTTTTACAGACGCTGCGTCAGAACGAGTTATATGCAAAGTATGAGAAGTGTGGGTTTTAGCTGAAGGAGGTTCAGTTTTTGGGTCACATCATTTTAGACAGGGGGATATCTGTTGATCTGGGGAAGGTGTCAGCAGTGAGGGAGTGGGGACAACCCATGACACCGACTGAGATACGTAGTTTCTTGGGCCTAGTAGGATACTACAGGAGGTTTATTCAGGTATTCTCTAAGATAGCGGGTCCTTTGACACATCTGACTCGTAAGGGTGTGCCATTTATCTGGAACGATGCCTATCAGTTGGCATTCGACGAGTTGAAGGACAAGTTGACCTCAACACCAGTGTTAGTGTTTCCTAGACCAGGAGTTGAGTATCTAGTCTATACCGATGCGTCCTTACTAGGACTTGGGGGTGTACTGCAACAGAAAAGTCAGGTTATAGCTTATGCTTCCCGTAAGCTTAAGCCTCACGAGAAGAATTACCCCACCCACGACTTGGAGTTAGCGACAGTCGTATTTGCTCTTCGAATTTGGAGACACTATCTCCTAGGGGAGAAATTTCGTTTATTCACGGACCATAAGTCCCTACAGTACCTCTTCACGTAGAAGGAACCAAATATGCGTCAACGTAGGTGGCTTGAATTCGTGAAGGATTATCAGTTCGATATCCAATATCACCTAGGTAAGGCTAACGTGGTAGTAGACGCGTTGAGCCGTAGGCCAGTAGGTGAGGTGGCCGAAGTGTGGAGAGCAAAGTGGAAAGAGTTGGGACACCAGGATGCAGTGACCCGATCATTCACGTCGGTAATGACCGTTACGCCCCAGATTGTTACGAGAGTGATACAGGCCCAGGCAAAAGACTCATTTTGTCAAGAGCAGATAGTTCGATTACTAGCAGAGGGAGCCGAGTCCTATACCGTTTGTTCAGACGGGAGCTTACGCTTCAATGGGAGACTGGTTGTTCCGGAAGGGGAAGACTTGCGACACGAGGTAATGTCAGAGTCGCACGGTTCACAGTTCGTAGTACATCGTAACGGGGATAAGATGTACCAGGACATTAGGCGATAGTACTGGTAGAGAGGGATGAAGAGAGATATTGCCGAGTTCATTTCTAAATACGCCACTTGTCAGCTGGTAAAGGTGGACTATCAGAGACCGACAGGACTTCTACAGCCATTAGAGGTACCTATGTGGAAATGGGAGAGCATTTCCATGGACTTCATCACGGGGTTACCTATATTATAGAGGGATCACGACTCCATATGGGTAATCGTGGATAGGTTGACCAAAGTTTCTCAGTTTCTGCCAGCCCGGACAGACTACACTACTGGACAGTATGCCCAGATTTTCATAGCGGAGATAGTGAGACTTCACGGGGTGCCTCTCAATATCGTGTCTGACCGAGAAGAGATATTTGTTTCACGATTTTGGGAGAGTTTCCAGGAAGTCATGGGTACGGAGTTGCGGCTGAGTACGGCATATCACCCGCAGACAGATCGGCAAATCGAGCGGACAAATCAGATGTTGGAGGACATGTTGTGTATGTGCATACTAGACTTTAGAGGTGGTTGGGAGCAGTACCTTCCACTGGTGGAGTTTGCTTATAATAACTCCTACAAGTTCACTATTGGCATGGCTCCATTCGAGACGTTATACGGTAGACCTTATCGTTCCCCAACATGTTGGCTAGAGGTGGGGGATAACAAGCTTTTTGGACCGTAGGTGATTTAGGATATCTCGACGAGGATAGAGATGATACGGAGCCATATTCGGGTAGCTCAGGACCGACAGAAGAGTTATACCGATGCCAAAAGATTCTTTAGAGAGTTTGAGGTGGGGGACCAGGTGTTACTCAGAGTATCTACGATGAAGGGGATTATGTGTTTAGGGAAGAAAGGGAAATTGGCACCAAGATATGTGGGCCCATTTCTTATCATCGAGCGAATTGGACCAGTAGCGTATAGGCTTGGTTTATCGGAACACTTGCATAGGATTCATGACGTGTTCCATATTTCGTCGCTAAGGAGATATCTTAGGGACGATTTGGCCCATACCCATATTGCTTTAGAGGACATCGATCTTCAGCCTGATAGTTCCTACGAGGAGGGGCCGATTGCTATTATGGACCACAGCGAGAGAAAACTGAGGTCGAAGATAATACCATTAGTACGTATTCAGTGGCGGCATCATAATGTCGAGGAGTCCACATGGGAGCGCGAGGATGAGATGCGCGAGTGTTATCCAGAGTTATTTTTGCTAGGTATACTTTAGTTTCGAATTTCAGAACGAAATTCTATTATTAGGGGAGAGTATGTAATACCCTGTAATTTAATTGATTTTTATTTAATGGACTAATTGAATTATATGAAAATTAATTGGAAATTAATTCGAATTTAAATACTAGCGAGACGTGAGTTGGTATTTGATTATGATGATGATATTATATATTACTGAGTATATAGGGTAATATATGAATATTGAAAGTATCAAAATTGTCAAGAGTTATAAATACGATAATTTGAGAAATTAAATTGGGATGCGCGTGTCAGTCGCGTCAGAAATCAATTTAATTAGATTTAAAAAGTAAATTATAATTTTATCAACCGTATGGTCATTTTGAGTGCGCCAACGTGTTCGAAAGGGTCGAGATAGTCAGAAAACACTAACTGGGGGTTTAGTTTGGGTCCCGTGGAATTTTTAGGCCAAACCGGTAACCCGGAAGGGTATTTTGGTAATTTTAAAAATAAAGGAATTAAGTCCCACGAATTTTAGAGTATATTTATATAATATTAGAAAATCCATTAGGGCCATTATCAGCCAAAAACAAGAGAGTGGACTACGTGAGCTAGAGGAAAGTTGCAAAAGGGTTTCTAAACCAAAACCACCACCCACCACCACCATTTTGGACGGAAATTGTGAGCGGAAAGAAGATAGAATCAACCCTTGAATACCAACAACGAATTAGAACATCAAACTTAAGGCAAGTGATTCGGTTTCATTAGTTTCAATAAATATTTCCTCCATGTTTGTAAGGACATTTTTCACATGTCCGAAATGTTTCATTTATTTATGTCGTACGCCGCTACATTTGGCACGTCTCCTCACGATCTCACATGACGGCCTCTATCCGAATTCCGGGAATCAAGCATGCATTATCTCCACTAATATGTCCCACATCTGCCTCAACGACTTCACGTTCCAAGATTTTAGGGACTTAATGCAAGTGGTACGCAAGGGAAGTCAAAACAGTGAAAAAAAGGCACGATAGGAGAGTTCAAGGGCATTTTCGTAATTTCACATCCATAGTTCGGAGGTCTGGTCAACTAGAAAGTTGAAGATCTCGCCGCAACGAAGATACTAGAAAAAACGTCACCTCAATCCGAGCTACGGTGAAGGAGTTATGACCTTTTGAAGATAGAGAAAATTCCTTAAAGAATGCTGTTTTTTTGTACGCTGGATAGAATTTTAGAGTTTTAAGAACGTGGGACTCTTCATATTTTTTCCTATAAATACCAACTTCGGGGGAGTTGTTTTGCAAGACTTTAGGAGACGAATTTGAGAGTCCAAATACACCTAGTCTTCATATTCTTGAGTCCCAAGACTCATGTTTTGATTCACACATCATTGCCAAACCTTTGTGAATCCTTTAAGCAACCCAAGAACACAACTTTGGTTTGTTCAACCCTTATGGAGGAGACCGTTCTTCTTCTTCTTCATTGCATCCCTACTGGAAAGGGATAATTCCAGCCGCGACTACAGAATCCGATACCCGAGGGTAATTCTTAGTCAACTTGTATTTTCATTGTAATCCGATTGTAAGCCGTTCTCTTACAAATTATAGTGAAAATAAATGGTTTTGCCCCTGAGGGGGATTTTTCCTTAATTGCATATGTTTGAATGTTCTTGCGTAGATTATCAATTTATTCAATCACATACTGCTGCATGTTTAGGGTTTGTTTGTGTTAAAAGGGTTTTATATATAACTTGATCATTTGAACGCGAGCACACACGTTTCTCAAATTGGTATCAGAGCAGGTTACGCTAATCTATCGCGTATTCCTTTTTTTTTCCTCAAAATTTTTCTAAGATATCAATTTTCTGAAAAAATTGATTTTTGAAAAAGTGCGTGTTCAAATGGAGAAGTCATATTATAAAATGCCTATTTTTGACGGGACAAATTATGCTTATTGGAAAGCCCGTATGAGGTCGGCTTTAAAAGCCATTGATGAACGTGTCTGGATTTTGGTTGAACGAGGGTGGACTCCTCCCACCGTGACTGTTGATAATGTGACCAACTTGAAACCTGACATTTCTTGGTCTGATGAAGAAATTAAATGGTCATCTTTTAATTCTAAGGGTCTAAGTGCTATTTCTGGGTCTGTCACACCTGATGAGTTCAAACGCATAATGATGTGTACCACGTCAAAAGAGGCATGGGATGTTTTACAACTCACCCATGAAGGAACTAATGCTGTGAAAGAGTCTAAGTTGCAAAACTTGACAACTCAATTTGAAACAATCACCATGCATGATTCTGAATGCTTTGATGAATTTTATGCTAGACTTTCTGACATTGTGAATACTAGTTTTATTCTTGGTGAACAAATTTCGAATGCTAGAGTTGTTAAAAAGATTCTTCATTCTTTACCTAAGCGTTTTATCCCTAAAGTCACTGTGCTAAATTCTATGTGTAATTTAAATACGCTAAAATTGGAAGAACTTGTAGGAGATTTGCAAACTTATGAAATTGATAGGTTCCCTAAAAATGCTAAATCTAAAGATAAGGGAATTGCTCTTAAAGCCCAAGAGAGAAGGAGTGAGGGGTCAGCTAGAAAGAGGGTAGAGTCATCTAGAAAGAGAGAGACTGACACGTCAGATTCTGAGTGCGATTTTGACTTAGATGATTTGACTCTTTTCGCAAAAAATTTCAAGAGGATTCTCAAATTTAAGAAAAATGGCAATTTTAAAGAAAAAAAGAAATTTGAGAAAAATAAGTTTGAAAAGAAAAATGAAAAAGTTTCCAAAAATCCTTCTCTGAAAGAAAGTGAGAGATGTTTTGAGTGTGATGGTAGGGGTCATAGAGCTTTTGAGTGTGCCAATCGTCTGAATAGAGAGAAAGGGAAAGCTGTCCTTAATGCTACCCTTAGTGACGACAGTGAGGTCGAGACGGTGGATTCTGGAGATGAGTCACCGCATGAGTGTAACTTCACCGCATTCATGGCCAGCCAAGTGAGCACTCCTAGTTCTCCTCACGACGATGAGGATGATGCTTCACAGGGACACCTCGACAGTGAGATCAATGTGAGTGAGGGGGAGGATGACACAAGTGAGAGCGAGACTGATATACAACGCGCCTACGCTGAGTTATATTCTGAGTCTTTTAAAACTAAAAAGCGTAACAAAGCGTTAGTTCTTAATATCACTTGCCTAGAGGAAGATTTAAGGAAAGTGAGATAAAGAGAGTTCTCCACATGCACCGCCCTGAGAGAGAGAGAATCTACCTGTGTCGAGAATGAGAATTTGTTTAGAGAGAGAGAGAGTACTCTAGAGAAAGAGAGAGGGGACTTGATCAAGCAAGTGGCTAGTCTTACGAGTCAGCTCCATTCCTCCGTGGAGACTCGAAAGAAACTTGAAGACCTTGTTGCCCAGCAGACTCATGATCTTGAGAAATCACGGGAAGTCAAGGTACAAATCGAGGACAGATCTGGGAAGATGGGAAAGATGCTCCTCGGCCCCGCTTTAGGTTTTGGTGATCGTCAAGGAATTGGATATGATGGTGCCTCCACGTCCCAAATTGCACTTGGACCAGTTCCTGAGTTTACTACAACTCCTTATGGTCACCGTAAAAAATCTCGAAGGAGAGTTCGACCAAGAAAAGCAAACCAAGGTCCGCCTTTGACTGAGCTCTTTTGTACTTATTGCAAAAGAAAAGGCCACCTTAGGGAAACTTGCTATAGCATGGGTCGGACACGACGTACTACTGCTCCACCACGACATACTGATGAGTTTTCTAGTCTGAGAGAGCGAGTTGAGTTCTTAGCTGCCACGACTCAGAGTTTGATGAAAGAATTCCGACGGATGTCTTCGCCGTTAGTGAATGCTTCTTACATTCCAGCTAAAACCAACAAAGGCAAACAAAAGGTCATCTCTGCTTGGGTGCCTAAGAAAGATAAAAAGGCCTTTGTTGTTCATGTTGCTCTCAAAGCACATAATACCTCACAGTGGTATTTTGATAGTGGGTGCTCCAGACACATGACAGGTGATGCCTCATTTTTTACTACTCTTGAGGATTATCAAGATGACAGAGTCACCTTTGGAGATGAGAGTAAGTCTAGCATTATAGGACGAGGTACTATCGAGTTACTTGGTTTTCCTAAGCTAGAAAATATTTTGTACGTCAAAGGTTTGAAAGCAAACCTTCTCAGCATTAGCCAGCTGTGCGACACTAACTTTGCAGTAAAGTTTGACCGGGACGTGTGTAAAGTCTACAATCAAGCCGGTAAACTTTTGATGCAAGGGGTGAGGACCGAGGATAATTGCTATGGGACTGAGCCCACATCCTCACTTGTCTGCAACAACGCCACGATCACTCCTATGGATCCGTGGCACCAACGTCTAGGTCACGTGAACGTTAGAGATCTCAATCGTTAATCTAAAAAGGACATAGTACGTGGCTTACCATCTCTTGGAAAGTCAACTTCAACCGTTTGTGAACCCTGTCAGTTGGGAAAACAAATTCGTAGTCCTCATAGGAAGTTATATTCCATTACCACCTCTCGTGTTCTGGAGTTGATTCACATGGATCTTATGGGTCCCACTCGTACTGAGAGTCTAGGTGGTAAGAGGTACATCCTCGTGATGGTAGATGATTTCTCCAGATACTCCATTGTAGGTTTTCTGAGAGAGAAATCCGATGCTGTAGATTTCTTAACGACCAAGTGCCGTGTCCTGCAAAATCAACACGGTGTCACTATTAACAGAATACGTAGTGACAACGGCACTGAATTCAAGGAAGCAAATGTGGATTTGTACTGTGATAGCCTTGGGATCAAACATGAGTTTTCTGCTGTGAGAACTCCTCAGCAAAATGGGATTGTTGAGAGAAAGAATAGAACGATCCAAGAGATGGCTAGATCTATGCTTCTAGGTCGTAAAGTTTCTAGGAGATTTTGGGCAGAGGCAGTGTCTACTGCATGCCACACGGTGAATAGGGTGTATCTGCGTCCACACACACTTCACACTCCTTATGAGTTGTGGACTGGCAAGAAGCCCAACCTGGCATATTTCCGTGTCTTTGGGAGTAAATGCTACATCCTACGGGATCAAGAGCAATTAGGAAAGTTCGACTCCCGAAGCGACGAGGGAATATTTCTAGGATATTCATCGAATAGCAGAGCGTACTGGGTTTTTAACCTGAAGAGCTCTAAGATTATGGAATCAATAAACGTCACCGTGCAAGATGACGAACCTCCGACGGTTATTGATCCTAACCTTCAGTGTGAGGATGAGGATTGTTCTGACAGTGATTTACCTGTTCCTCTCTCACACTCTGTGGACCCTACTCCTGTGTTAGGGGACACACCTGCTTGGGTTCGCAAGAGTCATGACCCTTCTGCCATTGTTGGTGATCCCACTCTAGGGGTCAAGACTCGTGCTCAGCTAGAGAACGTTGTTAGCCATCTTTGCTACACGTCCAAAGTCGAGCCCAAGAACCATAAAGAAGCACTCAAGGATGAACACTGGATATCTGCTATGCAGGATGAGTTGCTTCAGTTTTAAAAGAATGATGTCTGGGAACTTGTCCCTCGACCTAGTGAGATTAATGTGATAGGTACCCGGTGGTTTTTTAAGAACAAAATGGATGAAAATGGTACCATAATCCGAAATAAGGCTAGGTTGGTCGCTCAAGGCTACACACAGATAGAGGGTGTAGACTTTGGGGAGACATTTGCTCCTGTTGCGAGACTTGAGTCCGTCCGTCTTCTGCTCGCCATCGCATGTCATCTGCGCTTCAAGGTGTATCAGATGGATGTTAAGAGTGCCTTTTTGAATGGCATTCTACAGGATGAGGTTTATGTGGAACAACCAAAAGGGTTTGAAGACCCTCAGCACCCTGAGCACGTCTACTATCTGAGGAAAGCCTTGTATGGTTTGAAGCAAGCACCCCGTGCTTGGTACGAGAGGCTTACTTCCTATCTCTTAGCTCGTGACTTCAAGAGAGGGGGAGTAGATATGACGTTGTTTGTCAGGAGAGATGACGGTGCTATTTTGGTTGCCCAGGTCTATGTGGACGACATAGTCTTTGGATCCACATGCTCCCAGTATGCTCACCACTTTGAGGAGGAGATGAAAAGTGAGTTTGAGATGAGCATGGTTGGTGAGCTTACATTCTTCCTTGGTCTCCAGGTTCGTCAGCTAGAGGATGGGATGTTCATCTCCCAATCCAAGTATGCTAGAGACCTAGTGAAGAAATTTGGTTTAGACTCCGCTAAGCATGCACGTACACCTATGAGTACCACTACCAAGCTTAGTAAGGACACTTCAGGCAAGGACGTAAAGCAAACCTTATATCGGAGTATGATAGGTAGTCTCCTCTACTTGACTGCCAGTCGTCCCGACATCGCCTTTAGTGTTGGAGTCTGTGCGCGTTATCAAGCATCCCCAAAAGAGTCACATTTACTTGCTCTAAAACGTATTATTAAATACGTAAGTGGGACTCTCTCATACGGGATTTGGTATTCCTTTGATACCGATGACCGTCTGTCCGCCTACTCGGATGCCGATTGGGCTGGGGATGTAGATGGATGTAGGAGCACTTCTGGTGGGTGTTTCTATTTTGGTTCTGCTCTTGTCTCCTGGCTGAGCAAGAAGCAAAATTCCATCTCTTTGTCCACTGCGGAGGCTGAGTACATAGCCGCCGGGAGTTGTTGCACACAACTCTTGTGGATGAAGCAAATGCTGGAGGATTATGGGATATCACAGAACACCATGACCATTTCCTGTGATAACACGAGCGCGATACACATATCCCGCAATCCAGTTCAGCATTCACGCACAAAACACATCAGGATACGTGAGCACTTTATTCGTCAGTTAGTTGAAGAGAAAGTCGTATCCCTGAGTTTTGTTCCTACCTACCGTCAGTTAGCCGATATTTTCACGAAACCTTTAGATGCCCTTAGATTTGAGAGTCTTAGGAAATCTTTAGGGATTTGCACAGTTGATTGAGGGGTTGGTCTATGTCTAGAATAGGATGCTTCTTCATGTTCATATCATATGCTTCCTATTGCTAGTCTGTTTTATATGTACCATTACTTTGTTGTACAGCTTTGTTTTATTATTTATTCTTTTTGCTTTTTATATTTCTTTTGAAAAAAATACAAAAAGATTTTCCTTTAAGAAAAATTTTGAGAAAAGCACAAAAAGATTTTATTTTTCCAAATTTTTGAAAAAATCCAAAAAGATTTTTGTATTTTGCTTCTTTTATGGATGAGCAGGTAAGATACCCAAGTCACAACTTCATTCCATTTATCCATGTGACTGTTTGATAGAGATTTGAGAGGCTACATCATTTCATCCATGTGCTTTACATTGATTGGAGTCTTTGAGATGTAATTAGTGATATCTTCCTACATGTTTGACTCCTATATCCTTTATTGCACACATGCACGACTATATTTGATTATTGCACTTGTCTATCTCATGTTGGCTTGCGTGTTTTCATCTCAATCCTGTCTATACAATGTACAATATGCGATAAAACTTGACAAGATTGGAATGCATGTAAAAACCGTTTTGGTGAGACTGTGTGTTTTTGTATAACGGGGAGGGGCTGCGAAAGGTAATCATCTATCCTTTGCGCAAAAGCCACCGTTAAAAAGGACCTAAAAATGGAGGAATTTTAATATCCGAGGTCCAAAGAGGTTAAAAGAGCCCGAAAAAATTTAAAGGCAATAAAAAGCAATTCATGCCAAATATGGGCCACTTAGGTTTCGCCATCAATTCTCCAAATTTTGAGAATTTAGAATGCCTCTATTCAATACAATATCTGAGGGAGTTTGGTTGGAGAATCTAAACGGGTTTGCACTTCCTTGAAAGTCCTGAAAAAGCATAAAATCATTTTGGACGTTATTGGTGTGAAAATCATTTTGAGCTTTGATTTGTTGATTTGATTGAGTCAATATCTTATACTGTCACTCTTTTACACCAAAGGAAGCATTTGAGTTCATTCGCTAGGAATATCCAATATTCATCGTGCACATATGTCATGTTTGTAGGCATTGATTTTCCTATCGAATTTGATCACACCACTTCATTTACGCTATCATTGACTTGGTTGCTTTCTATTTATTCATGGTGTGTTTTTATCCTAGTGACACCCCGCACTTGCTTATTTGATTTATTTCTCTAATTTGTCCATTTGGGGACATCATAAAAAGGGGGAGAAAGAATTATCATATTATGGGGGAGTTTGAATTCTGGGGGAGTTTTTGAGATGTTGCTTATGTTTTTATCATATATTGATATCCATGTTATCTCATTTCAAACTCGATATGTCACGTGGTATTTGCTTTGTCTCATGTGTGTAGGTATGAAGATTACAGATCTATATGTTGCACACCCTGATGAGAAAAGTTTTGAGATTCCTGAAGAAATAAAGAACAAACGATGAAGACTATTCATTTGTACCTTTTCCAGTTTTGGGTTCATGGGAGGGTAGATTTGTATAGGCAATTTCATATTTGATAATTCGGATTTTTTATGTATGTACCGGCATAGACATAGGGGGAGATTTGTAAGGACATTTTTCACATGTCCGAAATGTTTCATTTATTTATGTCGTACGCCGCTACATAGGGGGAGATTTGATTATGATGATGATATTATATATTACTGAGTATATAGGGTAATATATGAATATTGAAAGTATCAAAATTGTCAAGAGTTATAAATACGATAATTTGAGAAATTAAATTGGGATGCGCGTGTCAGTCGCGTCAGAAATCAATTTAATTAGATTTAAAAAGTAAATTATAATTTTATCAACCGTATGGTCATTTTGAGTGCGCCAACGTGTTCGAAAGGGTCGAGATAGTCAGAAAACACTAACTGGGGGTTTAGTTTGGGTCCCGTGGAATTTTTAGGCCAAACCGGTAACCCGGAAGGGTATTTTGGTAATTTTAAAAATAAAGGAATTAAGTCCCACGAATTTTAGAGTATATTTATATAATATTAGAAAATCCATTAGGGCCATTATCAGCCAAAAACAAGAGAGTGGACTACGTGAGCTAGAGGAAAGTTGCAAAAGGGTTTCTAAACCAAAACCACCACCCACCACCACCATTTTGGACGGAAATTGTGAGCGGAAAGAAGATAGAATCAACCCTTGAATACCAACAACGAATTAGAACATCAAACTTAAGGCAAGTGATTCGGTTTCATTAGTTTCAATAAATATTTCCTCCATGTTTGTAAGGACATTTTTCACATGTCCGAAATGTTTCATTTATTTATGTCGTACGCCGCTACATTTGGCACGTCTCCTCACGATCTCACATGACGGCCTCTATCCGAATTCCGGGAATCAAGCATGCATTATCTCCACTAATATGTCCCACATCTGCCTCAACGACTTCACGTTCCAAGATTTTAGGGACTTAATGCAAGTGGTACGCAAGGGAAGTCAAAACAGTGAAAAAAGGCACGATAGGAGAGTTCAAGGGCATTTTCGTAATTTCACATCCATAGTTCGGAGGTCTGGTCAACTAGAAAGTTGAAGATCTCGCCGCAACGAAGATACTAGAAAAAATGTCACCTCAATCCGAGCTACGGTGAAGGAGTTATGACCTTTTGAAGATAGAGAAAATTCCTTAAAGAATGCTGTTTTTTTGTACGCTGGATAGAATTTTAGAGTTTTAAGAACGTGGGACTCTTCATATTTTTTCCTATAAATACCAACTTCGGGGGAGTTGTTTTGCAAGACTTTAGGAGACGAATTTGAGAGTCCAAATACACCTAGTCTTCATATTCTTGAGTCCCAAGACTCATGTTTTGATTCACACATCATTGCCAAACCTTTGTGAATCCTTTAAGCAACCCAAGAACACAACTTTGGTTTGTTCAACCCTTATGGAGGAGACCGTTCTTCTTCTTCTTCATTGCATCCCTACTGGAAAGGGATAATTCCAGCCGCGACTACAGAATCCGATACCCGAGGGTAATTCTTAGTCAACTTGTATTTTCATTGTAATCCGATTGTAAGCCGTTCTCTTACAAATTATAGTGAAAATAAATGGTTTTGCCCCTGAGGGGGATTTTTCCTTAATTGCATATGTTTGAATGTTCTTGCGTAGATTATCAATTTATTCAATCACATACTACTGCATGTTTAGGGTTTGTTTGTGTTAAAAGGGTTTTATATATAACTTGATCATTTGAACGCGAGCACACACGTTTCTCAATGTTTAGTGTAGAAATTAATAATTGTCTTGAAAGATTTGATGAAAACCCAATGAATTTGATGTACAACTCTAAACTTTGGTTAGGAATTAAATGTAGAATTGTTCTGGACGAGTTCAGTACCCAAAACATAACTTTTGATGATTTAAAAATGGATTAAAGAGGAGAATTATCAGTGTTATTGAAGAAAATAGGAAACTAGGGTTTTTATTGAAGTTTTGATCCATATAAGGCCAATGATTGATGATTAAAAGGTTCTGGAACGTTAACAATGATGTATTTTGGTTGTATGAAGATCCTATAACATTAGATTAGAATTTCATACCTTGTAATAAAGTTTTGGGACGAATTTTGGATTGAAAAACGAAGCAGTCCGTAGCCCATCTGGTGCGATCGATCAATCGACATTCATAGGTCGATCGATCGACATTCAAGGTCGATCGATCGACCTTTCCAGAATTGGTTATATTTTTCCCTTTGTTGAATTTTAACAATTTCGACCCTAGAGAATTATTGTTGGGAACTTTGTGAACATTCTTAGACTTGAGGAAGACCAGTAGGTATGTTTGTGAGACCGAAGTATAATTAGGATTCAATTTGGGGAATTATATAAAACCTAATAAGGCTCGTAGAGTGAGATACTATTAGAGTTGAGATTAAATGATTAAACTTTATATAGTGGATAATATAAGGTTAGTGGCAGAAATGAGGACCTTAAGAATAGTGGATTTAAATGTGGGAATAATAAGAGACTTGGTAACCTTTATGGGTTAGGTTTTAAGTACTTGGAATTACGACGTGAGATGTGTTGGCGGTCTATATTGTATATTATTCAGAGACTTAAAAATGTACAAATTGGAATGACGGTATAGGGATGTAGAATATACCTCTATTAATATTATAAGATATCTAAGATGTGTGAATGCTTAGTATATGGACTTATACGTGTATAACATACCTACCATACTTGCTATCACGGGAGATCGTCTTTCGAACAGGGCCATCTAATCTTTATGTGACTACGGGGGATTTAGATTGGTACCTTAAGGACATAGGGCTGTGAATGACTTATTTGTGAGTTAATAAGTCAGTTGACCATGGGAGTGTAGGTATGTGCGTGACCCATGGGTATGTGAACTATGTTCGCCTCCATTATGTGTTATTGTTTCTTATTGAAACGGTTCCTGAAAGATTCGGAATACGTAGTCCTTATGTACGTGATGTATCGAGATTCGATAACAGAGTATGTGCACCGCAGCTTAGCCTAGGGGTGCCCTTATTGTATATTTAGGATGAGATTAATATACTGGTAATTGAAATAGATTTTTGTTAAAGTGTAAATGTGAATACTTGGGACATCTTTTAGTAGAGTTAAAAATGGAAATTCACATAATAATTATTATAGGTAAATCTGAGAAATAAAAAAGAAGACTCACAGTTTATATTAAAATGTATGGTATTGACCCATACATTATAAAGTAAAGTCAGGTTATGAATTATACTAGTTAGTTAGTGTCATAACTAGGACGGGTTACTGATACGTTAGGAGTGCACAATTTGTTGAGAGGTGAGGAACTCATGTGAGTGCACGTAACTAACATGTATTTTATATTCACTATTTAATGTTATTAAACACTTGTTATATTTTAAACTGTTTTCACATCGGGCTCTGACCCGTTTGCTTTCAAATATATTTTTCTTGTAAAAACCTTTTAGGTGTCCAGCCAGAGGGACGCCAAGCTTAGGAGTTCCATTCCAGTGACGTACTGTAGCTACTGTGGAAGTTACAGGACCTCGATAATAGACGCCTCCACATTCTACATTGACTCCATTTCAGATTTATTCATCTATAGGGCATGTCACCTTTTCTTTTAGAGACAACTTTTTACTCAGTTCTATTTCATTTTTGAATTTAATTAATTAGTTATTCAGACTTTTTATTTGGTTTTATTCAGTATTCGGAGGGGTGTTACTCCAGATTCATTTTCTTTCATTATTATTTTACTGTGAATGCGATGTGACTGTGGTATCATTATTTCATAATTTAATTGGTTGCATGCTAATTTAATTTAATTATTATTGACAACTCACTTTTTAAATATTAGGCGGCTAGTAATGGTTTAAAAATGTTTTCGACAGTGATGATATGAACTGAACCAACTTGACATTTTGTATTAATTTTAATAAAGGAGTAGCTACCCGGTATTTAATTAGACGATGTGTCACACAAAGTTTGGTCACGGGTGGGTCACGAACTTGGGCGGTGATGAAGGGCACAATGCACACCAAATGGGTCACGGCTTTGGGCCGTGACCATATCAATCTGTTCACGCGCGTGGGTCACGGCCCAAAACCGTCACCATATGGTTGCCTACACGCTGATGTGGAAAAATTTAAGGGTCATGGAAATGGGTCACGGCTCAAGGTCGTGACCACTGTCTTTATAATAACCCCCCGCCTTCTTTTAATTTCTTCCCGCAACAATCTCTCTCTCTCTCTCGGCTATTCTCAATCTCAAACCCTAATTTCGGCCATTGGCATTCTAAATCTCAACCTCTCTCTCAATCTCAAACGTAAACCTAACTTTTTTCTTTATGTGTTAAACCCTAATGTATATGTGTGTGAATGTGTGTGTATTTCTGTGTATGTGTGTGTATGTCTGTGTATGTGTGTGTACGTGTGTATATGCATATGTATATGTGTGTATATTTATGTGAATGTGTGTGTATATCTATGTATGTGTGTGTATATGTGTGAATATGTGTGTATATATTTTTTTCAAGAAAAATGATATTAAATTTAGGAGTTGAAATTTATTGCATTATTTATTGGGTATTATTAACATTGATTTGGAATTGTTATTCAGAGTTTGACATTAACTGCATTATTTAAGGGTATTGTCATTATTAGTATTGACTGAATGTGGTTTCTTAAGGATTAAAATAAATTACGAAATTTAAGGGTATTGTCATTTAGGTCTTGAAAATTATTTAGAGTCTTAAATTAATTGAGTATTATTAGTATTGAGTGAATGTGGTTACTTAAGTATTAAAATAAATTGCATTATTTAAGGGTGTTGTCATTTAAGGCTTGGTATTTATTTAGAGTTTGAAATTAATTGAGTATTTTAGGTTCCGCACCCTAATCAAACTAATATAATCAAAATCCTTTCTTTATTATTAAAACCTTAATCAAACTAATATACCATAATATATATGTATACCTTAACTGTAGGACTCATATTCATGCCCTCGTATATTTTTCTCAGGAAAAATGAGGCAAGGTGATAATCACTGGCAACAAGAGTTGGAGAGGTTGCAATTGGAGCGCACACATAACTCTTTTATTACTGAGCGTTATATAGAGGGTACTACTATTTATAGTTATGAAAATAAAAAGATCGAACAATTTAACTACCTTGTAAATCGTGGAGTTAATTTTCGGTAAGATTACCTGTTCAATCGTATTCTATTTTTCCTACCAGAAAACTGGGATGATGTTATATAAAATATATTTCACATGCATAATCCCGACGTAGTCCTAACCTTGGTTACGTTGTTGGAGAAGGTGAAAAAAAAAAAGGCAAAAAACTGCATACAGAGAGCATTGACATAGACTGTGATGTATCGCGCCATATGCACGCTAAATTGAATCTTGCCAAAAAATTAAAAATGATGGGATTTAGAGTTCATGTCACGGATATCTACACATCAATCATATATACCCTTCCTCCTAGTTGGCCACGTGTAAAAATTCATAGGTTCTTAAAATCTAATACCGAATGGATGGAGATCAGGCACATTGAACATATTCTAAAGTCTTGCTTTGAAAATGTACATATATAGTCGCGAGCTTGATTAATTAATTATAATTTCTTCTTATAATTTTTTAGTCACTTATGGTTTTTCATTTTTGTTGATAATTTCGGGATGAAATAACCCAAGGAGACGCCCTAAGGAGGTTCACCATCTCGTGTGCAATCCGAATTCTCAACACCAATTGGTGAGCAATACACAACTCCACCAATGGTTCCCTCCTCACCAAGTCCAACTGCTTTGGCACCCTCATCCAGCACTCCCGTTGCTCCACCATCCCCATCCAATGCTATCGAAGCCTCCCACTCAACCCCAAATAAGCCCATTAGGTTCTCCCTTCTAGGGAATAACCCGACGGGTGATAGGAATGACGTTCTGAACTTTAAAGCTCGGTGTTTGGCTTTGCGAAAAATGAACGTGGGGGTTGGTGGACTAGACAGCTGGAACCTGGTTGATCAAGCCGTCAAGGATGATATATACGATCAACTCTCTAAGTATTTCTCATTTCTCGATCGTTCCTAGAATAAAGTTTTATCCCGGGTTGCTGAATCATTGAGGATATACAGGAGAAACCTTCGGAAGAAAAATTTCCCGAAGGAGGCAGCGAGCTTCGATATTTTATCTTTGGGAGAGGGCCTCCAAATGTCGAAATTTCGATGGAGCAGTCGAATAAGTTTTTGTAGAATGAGGCGACGGAGAAAAAGTTGGTCCAAAAACAAAAAAAATATGGCATAAAAAACTGATATCCACAGTTTGGGATCTAAATCCTATGAGGATTTGAAGAATGTATGGGCGAGTAGGATAAAGGTTGGTCCAGATGTGGGTAAAAAACCAAATTAGTCCAATTTATTTGTTCATGCTCGACAGGGTAAAGATAATACATTCCTGCCGCACTTGGCTGATACGCTACAATCAATAGAGGCCATCAGCAGTCAGTCAGGTTTGAGCCCTACTGGTGGCTTTGACCTTGAAAATAATGCCCTGACCCGAATCTTTGGAAAGGACAAAAGGGGGAGGACGATAGTCGTTGTCTCACATACGCCAAAAATAAAATTTTAATAGGCCGCACCTCTCTTGGACAAGTTTTCTTCGATCAATAATCATTTCTCGTCCAATGAAGAATGACAGTTCAAGACCGATGGGGATGTCCAGGATATAAAAAAAAACATGGTAATGTTAACGAATCAAATTGGGAACCTTGTGTTCCTTTTCCAAAATTATGGGATCCCAATGCCACCTCCTCAAGGTTACCCTTACCCTTACCCTCACCCTCCTCCTCAAGGTTTTCCCAATCTTCCCCCTTCAAGTTTCCCTTCGCAAATGTCGTTTCCAACATTCCCTTCCCAAATGCCGCCTCATCCAACATTCTCCTCCCAAATGCCGCCTCATCCAACATTACCCTCCCAAATGTTGCCTCATCCAAGATTCCCCTCCCAAATGCTGCCTCATCTAACATTTTTATTCCCTGTGCCTTCGCCTATCATGGGACTTGGATCATTATCAACAACTCACTGTGACTATGGCGAAAACCACTATTTTAAAGACTTGAGCAATAAGAGGTTTGTTGGGGGTGTGCACACTCATATTCAAGGTTGTTGGAACTAAAGTACATAACCGACCATTAGAGACGGATGAGGCTCAAATACTGGTCGATGAAATTTACAACGACTGCAGAGATGTACCTGTGTTCGTTAAAGGCGGGGATGGGCTGGAATTGAGGAATTATAAAGACTCTTTTCTTGCTTGGCCAATTTATCTGTTGGAAAAGATAAAATAATGTTTTGTTTTGTTTCAATTGTAATAATTTTTTTTTTGTTTCGGTTGTAATAACACTTTTTTTATTTCAGTTGTAAGAATATTGGTTTTGTTTCAGCTTAAGAATATTGGTTTTATTTTAGTTTTAATAATGTTTTTTTAGTATTTCAGTTGTAAGAATATTGTTTTTGTTTCAGTTGTAATATTATTTTTTAACCTATATCCACAAGACTGAAATTTGTAGATTATTACATGGATTACCACTATACAAAGAGTGGATGGGAGAGACTGACCGAATTTCAAAATAATCATGTAAATGGCGTTCAAGAATTTGTTAAATACACTTTCAAAAATCTTAAAAGTGACAAGATTCCATGTCCGTGCACTTGTCGTAAGAACGAAAATAAGTCATTGGAATACGTTGAGTTGCATTTAATACAGTGGGGAATCTAAGAGTATAAAATATGGACATCCTATGGTGAAAAAAATATACCTTATGTTCCGGAAGAATTATCGGTACCCAACCGCGTAATGGAATCCCAACGAGTGAAAGTGGTACATGATTCGCCAACACATCGTCCATTAACTAACTTAATTGATGATGCTTATGGACTCCACAACCGTCAAAACCACCAACCTATGGATACAGATAATGCGCATTATTTCCAACGAAATGAAAATTTTGATGTTGAACTTCCAGGAGATCGGGAATGCATACGGTTGAAAGCCGATGCAGCTAGACCGTTGTATAAAGATTGCAATGAAGATCACTCAGTATTATATGAAATGATTGGTTTGCATAATTTGAAGAGTTAATTTGGTTTATTTGGGAATAGTGTAACCAAAATTCTTAAGTGGGTTAAAGATATTCTCCCAAAAGAGAACACGTTACTAGACAATTATCCTACCATGAAGAAGAGCTTGAAGGGTTTGGGTTTGAAATACAAATTTACTCATGCATGCAAGTATGACTGCATATTGTACCACAATGAGCACGAAGATAAGGATGAATGTCCTGTAAGTAGTGAGCCTAGATATGTGTTTGTGAGAATGGAAAGGACAAAGCTGCAAAAAATCGCAAGTGCTCGCAAGTCCCACAAAAGGTTTTGAAGTATTTTCCACTTGGGTCACGGTTAAAACGATTTTTTACTGTACTGTGGATAGTGGAGGCAATGATATAGCACGCTTGATGCGAGGTGGGTGGGAATCTGATACGTCATCCAGTTGATTCACCCATCTGATAATTTCAAACGCACAACACCATGAATTTTCAAAGGAATCGCGTAACATTCATATTGCAATCTCAACCAATGGGTTTAACCTTTTTAGTGATTTAAGTACTAGTCAGAGTTATTGGACAATTCTCATGACGCCTTTAAGTCTCCCTCCGACACTATGCATGAGGAAGGAGTTCACATTATTGTCTTTGTTGATACCCGAGCCGAAGGCTCCCAGTGATGATATTGATATATTCTTAGCACTATTAATCGAAAAACTTAAAGAGTTATGGGATAAAGACGTGACGGTGTTTGACTCTCATAAGGGTGAAGAGTTCACACTTAAAGCAATGGTGATGTGGGCTGTAGGAGGGTAGTGAGACTGGGGTCTATGAATAATTGAAAAGGGTGAGGCATGACCCACTCCTATGGATGCTATCTGCAAGGCTCTCAATAACTTTTGGAGCAGCTTCTGATGAGACCTTCTCCTTTTGGGAAAAATGGAGCTCAAGCTAGAACTCCCTCCCTATAAGAAGATGAACTTCCACAACAAGAATAGTAATTTTCTCAAGAGGAGCTCCTGAGAGTGATGGATGTCAGTGGGGAGTGAAAGAATAAGGCACTTAGCACTTAGAGAGAGAAGGGAGAGAATATTATAGAGGATCTGGTGTGATTTTGATAGAGTGACTTTGCTATTGAGTTTTTTCTATATTTTTTATGACCTTGCCCAGGGGTCCTATTTATACTTGGTCACTGGGGTTGGGTTGGCACTTTTGGCGTCAAAACTTAAAGGATTGGTGAGGGACAAAGTCTGCAGTGTACTATTTATCCTTACCTGCAGGCAGCTCTGCCTGTCCCCTCTGGAAGGTGCCCCCTGGTGCCAACCAAAGTTCAAAAGCAAATATGTCTTCTAATGGAGACAAAATATCTGATTTGCTAAATACCTTTTGAAACAGTAACTTTTGGTACAAACTTTGTAAACTTGAGGGGAGTCTCGAGGACCACCTCCTCTAAAATCTTTGTAAGATTGAGGGGGATCTTGAGGACCCCCTTCTAAAATCATTTTTCTTGAGAGGGGTTTAGAGGGCCCTCTCCTTTAAAATCATTTTATAAACTTTTCTTTTCTTGTGAGTAGCCATCCCTTTGACTGCTCACTTCACTTGTGACTAAGTGTGAGGTGTGTGAGGACTGGGCGACCCTAGGGTCTTCCTACTAGTATTCTCTCAATCCTATAGTGCTAAGTGGTTGAGCTTGCTCAACATACCTTGTCCCTCATCCGCCAAGCTAAAACTCTCAAGAGATCCTAACTGGCCTATTTGAGCCATGCCTGCTCAACTAGGCTACCTGTACAAGAAAGCAGAGTGTTAATACAGTTGTTATTTTAAAGAATGACGTTTAATGATGAGGAGTTTCTCATGGTATCCACTCCCTCATCCTGGACTATTTTTCTGGAAGGTGAGGGGGAGGACCTTGACTGCTCCTAGCCCCAACATTTTCCAAAAGCTGAAGGGGAGGACCTTGACTGCTCCTCGCCCCGACATTTTCTGTTGTTAAGGGACCTTGAGGGTTCCTTCTCAATATGAGTTTCTGTAGGGACCTTCGGTGAGGTTCTTTCTCAATATGAATTTTTTTTGGGACCCTGGGGGGTTCCTTCTCAATATGAGTTTCTGTCGGGACCTTGGGGGGTTCCTTCTCAATATGGGTTTCTACCGGGACCCTAGGTGGGGTTCCTTCTCAATATGAGTTTCTGCCGGGACTCTGGGTGAGGTTCTTTCTCAATATGAGTTTCTTCCGGGACCTTGGGGGTTCCTTCTCAATATGAGTTTATGTTAGGACCCTGGGGGGTTCCTTCTCAATATGGGTTTTTACTTGGACCCTGGGTGGAGTTCTTTCTCAATATGAGTTTCTTTCCGAGCCCTGAGGGTTCCTTCTCAATATGAGTTTCTATCGGGACCCTGGGGTTCCTACTCAATATGGGTTTTTACGGGGACCCTGGGTGGGGTTCCTTCTCAATATGAGTTTCTGCCGGAACCCTGGGTGGGGTTCTTTCTCAATATGAGTTTCTGCCGGGACCTTGGGGGGGTTCCTTCTCAATATTAGTTTCTGTCGGGACCCTGGGGAGGTTCCTTCTCAATATGAGTTTTTGTCGGGACCCTGGGAGGTTCCTGCTCAATATGAATTTCTACCGGGACCCTGGGTGGGGTTCCTTCTGAATATGAGTTTCTGCTAGGACTCTGGGAGGGTTCCTTCTCAATATGGGTTTTTGTCGGGACCCTAGGTGGGGTTCCTTCTCAATATGAGTTTCTACCGGGACCCGGGGGGTTCCTTCTCAATATAAGTTTCTGTCGAGACCCTGGGTGGGGTTCCTTCTCAATATGATTTTTTTGTTATTGAGGGACCCTAGGGGTTCCTCAACCTTATATTTCCTAAAGACTACGGAGGGAGTATTTGAGAGACCCTCACCCTAAAATATAATGGTCAAGCATGAAGCACCCTTCTACATTAGCCCCTCGTACAAAGTCTTTTGTGTTGGGCATACCAAAAGGCTTTGTACGCCATAAATTTAATTTTCAATTTTGAGGGACTCTAAGGTTCCTTCATCATTCCCCTTAGGGTCATTAAATGTTCTGTCACCTCATCCCAGGTTTTGTAAATGAGGCCACTTATGGTGCACTTCCTCATCAGGGTTTCAACTTGGGTAGAGGGGTCGCTCGCGGTGAGCCCCTCGTTCTTGGCCTCTTTCCTTAGACTTCTATATTATTTAGAGAGGTTACTCATAGTGAGCTTCTCGTCATTGGCCTTATTCTGTGGCCCTCTATCCTGTTTAGAGGGGTTGCTCATGGTGAGCCCCTCGTCCTTAGCCTTTTTCTATGGTCTTTTATCTTAGGTAGAGGGGTTGCTCAAAGTGAGTCCCTCATTCTTGGCCTTTCTCCGTGTACTTCTATCTTTAGTAGAGGGGTTTCTTGCTATGAGTCCCCTCGCCCTTGGACTTCTTCTGTGGCCTTCTATCTTGGGCGAAGGGGTTACTCGCGATGGGCCCCTCGCCTTGGCCGTCTTTTGTGGCCTTCTGTCTTGGACAGAGGGGTTACTTGCGGTGATCCCCTCGCCCTTAGCCTTCTGTGGCCTTTTATCTTGGGCGGAGGGGTTACTTACGGTGGACCCCTCTCTCTTGGCCTTCTTCTGTGGCCTTCTATCTTGGGTAGAGGGGTTACTCGCGGTGGGCCCCTCGCCTTTGGCCTTCTTCTGTGGACTTCTATCTTTGGCGGAGGGGTTACTTGCCGTGAGCCCCTCGCCCTTAGCCTTCTTATGTTGGCCTTTCATCTTGGGCGGAGAGGTTACCCACGGTGGGCTCCTCGCCCTTAGCCTTCTTCTCTGGCCTTCTATATTAGGCGGAGGGGCTACTCGTGGTTGGCCCTCTCCATTGGACTTCTTCTGTGGCCTTTTATTTTGGGCGAAGGGGTTACACGCGGTGGGCCCCTCGTCCTTGGTCTTCTTCTGTGGCCTTCTATCTTAGGTGAAAGGGTTACTCACGGTGAGCACCTTGCCGTTGGCCTTCTTTTGTGGCCTTTCATCTTGGGCGGAGGGGTTACTCGCGGTGATCCCCTCGCCATTGGCCTTCTTCTGTGGCCTTTCATCTTGGGCGGAGGGGTTACTCGCAGTGAGCCCCTCACCCTTGGCCTTCTTATGTGGTTTTCTTTCTTGGGCAGAAGGATTGCTCGCGATGAGCCCCTCCCCCTTCGCCTTCTTCTACGGCCTTTTATCTTGGGCGGAGGGGTTACCCGCGATGGTCCCCTTGCCCTTGGCCTTCTTTTATGGCCTTCTACCTTAGGCGAAGGGGTTACTCGCAGTGAGCCCCTCACCTTTGGCCTTCTTCTGTGGCCTTTTAAATTGGGCAGAGGGTTAATCGCGGTGATCCCCTCTCCCTTGGCCTTCTTCTGTGGCCTTTCATTTTGGGTGGAGTGGTTACTCGCGGTGATCCCCTCGCCCTTGGCCTTCTTTTTTGGGTAGAAGGATTGCTCGCAGTGAGCCCCTCACCCTTGGCCTTCTTCTGTGGACTTTTATCTTGGGCAAAGGGGTTACCCGCGATGGGCCCCTCTCCCTTGGCCTTCTTCTGTGGCCTTTTATCTTGGGCGGAGGGGTAACTCGCGGTGATCCCCTTGCCCTTGGCCTTCTTCCGTGGCCTTTCATCTTGGGCGAAGGGGTAACTCGCGGTGATCCCCTCGCCATTGGCCTTCTTCTGTGGCCTTTCATCTTGGGCGGAGGGGTTACTCGCGGTGAGCCCCTCGCCCTTGGCCTTCTTCTGCGGCCTTTTATCTTGGGCGGAGGGGTTATTCGCGGCGGGCCCCTCGCCCTTGGCCTTCTTATGTGGCCTTCTATCTTAGGCGGAAGGATTACTCGCGATGATCCCCTCGCCCTTGGCCTTCTTCTGTAGCCTTTCATCTTGGGGGGAGGGGTTACCCGCGGTGAACCCCTTCTTCTGCGGCCTTATCTTAGGCAGAGGGGTTACTTGTGGTGAGCCCCTCGCCCTTGGCCTTCTTCTATGGCCTTTCATCTTGGGCGAAGGGGTTACTCGCGGTGATGCCCTCGCCCTTGGCCTTTTTCTGTGGCATTTTATCTTGGGCGTAGGGGTTAGTCGCGGTGAGCCCCTCTCCCGTGGCCTTCTTCAGTGGCCTTTTATCTTGGGCGGAGGGGTTACCCGCGGTGGGCCACTCGCCCTTGGCCTTCTTCTGTTGCCTTCTATCTTAGGCGAAAGGGTTACTCGCGGTGAGCTCTTTGCTCTTGGCTTTCTTCTGTGGACTTTCATCTTAGGCGGAGGGGTTACTCGCGGTGAGCCCCTTCTTCTGTGGCCTTCTTTCTTGGGCATAAGGATTGCTCGCGGTGAGTCCCTCGCCCTTGGCCTTCTTTTGTGGCCTTTTATCTTGGGCGGAGGGGTTGCTCGCGGTGAGTCCCTCGCCCTGGCTATTTTCTGTCAAACTTGTAATCTTGGGCAGGTGGAGCCACTCTAAATGGATCCCCACACTCCAGGATATTTTATTATTTATTCACTTGCTTGAGGACTTCTCAATATTAGCCCCCTCATGCAGAAGTGTCTTGTAATGTCGAGAGACTTGTGCACGAAATTGTCGTACCTTTTATTTATACTTGGCAGTTGCTCAAGACTGTGAGCGCTCCAGTGTCCTTAGAGCCTTAGGTGCTAAACTATCGCACCCTATATTTATAATTGGCACTTGCTCAAGACTGAGAGCGCTCCGGTGCCCTTGGAGCCTTAGGTGCTCAACTGGAGCACCTTATATTTATACTTGGCACTTGCTCAAGACTGTGAGCACTCCGGTGCCCTTGGAGACTTAGGTGCTCGTTTGGAGCACCTTACATTTATACTTGGCACTTGCTCAAGACTGTGAGCGCTTTGGTGCCCTTGGAGCCTTAGGTGCTCGTCTGGAGCACCTTACATTTATATTTGGCACTTGCTCAAGACTGTGAGCGCTCCGATGCCCTTGGAGCCTTAGGTACTAAACTATCATACCTTATATTTATATTTGGCAGTTGCTCAATATGATGAGCGCTCCGTTGCCCTTGGAGTATGAGGTACTAAACTGTCGTACCTTATAATTATACTTGGCAATTGCTCAGTACTGTGAGCGCTCCGGTGCCCTTAGAGCCTTAGGTGCTCCTCTGGAGCACCTTATGTTTATACTTGACACTTGCTCAAGTCTGCGAGCGCTCCGGTGCCCTTGGAGTCTTAGGCGCTCAACTGGCACACCTTATATTTATACTTGGCACTTGCTCAAGACTGTGAGCACTCCGGTGCCCTTGGAGCCTTAGGTGCTCATCTGGAGCACCTTATGTTTATACTTGGCCTTTGCTCAATATTGTGAGCGCTTCGGAGCCTTTTGAGCCTTAGTTGCTAAACTGTCGCACATATACTTATACTTGGTAGTTGCTCAATATTGTGAGTGCTCCGTTGCCCTTGGAGCCTGAGGTACTAAATTGTCGTACCTTATATTTATACTTCGCAATTGCTCAATACTGTGAGCGCCCCGGTGCCCTTGGAGCCATAGGTACTAGATTGTCGTACCTTATACGTATGCTTGGCATTTGCTCAATAATATGAGCGCTCCTGTGCCCTTGGAGCCTTAGGTACTATACTGTCGTACCTTATATTTATACTTGGCAATTGCTCAATACTGTGAGCGCTCCGGTGCCCTTGGAGCCTTAGGTACTAAACTGTCGTACCTTATATTTATATTTGGCAGTTGCTCAATATGATGAGTGCTCCGTTGCCCTTGGAGTATGAGGTACTAAACTGTTGGACCTTATGTTTTTACTTGGCAATTGCTCGATACTGTGAGCGCTCCGGTGTCCTTGGAGCCTTAGGTACTAAACTGTCGTACCTTGTATTTATATTTGGCAGTTACTCAATATGATGAGCGCTCCGTTGCCCTTGGATTCTTAGGTACTAAACTGTTGTACCTTATGTTTATACTTGGCCTTTGCTCAAGACTGTGAGCGCTTCGGCGCCCTTGGAGCCTTAGATGCGAAACTGTCGCACAAATACTTGTACTTAACACTTGCTCAAAACTGTGAGTTGCTCTATTTTTTCTGAGAACTTCACGATGGAATTGCCCTATAGTTTGTAGGGTACTTTGCCTATAATCTGAGCAAGTTATCATTTTGATGTTTAACCTCTAACTGCAGGGTTCTTGCATATAACTGAGCAAGTTAATATCTTGAAACTTCCCTTATAACTGCAGGGTACTTGCATATAGGTTAAGCAAGTTAATATTTTGTAACTGAGCAAGTTAAAAATTTGGGAGCTGCCCCTCTACCTGCGAGGTACTTGCATATAACTGAGCAAGTTAAAATTTGGAGGCTGCCCCTCTACCTGCGGGTAACTTGCATATAGGCTCACCATCTGCAAATTTTGAAGCTGCCCCTCTAACAGTGGGGTACTTGCATATAGGCTGAGCACATTACTATTTTGGAACTTCCCCTATAACTGTGGGGTACTTGCATATAGCTGAGTAAATTATATTTTTTAGCGCAGCCCTGTGTGACTGTGCAGTACTTTTTAGTGCTACCCCGTGTGACTTCAGGGTATTTTGTTATGCATATTCATTTCTTGGTAAGTAGCTAAGAGATGGGGTTAGCCCTTCTCCTTCCCACAAACTTTGCATAAAATTTCACATATATTATAAGTAAAGAAATAATTATTTCTTTATACTAAAAATTTCCCTTGGTCTGAAGGGTCCTTGTTCCAAACTTTTCTTAGGAACCTTTTTGTCTTGGAAAAGTAACAGGTTTAGAGAGGGGGGTAGCTTCTCCCTATTTTTTGAAAACTGGTCAAGTAAATTTTCTTGAGGACAGAGGTTAGGACTTATTCTCTAGGCTATAAATCTGTATGGAATAATAATAAAAAAATGTATATAATTTTTTTTTATTATTATTACTTGGAGGACAACCTCCTGTTGGTCTGTCGCGTCTGTAGGGACTTTACTGACTATACTTTTACTTTTGGGTTGGATATATCCCCAAGTATAATGAGCAAAGTTCCTTATATCATGGGCCCTCTTCTAATCTAGTAGAGGTTCTACTATACTATTAAGAAAGAGAAAACATTAGTCTGGTGTACCTTTTGTTGAGCAATTCTAGGCCTTTATGTCTATATTCTGACCGCTTCCACTTTTTTCAGTTTAAATGCTTCAGGCGGTTGCTCGTGCTAGGTATTAGTCATTGGAAGTTCTCTTTCTGGGATTTTGGACATCTCGGGTTCCTCGCTTGGGATATGTACTCCTATTCTATCGCCATTTCCACGCCCATCGCCACTACTGTGGCCACTGTCTGAGACGGTCTCGTCACCCCGACGTGTGTTGAAATGCACGTTGAGGTTGGCACTTTTTTAGGATTACTCATCGCTTTATGCGACTATCAGTGGCATCTCTTCCTCAGTAATTGTCGATGGGTTCCTCACCATTTGTGGGTTCCTTGAGCACCAATCTTTAAACGCGGGTTTCTATCGTGGAGGGTTTGGGATCCGAGTGTTCCTAATCGACTAAAATGTCTGACCAGGGTTCCTTGTGCGCCGCTGCTACTAGGGCATTTGGCTTCGCCAATTTCATCATCTTCTATCAGGGTTACGAGGGAGCACGGGTTCCTCGCAATTTCATCATTTGATGTCAGTGACACATTTAATCTTGGGAGTATGGATTCCTTGCAATTTGTAAAAAAAATTGACGAGGGTTCCTCGATATTTGATATGGTAGTCAAGGGTTCCTCGTGCGAGGACTTTTGTATGAGAGAGGATTCGTCCGCAAATTTTCATTTGAGGTAATCCTTGATTGATCACGCTGTTACAGGTTCCTCGCCCAAGAGTTTTTATACTAGGGGTTCCTCACGAGGGCTCCTTCCCGAAGTTTGTGCAATTGGGGAGTTCCTCGTCTCCACCCTTTGAGACTATGGGTTCCTCGACCGCTGGCGCAGTTGCGAGGGGACCTTTATCAGTACCTCTTATGAGGGAAATAGGTTCCTCAACCAACATAGGTTTCCTCCTGCTCCTCTGAACACAAAGGGTCCCTCTTCTAAAGCTTCTCACTTGACGAGTATCTCGTCTGGCACTTTGATCCTAAGGGGTTCCTCTCTTGCTGTCACAACCACAGGTGGTTCCCTGCGACCATCATTAGTCGAGGGTTCCTCACCGCTACCCATTATTAGCGAGACACCGCTCAGTCCCTCGTGCGTGACTTTTCGGAACGACTTCCTCGTTGGGACCATCATCGACAGCTGGTAGGTCTAGTAACTTGCGGTTCACTTTGGATACAGGTGTCTCGGCCTCATATTTTGTCGAGTGTTCCTCGTCTGGTGGAACTGGGTTTGGATAAGAGGGTACCTCGCAGTTCTTTTCAGAGGGGTGTCTCGACTGTTGGAATATTTCTTGGAGAGAGGGGGGTCTCGACCCCTAGTTCTTTATTTCAATAGGAGGGGGTCTCGACGTCTTCGAATTCTATAAAAATGGGTGTCTCGACTGTTGGAATTTTTCTTGGAGAGAGGGGGGTCTCAGCCCCTAGTTCTTTATTTCAAGAGGAGGGGGTCTCGACATCTTCAGGTTCTACGGAAATGGGTGTCTCGACCCGTGAAGGAATGGTGGTCTCATCTTCGCAGACTACCCATTTAACTAAGGGTCCCTCGTGGGCTGTCCCCGTATTCGCCGGTCCCTCGTCAGCAGCGACGTCGACGACTGGTGGTTCCTCACGTGTCATCCTCATAGATGGGGGTGTCTCAACTATGGGTATCTTGTCGATAGTTGTATTGGATCTCCTTCTCGCTTCCAGTTTCTCGTCGACAGCTTGAGTGCGAGGGGTCCCTCGACGCTGCATAAGATGGACGGGAGTCCTCGCACAGAGGCCCCTCATCATAATCTAATTTCATAGGACACTCATTCACTACTTCCATAACTGAGGGCTTATCGACTGCTTTTAATCATGACTTTGGGTTCCTCACCCATTCTTTCAATAGTAAAGGGTTCCTCGTTGGTTAATTTAGGACCGAGGGTTACTCCTCCAAAATTTTCACCGTAAGGTACCCTCGTCTGGACCCTTCTTAGCTGTGGGTTCCTCGTCTGAAGTTTTGAACATAGGGGGCCCCTCGATCCAAAAAAATATATCGAAACCAAATACATAAAAATAAATTGAAAAATGTATCAAACACGCACCAATAATGTTTAAAGAACTATCACGATGAAAGATGGTCAAAACCAAAAGCAAAGTATGATCACCACAAAGAAAATATCACCACCCCCACCTAATCATCATCATCATCATCATCATCACCGATCGTCATTAGAATCCTCATGAAAAGAGCAAAGTAGATGAACCTAATTATGAAGATCCACTACATCCTTGCATATGACATCCATCTATGTAAAGACCGAAGTCTAAAATATTTTCTGAGTTTGATGGATCAAGGCAAAATACTGGGACATGCATAGATGAGTAGTGACAATATCATAAAAAAAGGGATCTCTAACCCGATTTGAAGTCTGAGTGATCTACTCATCGATTATAATACGAGAGCCACTGAAGTGTTAGGGAGGTATAGTCCACCGTCTAAGCTGAGGGTGCACGTTATTCATGATAAGAACATAGACGAATTTAGGAAGACATACTTTATTCCCTCCCGGGTCACTATTGAGTGTGCCCCTATGCCCATAAACCCTATAGCGGTTGATGGGAGTCACTAGATCCACGCACTTGTTATAGTTTGGGGGGGTAACATTCACCCTAAACCATCTTTTCTTGGAATTCTATGAGTATTTTGACGTAGTTCCTGCCCAATGTGCCCCAAATACTTGGCATATTATCAATGGGGTACATAGGACCAACGAATTGTATGGGACCCATATGGGGATCCGGGGAATCAGATACTGCTACTCCTGGTCTCACACTACTGATGGTGTAAAATACATAAAGGCAAGAAAGGTTGATAAGGTTCTTTTGGTGAACCTCCCTGATTCCAATAAGGGATAATGGGATCAGGGGTTTATTGCTCTAATTGGAAACAACACATATATGAATTCATATGCAAATATTCACGGTCGTAATCACCGTTTAATAATTTCCTTTCATACTGAGAAAAAAATCTAGTACAATTTTCAAAGAATTTTACCCAAACTCATAATTTACAACATGTTCTCCTATACACCCTTAATGTAAGTATCACTTTGATCCACTTAACCCTACCCTATAAGTATCTCCAAACAATATTGTATGGAAAATGAAAGAAGTACATAAAAATTGAGTAAGAAAAAACGTGAGAAAAAGTTGAATCATAGTGTGTAATCACATTGCCTATTATGCACATTCTTTTAAATAAGCATCCTATTTGAAAAAACAGATTTATAACCATAAAACAACATATCCAAAACCATAGTTCACCAAATGGTAAACAATAAACATATAAATATGTGCACATATTTCTTAACATATATATATTTGGATTTTTAAATTCCTGGGATACTTAATGATGGATAACTGGAAATATAAAAAAAATCGTTTCAACTCATAAATTGTTTATGGAAACAAAAAAATATTGATGAGGTAATGGTTAGTCTGCAGATAAAAACAAACAAAAGAAAATACAATGGGTGTTAAATGAAAAAGTAATTATCCTTTTAATTAATCTTTAATTATCCTAATTTTATTTAATGTTTTTTTCTTTTATCTATAAACATCAGAAATTCTTCATTCTAACTCCTTAGAAGATCCTTACAACAATCTGTGAACTCTAAGATCCCAAGTGATACTAAAAGCACTATTACAACTAAACTAATGTCATTTGTTTATTGTAATCATCAGTGCATCACATTAAAAACCCGTGTTTCCCGTTTGTCTCGAACATGACCTCCTTACATTGGGGTTACTTGTGACAACAATTTTTGTTCTATTTTATTGTTTTTTCACTAGGAACCACTGAATATGGTACAAATAATGATAATATAAACTCACTACATGTGCAGATGATTAGCTTTTAAATCTACTTGGAAATATCATCTTTTGGATCATGTTTGGTTCCGGACATAGCAGCATTTGCTGCGGCTGTCATGGTGGCAGCTGCTGCACCCACTTTTACACCGCCAACAACTTTCATTGCGCTAGTAACTTTTGCAAATGCATCCACACCCCCTACGAGTATATCCCTCAAGGCCACTGTTGGTTTTACATTCATATCTTAACCTACCTTATTAACATAAACAGAGGAGCCCGTCTGCCAAAAAAAAGGTTACACCATCTGATGTTAATTTTGGTGATGCATGTGAATATAACCGGCTCAGCCTGTTTCCTTCTCAATTGGGAATATATTTGAAGTATGCAAACGTCAAGTGAGTTAGTGGCAGAGGAATGTACATTTTATTTAATGTACATTTTAGTTTAATGTAATATATTGATTTTGATGATTCCAAACATTTATTTATTGAGTATTACTTTTCATGAATCCAAACATATATTTATTTTGTATTTATTATTGATTACACAATTGTTAGTATAATTATCTTTTTATAAATTTGTGTACATATTTGTCATTTGCATATATGCCTTCGTTGGTATCTCTTGAGGAGGGGGGGGGGGGGGGATAAATGCTCATTAATATTGATTATTAGAAAAATATTTGTTCTTGAATTTTGATGCATTAATATGAATATTGTTATATGATTGATTATCCCAATAATCATTAGATACTTGGAGAAATGCTTTAGAGTCTAAGGGGCTAAAAATCAGTAGAAATAAAACTGAATTTATGGAATGTAAATTTAATAATGAGGCGTCTCATAGAATAATGTTAAAGATTGAAGAAAAAGTTATAAATCAAACTAATAAATTTCGTTATTTAGGTTCAGTGATACAAAGTAATGGGGATATTGATGAGCATGTTACAAGTAGAATATCAACTGGTTGGATGAAATGGAGACAAGCAAGTGTGGAGTTATGCGATAAGAGGATAACTAAATAAACTAGGTTCCCATGCCCAGCTTGGGAGAGTGATATAGGTTGACACTTATTTCTCATATGCATTTTTGTGAGTTCCATTCTTGAATTATGTTGATTGGTGAACTTTTGTTTCTTTTTTTGAAAAGATCGATCAAAGAAGAAGGAGCCCGCACTTGCACAAATCAATAGAGCCAATCTATTAAACGTTCGGAAGTTGAGGGAGCTCCCAGTAGGTGGTGATCATCCTCCTCCGACCCTTATTGAATACAAAAACTGTACTAGCATCTTTACTGCTCACCCAGTAGACAACATCCCTGACCTCTCTCTGCCAGATGAGGAAACCTATGTTTCCTCTTCTTCGAATATCTTAACGCTGGGTCTATCTTAGTTGATTAAGAGGACTCAATGTCACCCATGGATAGGATTCTACTGATTGAGGATGATAATGTTAAGACTGGTTCATTTTCCTCCATTACCAAGTCCTTAAAGAGGACATATCAACAAGTCCCTAAGGCCACAGACTCGGACTTGGCCGTTCGAGAGAAGAATCAAAAAGACAAGGCCGCAATGGACCCTCAGCCCTCCAAAAAGGTTGATCTTTCTCCACTTATGAGGTCTTCACATGTGATGTTTATGTCCAGGAATCCTTCCCTAGAACATGGTCTCTCGAGTGGAGTTGTGCTCGCTGCCAATCACGATCAGGTCAAACAACTCACCTATGAGCAACTAATAACCCATATTGCTTAATCACTGTCACCGATAAGCCAAAAACTTTTTCTCCTTAATATTTTTTATTTTTGCTCTACTTTGAGATGGATGTCATATACGTCTTCCTTATTTATTTTCTAGCAGTTTGTGGAAAATTTTGTTCTAATTTTGGACGGTCGCCTGGACCAACCCAAAATTAATGATGAGGTTAGAAAAGCTCTTCAAAAATCAAAGGAGGCCTTGGTCAATGTCAAGACTGTTATAATCTTTAGTCATCCAACTAGATCTTGCTTTAATCATCTTCAGCATTTCCTTCTTCATCTCCTCCAAGGAAGACAGAGAAACCTTCTCAGTCGTTGGAGCAATGGGATGAGGGACCACAAGCGAAATACCAGCCACCCCTGGAACTCCTGTCATTGCCGTAGGCAGGGGTGGCAACGAGTCGTGTCGAGCCGAATTCGTGTTGGGTGATAAACAAATCGTGTCAAAAATTCATTCACCCAAACACGATTCGTTTACTAAACGCGTGTAAAAATTAAATTCATACACGATTCGTTTACTTAACGAATGATACGACCCAACCCATTACACCCGTTAAATAAATGAATGGTTTTGACCCGATTCACCCATTTAACCCGGTTCACCCATTTAACCCGGTTCATTCGTTTAACTCGGTTCACTCATTTAACACGATTCACTCGTTTAACCCGGTAACCCGATTACTTTAAAAATCTAGAGAGGAAACAACTTACTTATACTTAGTTAAGAATGTAGAATTTTTATAACAAATAGATGTGGGATGTTTGGATTATGGGTTGTGAATGGGTTACCGGGTTGTAAACGAGTTAACGGGTTGTAAACGTGTTAACGGGTTGCAAACGGGTCGCGGGTTCTAAACGGGTGACGAATTCTAAACGCATGACATGTTATAAATGGGTGACGGGTTGTAAACGGGTAATGGGTCACACGGGATATAAACGGGTGGCGGGTCACTAACGGTTTTGTGAATATACACGAACTCGATTCATTTTCTTAACGGGTCTGGCGCGTCCACCCGTTTATGACCCGAACCCATTAAGGCTATACCCAAACTCGCTTAAAGCGTGTTGATTTCATGTCGGGTTAACGGGTCGTGTCGCAAATTGCCACCCCTAGCTGTAGGAGTGGGGATGGTGTTCGTGTGGAATGGTCTCGTTGGGGCTGCGCTCGATGGGGCTATCAGAGCCTCCATTGGAGTTTGGAAAGAGTTGGGGTCTTGTCCCGCCCCCCCAAAAAAGTCGTTATAGCTACAAGCATCTGTAAGAACTCAAAGAATTTGCCCATGATAAGGACCATCTGTTCCTGTCCCATCACGACACTAGTAGTATCCTGTGTGACTGCTGGGATTCCTGTGGTCGTTTGAACTTGGGGAACCTCCACCTAAGGCACCCCATCTCGGGAAGCTTCAAGCTCCTTTGCCGCTTGTTCTTCGTTTCCCTGAATAGCGTCAAAGTTAATGGTATGGCTAATGTTGTCTTGTGCCATATTTCTAGAAGAAAACCTCCCCAGCGGAGTCGCCAAATGTTAAAGGGTAGTCCCCTTTAAGCCTGGGATTATAGTAATACCAGTAGAGACGTAACCCCTATAGATATTTTGATGAAGGATAACCCAAGTACTCTTTGACAGTGACAAATAAACACACAATATTGTATATAACAACACTCAAATTGGACCCATAAATATCTCGTGTATGTAACTCAAATGATAATAAAGGGAACTTAGAGATAACTTGTTCCATGGGAGAGAGAAGTAAGCACCCTAGATACACCTTGGCAGGCAACCAGCACACCAACAACCTTTGATATCTCTCTGGTTAGTTATTAAAAGCTTCAAAATAAATGACAATAGTGGGTGAGTAAACTCTGGTTCGCAATAAATCTTTTTCTTTCAATGTATTCTCTCTCTCTAGCAAGAACTCTCTCTTCTCAGAAGTGGTCGAGACCAATAAATAGACCCACACCCCTCACGAGATGTCTCTGTCTCCATTTAATGTGAAAGACAATCCTCGTACACTTCAAATCACAAGAATTAAATGTCTGATGGGTCAGAACACCTATGTCAAACTCATTAAATGCCAAAACATGCCTTTCGGCTACCAACTGTGCGTCAGAGGACTGTCACGGCAGTGGTAGCTCACCAAACCGTCTGATAACCCCAAAAATCATGGTGGTTTACTCGAGTTTGGATTGGAAAAGGGGTAGGTGGATAGTGGCATCACTCAAAGTGGATGTGACCTTTGGTAGAGGGTTGTTTGTATCGAAGCTCAATATACGATGGAACTCGAGGCTACTATGCACAAGCCTCCACGTCCAATGGTCTCTCGGTGTTTTACCAGGTATATCTAATATGGTCAAGACAATCCCTAACGCTTCCTCACTTCTTAATCCTCCAAACCAAGTCCCTCTGAAGTTCCCACGATGAGGTCATTCGGTAGAGCATGTGAGTTCTCCCAAGCCTTGCCAGGTATGGTCCCTCGTGAGTACTGTTTGACCTCACACTATATATTATAATCATTACAACATTATAATCAAATGTATTTAAAAGATACAATTTAGCTAAGTAAAACGAAAGGTAGAGATGAGTTCCCTCGGCCAGCTTCCTCGCTGAGCTTCATCTTTAATATTCCTTGCTGAATTGTTTCGTTGAGCTGCCGCCCTGCCCTCGTGCTCTTTCCTTTTCTTGGGTCTCTTCTGTTAATCGGGGAGGCTTTCTCTAATATAAGGATTACCATCAAGACCCCCTACATTGTTAACATTGTTTAATTAGTTTTCCCCGTTTTATTTCATTTACCACTTTTTTTTAAAAGGTTCATTTTTCACAATCCATTGGATTACAAATGGTTTTCAATTTCTTTATTTTATTGTTAATCTCATTGTGGACATTTTAATTGCTCAAATCACAATAAGCCTTTGTTAGTGATCAAATAATGCTATATGTATGAAATTTAATAGGCCTTTGTAGGTTTTCACTCTTATTACCCTTGTTTTAATTTAATAAATTTCATATTTACATATTTTATTTTATGAAATATCAATTAGATTTTAGTGTGTACATTTTCTCCATGATGGAAAAATAAGAAAAAAAATACTAATTCAAATTTTTTTAACAAAAAAATTAAAATCGGGCCTACCCAAAATCAGGCCCGAAGCTCGCAATTTTTATGAGCCGAGTTCGGGCTTAGGTGGGAAAGTTTAGTTCAGGCCGAGTTCGGACTTGAGCATGGGTAAGATAATTCAGGCCGAGCCTGATAAACCCCAATCCCGGCTCACCCATCTAGATTTATAACCCTAAATAATCCCGAACCCATCGGATGTCAGTGGGCTGCTCGAGTTGCCTCGATGGCGAGAGGAGTCACCGCATTCTGGCCGAGGGACAAACTAGGAACGATTCCTTGGGGTGCCTTCCCCAGGCGTCAAACAGTTGACTCAGAACTAGTACGTACAGGGGGAATCTGACTGTTTAATTAAAATAAAGCATTGTGATGGTCCCAACGGATGCTAACGCATTGTGATTTCTACTCAGTGCTTTGAATGTCAAAGTGAAGAAATTCAACCAAGCGCGGGTAAACAACGGGAGTAACTATGACCCTCTTAAGGTAGACAAATGCCTCGCCACCTAATTAGTGACGTGTATGATTGGATTAATGAGATTCCCATTGTCCCTGTCTATTATCCAGCGAAACCACAGCTAAGGGAATGGGCTTGGAAGAATCAGCGAGGAATGAAGAGCCTCCATTATCCTCCTCTATAGTCACACATTCCCACTACTAGAGGCATACCCAACCAAGTGAAAAATTGCTAACACCTGGAAAATTTCATAAACACTAAGGAAAATTTTAAATAAATAAATAAGTTAGAATTTTTTTTTGGTAAATATAATCTAATAATCTATAAATATATATAAATTATAGGCTTAATATACAAGAGACACATGTCATTATAATAAATCCCCATATCTCTCTCATCTTCCCTCGTATTCAACACAAGAGAAGATGATCAGTATCTCTCTTCGGTTTAATATTAACTTTAGAATAAAAAAGGTAGGTGGTAATTTATTTCCAATGTATCTCTCACTCCCCTTCCTCTCGAAATAAATCAATTTCTATGTACAATGGAACTAATTATTCTCAGTAGCTCAATGGACAACGAAATTTTTCATTATATTTAATTTTCAAAAAAAAGTATGGACGAGATGTTATACTACTGTTTACTGTATGGAAGAAGGTTGAAAGTCTCACTTCGTTTTCAGGATCCACATTTTAAATCTTTCTTTTTCTAAAGCTTAAAAGTCTCATTTTGTTTTCAAGAGCCACATTTTATAGCTTGTTTAATCTTTAATGTATATATGTGTTTTACATTTTGTAAGAGGGTAGTTTAGATAAGATGGAGGCGTAACCCCTTTTTGAGTATGGTAATGATAGAATTAATCAGCAAGCGCTATTGATTAGCCACAAGACGTATAAACACAGCTTGAAGAATGTAAACTCAGTTTAAACTCACAAATCTCTCGTGTATATCTCAATCAGATGATAATGAACTCAGAAGTAACTCATTTAGAGGGAGAGAGGAGTAAGCACCCTAGATACACCTTGGCAGGCAGCCAAACACCACCTCAACCACCCTCAAGAGTCTCTGTCAAGTTATTAAAGCTTCCTAATATATGACAATGGTGGGTAAGTAAAATCCTCTGGTTTGTAATAACTCTCTCTAGTAATAACTTCTCCAATTTTACAAGAATCTTCTTTGGATTCTTAAAAGAACATGCTCTCTTTGGAGGTGGTTGGGGTCCTTAAATAGCCCCCACGCCACCCCCGATACAACTCAGTCATAAATGCCTATGAAAGACATCCCTCATACTTTATGTCACCAATATTAAATACCTGATGCACCAGTTGTCTCCACGTCATAGACATTAAATGCCAAGATATGCCTTTTGCCTAACCACTCTGTGTCAGGGGGCTGTCGCCACAGAGGTTGCTTACTAACTGTCTGACGGCCCCAAATACCACGGTGGTTTACTCAAGTGCAGATTTGACGTTGTCTAGCTGGCTAGTGACATCACCTATAGTAGATGGGACATTATGTTGAGGGTTGTTTGGTTCATAGCTAAGCGCCCGATGGAACTCGAAGCTATTTCGCTCGAGGTTCCACGGTGAGGGTCTTTCGGTGTTTTACCAGGTGTATCTAAGATGGTCAGGACAAGACCCGACCATGCCCCACTTCTCAATCGTCCAAAACAAGTCCCTCTAAAGTTCCCACGGCGAGGTCGTTCGATAGAGCATGAAAGCTCTCCCAGGCCCTGCGAAGCCTGATCTCTCGCGAGTACCGTTCGACCTCACACAAATTCATTATTCTCGTTACATCATTACAATCATTGTAGCTCATAGCCACTATAAACAAAGATGCAATATGACTAAATAACACAGCAAGCTAAAGTATGAGTTGCCACGCTAAGCTGCTACGCTTGAGCTGCCTTGCTGAGTTACCTTGCCGACTTGCCTTGCCGAGCTGCCACACTGAGCTGCCTCACTAAGTTGCCTTGTCGAGCTGCCACACTGAGCTGCCTCGCTGGGCTGCCTCGCTGAGCTTAATCCCAAACACTATTGCTAATGGGGGATTATCTCTAATCTCACAATTACCTTCACGCCCCCTCTACATTTGCCCATTCGTAGAGGGATTTGTTGTGGGAACAAGAAATGTCTGCACGAAAACTTCTCAATCCGATGAACCTTCTCTGCGTGGAAAAATTCTGGCCTCTTTTCCTTCATTTAGAACCAGAGCGTTAGGGTCTCTAGGAAAAGGTAAAATTCTCCCCGATGTTCCTGAGCCGAAGCGAAGCGCTGCAGTTTATTGATGCTTTGGTTGAGGGACATCGACACTTTTTCCTTATGCTGAGCTTCAACCGTTCTAGCTTGAATATCTGAAATTCTCCCGAAAGACCTATTAATACTCTCAAATACTCGTTTTGGCTCTGGGGAAGTAAAATTCTCCCATTTTATGCCGTTGTGGAGTATAGGTGTGGGCAGTGGGTTTTCGTTGGGACTGCCCGTATCTTTGTGACTTGTGAAATTCTCCCCTGTAATGTTTCATCATGTTCGAAAAAGCAGAAATTCTCCCCGATGTAGCTGAGTCATAACTAAACAACGTTTGAACTTGTGACGAGGGGACATCGCAGCTTTTTGGAACCGTTGGGACATCTTCTTCGTTAGGAGTTTATTGGATATAGCTGACAAAAAAATTTTGGCGCCAAAACTCAAACTTGCTTAAGAAGCCAACATTGTCTGTTCCCCAGGCGTCACTTCATTAATGATGTGGCGCTGTCTTTTCGACTGCCAAAACACTTTCCGAAGTGCCACGTGTTCATTTGAAATGATTATAGGCGGCCTTGTACGTGCGATGGTGGGAAACTCAAAACTCGGGTTTTAAAAGCTTTCAACGTCTCTTTTATTTCAAACCCTTCTATTTGCTTCATCTTCTTTAAACCTCTGTCTTCTTTTAGAGAGAGAAAACCTGTGCGAAACCTCCATTTTTGACACTTCTTCACTCAACTTCTTCCCTCTCCCCTCTTTTACGCCACCAATTATGGTTGTGCTCCTCCGTCCTTGTTTCTAGTTCTTTATATCCATATGTCCCATTCATCGCCACTCTACTATGGCTTCTTCAAGTGCTTCTAAGGTTTCCACCACCACTGCACAACCAGGCTCCACCTTTGCCACTTCTGGCACCGCTGCTATTCCCAGCGTCGCTGCCCTAAATGCTGCTCGTCAAGAACAGCTTCGCTTCTACCGCCGGGCTCCCATTTTTGGCGAAGGTGATAATTTCGTTGTGGCATGTAAGACTTACCATTTATCATCTAAGTTTTACCCTTTACTGTTTGGTGATGAGGATGGAGTTTCTACTGACTGGGGCTTTCTTCCTCTAGAGGGGACACTCCGATTTTGCCTAGAGCGAGGGGACTTCCCGTGGTCCCACATCGACTTGGAAGTGCCCGGGGGTTCTCATGCTCACTTTGCTGCCTGGAACTCCCATATGCAGAGTTCCTACGCTGATACTCTCACCAAAATAGGGCTTCAACGAGCTAAGTGGTTTGGTGAGTTCACTCTCTCCAAGAATAATGCTGCCCTTACTATTCTGGTGTCTCGCTGGAACGTTACCACTCATACATTCATTGTTGCGTGGGGCGAGTTCTCAATAACATTGGAAGACGTGTGTGAGCTCCCAGGCCTTGAAGAAACAGGCCATGAGCCCTTTACTGATGAGGCTCTAGATGCCCAGGAGACTGCTGATCGTTTGGAGATGGATCGTATATACCAAAGTTGCATCGGTTCGTCAAACAAGGCCACTTTCTCCCCACTTATCAATTATTTCTTCAAGGATTCTGCTGAAGGTAGTTCTTCTGGAGGTGCTCCTGGTCAAGGTACATTGCTGGAACTTCCTACCTATATCCTTGTCATTCTTTCCCGTTTCCTTCTAACGAGGAAACCCAACGATCAACCCCGAAGGGACCTTATCAATATATCCCTTCGTTTGGCCCGGGGTATCAAGCTTCCTCTGGCTGCAATCGTTTTAGGATCCCTCTACACGTGGCTTGATAGGACTCTCTATGACATGGAACGATCACTTTGTCATTATAACTTGGCCAATTTTGCCAACTGTTTCCTCCTGACAAGCTTCCTCAATGTTCGTTTTCCTGCCGTAGCGGCCAAGACCAACCGCCCTCCTTTTGGGGAAACAATTCTGCCCCCACGCTCTTATGTTTATCATAAGAGATAAAGACGAAAGGAGTTGATCTCTGTTATTGATCATCTTGAGAATTTCGTGATGAGGCCTTACGAAGAGGATATCTTCCTCCACACTTGTGATTTTTTTCAACATGAAGCAAGGGTGGTGGAGGTAGCTACCGTAGACATTGAAGACCCCTCGCTAGTTGTGGTCCTTCTGTTCTCCCCAGGATATTTTTCGTCTTACAGTGAGTGGGAATATACTAGTGAACACTACAATCCCAACCGATGCAGCCGCCAGTTTGGTTTTGATCAGGGGGTTCCTCGCCCAGTTTTTCAATCATCAAACCCCAAGGTTTCCTTTAGCGAGGCATGTTCCATGTTTTCTTCAACTGCTACGTGGGGAATAAGTTCTGCAATGGCTGGGCGAGTCACCATTCCCAGCATCACTAGACAAGGGGATGTGACCCCTCTGTTTGCCACAAAGTATTGGCCGAAATAATTGGCTGAAATTACTGAGTTCATCGAGGGAGATCCAGTGTATCCTCCAGTTTCTTCATTTTCTGCCTTTGAGTTGGGGTTAAAAGGCAAATCCGTTCTTGGGATTGAATTCCCTCTAAGTAAAACCCCCAAGGTACCTCCCACTGAGCTTCCTCCACCCTGCTCCATGATCCCTACTGCCACGCCCAAAACTAAAACCGTTGCAACCCCCAAAAAACCTGCCCTTTTAATCGATGCTGCTACTGGCGAGGGGCCTTCTCAGTCGCCTATCGAGAAAGATAATAGGGCCAAAAGTGGGATGTCTCAACATCAAGATCAAAATCTAAGTCCCAGACTCCCGTGACGGCCTTCCCCATAGCCTCCGTTCCTCCTCCCATATCTACAGAGATGGCCGAGGAGTTGAGGAGGCAAGTTCAGGCTGAGGTAGACCAGGTAAACGCTGAGTTTCAATGGCGCGCTGTCAATATTCCTCCTTCATTTTCCTTTCCTTCCATCGTAGTTGATCCAACTGAGCCAACGGCCAGGAGGAGGAAAAGCTCGAGAGCTCCTCAAAGTTTTGATGCAACGGGGATGAGGAAGAAAGCTATGGGTACCAAGGCCCAGAGGAAACGTATGCCCGAGGTACCTCCTTCCTCAATTCCTTTTGTTGCTGCCCCTACCACTTTCACCAGTGGTTATACCTTCTCATTCTCCTTCAGGATCTGAGGTATGTGTGTATGTTTTGTTCTTTATTCTCCTTTTCTTAAGGCAAGCTGCATTTGCTTATTTCTTGATAACTTTGGTGCAGGGGGTTGAAGAGACAGGGCCTAGTCCTCCTAGTCCCCCCAGTCCTCCCGTGAGCCGTTTCGTGGGTGGTCGTTGTGGTATCCCCTCAGCCGATACTACTCTTCCCCGTTCCCCCATGACAAGACTTACCTACTCCCGTCGTTCAATCTCACAACGTGCGAGGGATGTTTCTATGGGGGGTGATTCTGTTAAGTCTGTGGGTGTCTCTTTTCAACTAGAGGCAACTCCCCCAGTCCCTTCTGACTTATCTCCTCAGTCGGAGGTTCTTCTGCCCATCGTTCTAGCTGCAGAAAGTGATCCCCAGGTAATATTTTATCTCTAACTTGTTTGGTCACATCCTTTATCTTGCACCCCCTCTTTTTCTTAACTTTGATATGTTGGGATGCCCTAGGTTGAAGTGTCATCTTTGCTAGCTGACATTCTTCTTCCCACGGTGCTAACAAGACCCCTGACTGCAATTCCCCTTTTCGGTGCCATAACTGAGGTAAGTAACACCTAGAGGTATTTATCCCTTTTTCTGTACTTATTCCTCGTTTCTAACAATTAGCTTCATTATTGCATCTTTCTCCCAGTCTTACTCCACCTTCTTCGCTTGTTGGTCTGCATGCGTACAAGGCCAAGGTCGATGCCTCTGCTCATCGTGTTGGTTCTTCAGTGCCAACCCCCGTTGGGGCATCGGTTGGAGGTCCATCGCCTTCTGTAAGCGAAACGGCTACACTGGCCTTAGTACCTTTTGTTGGCGAGGGAGCTTTGCCTACCGTTGAGGCTTCTTCATCCAGGGGCCCCGTTGTGGCTTCTGAGGCAATGAGCCTGCCTCCAACGGTTCCTACCCCTATGGCCTCCACGGTGAATCTCGTTCTCGCTCTTGCCCCGGTTGAGGTATTTCGTTAATTCCTCTGTATTTTTCTGAATTTTCACAAACCCCACCTATAACGGTGACTTAACAACAAAAACAGTTGTTAAGGTTTTTTTCACAAACTCCACCTGTAACGGTGACTTAACAATGAAAACGCTTGTTAAGATATTTCATAAACTCCACCTATAATAGTGACTTAACAACGAAAACACTTGTTAAGATTTTTCATAAATTCCACATGTAACAGTGACTTAACAATGGAAACGCTTGTTAACATTTTTCATAAACTCCACCTATAACGGTGACTTAACAACGAAAACACTTGTTAAGATTTTCCATAAACTCCACCTATATTGGTGACTTAACAATGAAACACTTGTTAAGATTTTTTCATAAACTCCACCTATATTGGTGACTTAACAATGAAAACACTTGTTAAGATTTTTTCATAAACTCCACCTATAACGGTGACTTAACAATGAAAACACTTGTTAAGATTTTTCATAAACTCCACCTATAACGGTGACTTAACAACGGAAACACTTGTTAAGATTTTTCATAAACTCCACCTATATTGGTGACTTAACAATTAAAACACTTGTTAAGATTTTTCATACACTTATTATTTCTTTTTTCGCTTTTCAGGTTGCACGGGAGAATTCTCCACCAGTTCTTTCGCCTATTGGCTCACCCCATTAGGAACCTGCCGTCTCGGATGATTCTGGCCATATTGATCAAGGTTCCACGACCGATGTTACCGTAGAAAGCGAATCTGGGTGCGAGCTTCCTCTGCCCGACCTGACTCCTGATGCCTTCTGCCTGATGGTGCTTCAACGTTCTCCGCAAATACCTGCCAACCAATGTTTGGTAGTTGAGCAACTTGTGAACCATCATCCTGAAACATTCACGGTGGATTGCCTTCATTCAAACATCGATGTTATGAGTTATAGGCTTCAAGGCATGGCTACCGTTGTTGCTGAAATTGCCAGTACTCCAACTGCGAATGTTACCAGGCCTCTCCTTAACCAATTCCTGGGCTATTTGAGGGAGTTGGGTCGTGATGGGTTCCGTCTTGACTGGATTATCACACCTTTGAAGACTTTGAAGATCCAGTAACTGGACATTCAGAGGGAATTATTACTGAAACATCACGAGGATCAGCGGGCGGAGGAAGCTAAGTTGGCCGAGTTGGCACCTCTTCTGGAAGCTGTTGATAAAGAGGTAGAGGACACCGAAGAAGCTTTGCGTCTGGTTAAGAAAAAATGAGAGAGACTCCTCATCGAACGTACACAAGTTCAAACGAGATTGGAGGTTTCTAAAAATGCCAACAATCTTATGTAGCAGCTTTTTCTGGCCTTCCTGGAGATTTTTTCTCTTCTCCAGATCTGTGGTTCCTCCTAGGCCAATGATTTTTTTTTATATATATTCCTTTTTGCTTCTTCTTATGTAATGCTCGGGAAGTAGCTCCCAATTTTGTAATGCCCCAACGTTTGTGAATGAATGAAAAAATGTATGTTTTCCAATTCATCTCTTTGTGCTGTGACTGTTTGCGTATGTTATAAAATTCTACAATTCTTTCATTCTATTCAAGTTGCAAATAAAACTTGTATATTCATAACAACAGTTGGATACAATGATGGTTCAAACTCGATTGCTTACACATGATAAACTTTCAGCCACTTATTGTTAATCTTGAATGGCTTATATTCCTCCATCCTAGAAATTAAGCAATAACCTGAATCATGAGCTTCTTTTACAACGAAAGGTCCCTCCTAGTTGGCTGCAAACTTTGGTAGAGGAAGTCCCCTAATGTGCTTTACTGCTGCTTTCAAAACGAGGTTTCCCTCCACGAACTTCCTTGGTCTCACCAGGTAATCATATGCCCTGGAACTGCACATGTCTATTCTGAGGGAGCATGCTACTTCGCAAGGCATATCGAGCATAGGGAACTTCTAACTCTATTGGAAGGATTGCCTCATCCCCATAAATAAGAGAGAACGGGGTGTACCCTGTGGGTTTCCTCTTGGTTTTTTGATAGGCCCACAGCACAACTGGTATCTTGTCATCCCACGATCCTGGGAAGTCCTCCATCATCTTAGCCAAAATATTAACTAATGTTTTGTTAGTTGCTTCGGCTTGACCGTCTCCCTTTGGGTACGCCACTGTTGACGTATGATGAACAATGGAGTACTTATCTGTGAGCATTGTTACCTCTGAATTGACGAAGGGGGTCCCGTTATCTGAGAGAATAACCTTTGGTATCCCAAAACGGCAAATGATATATTCTCTGATGAAGTTGCTCACCACCCCAGCCATTCCCCTTTTGAGTGGTATCGCTTCAGCCCACTTTGTAAAGCACTCCGTTGCTACTAGTATCCATATCTTCCCCCTCAAAGAAGGGTGTATCGCCCCTACCAGGTCAAACGCCCAAGTGTGAAAAGGATAGGGCATTGCTAGAGAGTGTAAGTCTACCGATGGAGCATGGATCATATTTCCATGAAGTTGGCAAGCTTTGCATTTTTGAACGAACTCAGCAGAGTCTCTCTCCATTATTGGCTAATAATACCCTAACGTCATCAACTGATCGTACAACTTGGCTCCTCCGATGTGAGCTGGATCATGTGCTTATTTGAGGACCTCAACTGCTTCTTCCTTCGTGATGCAACGCAGTGGTCTGTTGAAGTATCCCCTCCGCTAAAGCTGCCCCTCCTGAACATAGAACCTTGGGGCCCTTCGCTTTAGTCCCATCGCATCAATTTTCTCCGTCGATATAGGGTTGCCTCCAGTCTGTTTGAGCTTCAATAAAATAACACTCAGCCGCATCGAAGAACAGCTAACACTTATCGCACTTTCGTTGTAGCTCTGTCGCGTCCTGCTTCATTCTAGGCCAGAAATATCCCTCTCTTTGAATTCTCCTATAAAGAGGTATCTCAGTTGTTTTGCAGTGCTCCTCATGTGTTTTCTTCAACCTCCGCTCTGCTTCTTCAGGGCCGATACATCTTGACAACCATCCCCCTGCATTTATGAAGTAAAGATTTCCCTCGTTTGTGAAGTATTGGGCTAATTCTCTTAGCCCCATCGTTCCTTTGCCAAACTCCAGTTGCTTCCTAATCTCTCCCCTCCAGTCCGCGTCCTCCTCCATCGGTAGAATTTACTGTAGCACCGAAGGAGCCGTTCTTCGTTGGATCATGACGATAGTTGTATTATTCCTCATGCCCATTTTTTGGGCAATAGTGGCATAGGCGTCTGGGTGGTGGTTCATCGTTCTGGGATGTCTCTTGATCTTGGTCTGATGGAACTGGCTGAGGAGCCTCTGAATGATTGTCCTGTAGGGTGCAAAGCTCACGTGTTTCAATGCATATTCTCCGTTTACTTGCTGAATTACCAAGTTTGAATCACCCTTGATACAGACTGAACGAATTCCCCTTCGAAGGGCCTCCAGCAACCCCTGTACCAACACCTCGTACTCTACTTCGTTATTGGAACAAGGGAAATCTAACTTGTAAGAAAGGCAAATCTCCTTCATTCCTTTTGAAAGAATAACCCCTGCTCCTCCTTTCCTTTTCGTCGAAGATCCATCGAACTGCATCGTCCATTCCTCATCAGTTGTGTCAAGATAATTGGCCTGTAAGTCATCTCCTGGAATATCTTCTTTAGGTGGCTCCAACGTTCCTAATGGAAAGATTGCCAATAGACCGGCATACGCCTGGCTCTTGATCGCGCGAGGAACCACACACTTCAAGTCATATTTGGATAGGATGAGGAACCACCTAGCTGCCCTGCCAATCACTATAGTTCTTGCCAATAAATACTTAATAGGATTACATCTAGTTACAATATGAATTGTAAAAGACAGCATATAATATCTAAGTTTTTGTGCTACAAAGACTAAGGCTAAACAATGCCTTTCTAGGCTACTATATCTAATCTCTGGCCCATGTATGATTCTGCTGAGGTAGTAAACTGGTCGTTTTTGCCCATCAATTTCTTGTGCTAACAAAGCTCCAATGGACTTCATGGTAGATGTGAGATATAGTTGCAATGGTATTCCCGCCCGTGGGGGAACCATGATCTGTAGTGAAACGAGCAGCTTCTTCAGCCCAGCGAGAGACTCCTGGTGGACCTCCTCCCACTTGAATTTCGTGTTCTTTCCAATAGATGCATTAACGAGTGTGTTATTTCGGCCAATCCAGGCACAAATCTCCTAAGGTAGGAGACTTTGCCGAGGAAACTCTTCAGCTCCTTCGCCGTTCTTGGACACGGAATCTCCAAGATCGCCCGTTGTTTGTCCTGGTCCATATGCACCCCTTATTAATCAACCACGAAGCCTAGGAATTTCTCACTTGTTACTCCGAATACACACTTTAGTGGGTTCATCCTTAATTTATATTTCCTGCATCGAGAAAACACCTTTCTCAAATCGCTCAGATGAGACTCCTCCTTCCTTTATTTGATGACTAAGTCGTCCACATAGAATTCTACAAATTTGTGGAAGAAGTTATGAAAAATGGCTATCATTATTCTCTGATAAGTAGCCCCATCGTTCTTGAGTCCAAACGGCATCACTCTGTATATGAAGTTGCCCAACGGAGTTCTAAATGCCATTTTCTCTGCATCCGTGAGGTCCATCTTAATCTGGTTGTACCCTACATACCCATCCATGAAGCTATACATCTCATGACCAGCCATGGAATCTATCAAGCTGTCGATGGAGGGTAGAGGGAACTCATCCTTGGGGAAATCCCTATTCAAATCTCTGAAGTCCACACAGATCCTTATTTGGTTCTTGTCTTTCTTTCCCACCGGCACAATGCTGGATAGCCAGAGTGGATGTTATATCGGTTTGATGAACCCTGCTGCTAATAACCGTTAGACCTCTTCCTTGACCTTTAAATTTAGCTCCGGCTTGTAGGTTCTCGTCGCTTGCTTCATCGGAATGGCTCATTCAACTTGTGGCAACTGACTTTTTCGTCCAGTCCCTCCATCTCTGTGTACTTCCATGAAAAGACTTCTATGAATTCTCGAACCAACTCAACCAAGGCTTCTCGCTTCTCTTTTCTAAGATCTTCCATGATGAAGATAGGCCTCGGATCATCCCCTTCTTGAGCCAGGCCCAACTGCTCCAACTCCTGTGCTTGTGGACTTGGTTGATCCGTCATGTAATCAGGTTCTTCGACTACATCTTCCCTGAATTCTTGTATGTTGGAGTTATCTATCACCATACATTGCCCTTGTTGATCTACCAGAAAGAATTTATATACCGGGTCAGCCTCATCCTCAGTTTCTTCGGCCGCCCGTTCACACCATTATAAGCGATACACCACTTTTCCCTCTTCAGTAACAACTTTCTTACACTGCCTACTGGAAGTTGCCACTGCCTTCTTCTTCTTTTCTCTAGAAGCCTCAGCAACCCTCTCTCCTGAAAATCGGCTCAGCACGCTTTGTCGTTGGACCTCATGCCCCATTGGATCTACTCTAGGCCTCATCCTGTCCTTGAGTTGCTTCGAGATGCTCTGGGGCCTAGGGACCACCTGATGGGCTTCTTCGGTCATTACCCCTTTGGTACTTGTATCCTCCTTGTTTTGCTCGTTCAAATGCCCCATTCTTTCTCTAATCGAGGGAACCCACGCTCCTTCCATTCTTCTCGTTAGGACTCTGACGTCCTTCTCCAATTCTGTGTAAAATGTTACGTCTACCAGGTGATCTTCTTCGACAGTGAAAGGCCTCCTTATAGCTCTGATGGTCACCTCTGTTCCCTTGATATTCGCCTTGGCGCATTGGTGATACGTTGAAGGAACTAGCCCTTGGTTGTGCATCCACACCCTTCCTATCAACAAATGGTAGGAAGTTGTACTCTCTATTACATGGAATTTGATGTGGGAACTTAAATTTCCCATCACGATCCCAACGTTCACATAACTAATGGACTTGGAGGACTGGTTGTCGTAACTCGAAATCACCAAAGGCATGAGGACTAACCTTTCCTCCGAAATATTAGATGCGTGGAAAAAGTTGGTTGACATGATATTGATGGATCCCCTCCCATCCATAAGAGCCCTTGCAAAGTTAACCCCGTTAATGCTGGTAGTCACATATAACGGCCTATTATGAGGGAACTTTATAGCCCTATCTGCGTCACTGAAAGTTATTTCTGACAAGAACCTCTTTACCAACCTGGCCATGGGTCCCTTCCATCTCAGCGAAGGGACTGCATTCTTCCTCGCGATATCAAGGATTGCCTGGGTTATCTCCAATCTACTCTCCTTTGGTATCCCAACCTGGTCGAAGAACCAGGCAAACTTTGGGGATCTTGAAACTGCACTGTATTCTATGACCGGGTCTATTTCCTCGCCTTCGACGTTGTATACGTCTGCCACGTCTTTAGCGATTGCTTCATCGTAGGCCAATACTACGTTAGCCATTCCCATAGTGCAACTTTCCAGGGCTTCTTCGATCTCCCTCTGCTTCATCGTTAACCCTCCTCCTCCTCTCTCTGCCTCCTCATCATAGACCATCACTATATTGGCCCCATGCGCTGGAAGCGGGTTGTTGTTTACGTTCTACGGGGGGATTTGCAGCGTTCCCGCCTTCATGTACTTGTCGATGATTCTTCTTAGTGTGAAACAGCTCTATGTTGGATTCTGGATCTTCCGATGAATCTAACAATATTTAGGATTCGCCCTCGTTGTAGCGTCGGATTCTTCCACCGGAACGCCCTTTGGTTCATAGACCGTTCCCCCTTGGACCATCGCGTTATAACAACTCACAGCCTCTTCTATCGTGCAAGGCAACGGTGGTGGGTCTTCTCTGTCTCTTACAAACTTCCTCTTGTTGTCTTTCTTCGGTGTCTTGCCCCCATCTGTTCCTTCGGTGTACCCCACCCGTGGGGGCTGAGGCCTTCCTCTCCCGGGTTGCATCGGTTGCCTAAACATCATGGGCACCACTATCGGGTTTGGTCGTACAACCAATGAGATATTCTTTTTCGCCTTTAGGAACGCTGAAAAACTTCCCTCGCGCGTCTCGTTAATGAGATGGTAGATGTACTCATGAAGCATCCCTTCCGCGCAGATTTGCAATAGTTTAGACTATTTGACCTCCTCTCTTACATCGAGGGATCTTTGCCTGAACCTTCGAATGTAGGTCACCACGTCTTCCCCAAGTCGTTGTTTCTCTCTCCCTAATTGGGTCAGAGTAAACTCATCCTCCACCAAAAAAGAACTTCTGGACGAACAACATATGCATCTCCTCCCACTTGGAAACACTCTTGGGAGCCAAGTGCGAATACCAGGTATATGCTTTATCGGTTAGGGATTTGGAAAACTCCCTTAACCTGAGCTTCTTATTGTTGCAATGTGCCCCCAAGTGCTCAACGAAGCGTTTAATATGCTCCTTTGGGTTTCCACCCTTTCCTGTGTATTTTTCTAAGATAGGAGTAATATAATCCTTCGGATAAGGCTCGTCATTATATTCCTGGGGGTAAGGTGTCCGAAAGTCATCATAGACTGAAGTTACCTCGCCCATAGACTGCGAGGAAGCTTGCATGAACTTCAGCATCTCCTTTCACATCTCCCTTCTCATTTCCTCCATGGGCGATGGGGTAACGACCAATGGGGTCATAGGCTGAATGCCCGTTACAGCTGGAGCCATCGTCACAGGTGGCACCATTGATACTCCTGAGGTCCCCACTGTTGGATTCACAATGGAGGGTATGCTCACTGGGACCGTTCTCGTTGTACCTGCACCTGGTGGAACTGTTGGGGCTGCTCCTGGCGTTACGAAGGAATTGGCTTCAAATTCTCCCAGCACCGTTGAAGCTACGGGGGTCTGTTAAAACTCATAAAACTTACTCATGAGGAGGGCCACCTGGGTAGGTCCCAACCCAGCGCTCGTGGAAGCTTGTGTTACCCCTGGAGCGCCTGTTGCTGCCTGAACTGGAGGTACTTCTATTCGAGGAGCCCCGTCCCTTAGGGCCTCCAGTTCTCTCGCCGTTTGCTCTTCGTTGTGTTGAATGTCATCAAAGTTGAGCCTTCGATTAACATTATCTTGCTCCATACTCCTTGCTTAGAAGAATGCCTCCCCAGTAGAGTCGCCAAATGTAAGAGGGTAGTTTAGATAAGATGGAGTCGTAACCCCTTTTTGAGTATGGTAATGATAGAATTAATCAGCAAACACTATTGATTAGCCATAAGACGTATAAACACAGCTTGAAGAATGTAAACTCAGTTTAAACTCACAAATCTCTCGTGTATATCTCAATCAGATGATAATGAACTCAGAAGTAACTCATTCAGAGGGAGAGAGGAGTAAGCACCCTAGATACACCTTGGTAGGCAGCCAAAAACCACCTCAACCACCCTCAAGAGTCTCTGTTAAGTTATTAAAGCTTCCTAATAAATGACAATGGTGGGTAAGTAAAATCCTCTGGTTTGTAATAACTCTCTCTAGTAATAACTTCTCCAATTTTACAAGAATCTTCTTTGGATTCTTAAAAGAACATGCTTTCTTTGGAGGTGGTTGGGGTCCTTAAATAGCCCCCACGCCACCCCCGATGCAACTCAATCATAAATGCCAGTGAAAGACATCCCTCATACTTTATGTCACCAACATTAAATACCTGATGCACTAGTTGTCTCCACGTCATAGACATTAAATGCCAAGATATGCCTTTATCCTAACCACTGTGTGTCAGGGGGCTGTCGCCACAGAGGTTGCTTACCAACTGTCTGACAGCCCCAAATACCACAGTGGTTTACTCAAGTGAAGATTTGACATTGTCTAGCTGGCTAGTGACATCACCTATAGTAGATGGGACATTAAGTAGAGGGTTGTTTGGTTCACAGCTAAGTTCCCGATGGAACTCAAAGCTGCTTCGCTCGAGGTTCCACGGTGACGATCTTTAGGTGTTTCACCAGGTGTATCTAAGATGGTTAGGACAAGCCCCGACAATTCCCCACTTCTCAATCCTCCAAACCAAGTCCCTCTAAAGTTCCCGCGGCGAGGTCGTTCGATAGAGCATGATTCTCGCGAGTACCGTTCGACCTCACACAAATTCATTATTCTCGTTACATCATTACAATCATTGTAGCTCATATCCACTATAAACAAAGATACAATATGACTAAATAACACAGCAAGCTAAAGTATGAGTTGCCACGCTTGAGCTGCCTTGCTGAGTTACCTTGCCGACTTGCCTTGTTGAGCTGCCACGCTGAGTTGCCTTGTCGAGCTGCCACGCTGAGCTGCCTCGCTGAGCTGCCTCGCTGGGCTGCCTAGCTGAGCTTAATCCCAAACACTATTGCTAATGGGGGATTATCTCTAATCTCACAATTAGCTTCAAGCCCCCTCTACACATTTTTTTTTAAATAGGGTATCAAATCACCTCCATAAATTTATTTGATATTTGCAAATTGTATGATTAAAATGTTGAATTCGAATCTTCACTAAGATTGAATGCAAATCCGTGTGCGTGATTTCCCTCATTTTCCTTGGCGAACGCCTAGGCGCTCGTTTCCCCGACCCTCCCTCCCCTACCCCAACCCCATCCGTGATCGAGTGGGAGGAAGGGGAGGGGGCCAGGAACACCACACCTCATATAACATCTTAACAAAAAATTCCAAAGTGGTAGCATTAGACATGAACTGCAATAAGTTCAAAAAATCTCATTGCACTAGAAACTGTCGATCGACGTTTGCTTGGTCGTTCGGGAATCGCGTGAGGTTGTAAGCATACTTTTTTGTGTCACCTCGATGACATTGTCTAGATTCACTGGTATCGGTGGGCATCACAAGGAAGATGTTTCCTTGTCATTGGTAATCACATGAGGTTTTCGTCTATTTTCGGTGTCACCCGACCAAAATTGCCTTGGTTTTAGGCATGACCTGACCAACTTTGCCTATATTTTTTAGGAATCACTTGAACGTGCATTGGAATCGATTGACCGACTTGTTGGGTCATTTGGGCATCACCTTTGAGTCATTTCCCCATGGGGTGCCAACTTGCATGGGCGTTCAAGCAACATATTGGCAACATTTCCATTGTGCGCTGGAAACGGTCGACCGACGTGACATGTCGATCGACCGACGGTTGGAAAGCTTTTGGCGACCCATTATATAGGACATTTCTAGGGACCTTTTATCATTTTGTAGCTTTCTTAGACGTTTCACATCATTCGAATGACTTTCAGGCAACATTTGGGCAATGTTTCTATTGTACGCTGGAAACGGTCGACCGACGTGCCGTGTCGGTAGGCCGACGGTCGGGTAGTTTTTGGCGACCCATTGTATCAGACATTTCTAAGGATATCTGATCATTCTGGACCTTTCCTAGGCGTTTCACCTCGTTCGAATGTCTTTCAGGCAACATTTGGGCAATGTTTCCATTGTGCGTTGGAAATGGTCGCGTGTCGTTCGGCTAACGGTCGGGCAGCTTTTGACAACCCTTTGTATCGGACATTTGTAGGGACTTCGGTTCCTTTCGTACCTGCCTTGGTGTTGGGAAGCATTTGAAATACTTTCAGGCAACATTTGGGCAACGTTTCCATTTTGCGCGGGAAATGGTTGACCGATATCTCGCGTCGGTTGGCCAACGATCGGGAAGCTTTTGGCGATGCATTTTTAGGACTTTTCTAGGTCACCAGGGCTTAGGGGACTTATTTTGGGGTGTTTGTTATATCGAACATGCGTCGGTAACGGTCTCCGGGCATGCTGAAAAATTCAAACCTCTGGTGCTCTGGACTCACCCCCCTCATATAACATCTTAACAAAATTTCACAAGTGGTAGGAGTAGACAACAATTGCATGTAAAATCGAATTTTCCCTATGCAAAAGTTCGATGCCATCCATTGGAGGTCATAATATGTTGTTGGGAAGGTCTGGGAAACTTGCCAAGGAATTTGAAAAAAAAATGAAAAAATGCGTCGGTCGATCGATTTCTGCATCGGTTGATCGATGCGTGAGGTTCCTTACCAAGCGTAGTCTGACTATGCTCGATTTTTCTCGTGCGCACGAGGTTCTCTCTCAGGAGTGTGAACGAGTTTTCTCATGTGTGTGAGGTTCTCTCCCAAAAGCGCGTCGAGTTTGCTCGTGCGCGTGAGGTTCCTTCCTAAACTAGTTTCCTTGTAGGGCGTCGACATTGCCTTGCTTCTTTGCATCGGCCGATTGACTTTGCCCATTTTGGGACAACACCTGGCTGACATCACCCTACATACTTGTTAGGTCGTTTCGGTATTACCTTGCAGACATTGCCTTATTTCTAGACACCACCCGATCGATATTTATCTCGGTGTTAGGGATCACTCGACCGACCTTGCCTTATTTCTAGGCTTTACCTTGCCGATATTGCCTTGGTACTAGGAATCACCCGATTGACATTGCCTTGTTTCTAGGCATCACTGACCGGCGTTGCCTTGTTTCTAGGCATCACCTGACCGACATTGCCCAAATTTTAAGCATCACCCGACCGACATTATCTGGTACTAGGCATCACCCGACCGATATTTCCATGTTTGTAGGCAACACCCAACCGACTCTGCCTTGGTACTAGGCATCACCCGACCGAATTTGCCTTTGTACTAGGGAACACCCTATCAACATTGTTTTGTTTCTAGGCATCACCCGACTGATATTGCCTTATTTCTAGGCATCACCCGATCGGTATTGCCTTATTTTTAGGCATCACCGGGCCAATATTGCCTAAATTTTAGGCATCACCCAACCGACATTCTGTGACAACCCACCTAATTAAATATCGAATGATCAGTCCTTTATTAAATTTAAAATAAAATATCCAGTTGGTTCAGTCTTAGCATCACTGTCGAAAAACATTTTATTAATTACTAACCACTTGGTAGTTAAAAAGTCTGGTGTCAAAATTTATCTTTATTTTAACATGCAGCCAAATTAATGATTAACTAAACATTAACCATTTAATAAACAATCTCATTAGAAGTAAAATGATATAATGAAATAACTCAGTCTGGAGTAAACACTTCCAGTCTAAATCCAAAAAACAAAAATCTAAAATGAAAGAAATCCCAACAATTGAAATATAAACCACTGTCTGAAATTACTATCTCTGAATACATCTGAATAAATATGAGCAACATGCCCGACTGAAGTAAATAACTCTGAAAGAATAAAGGATAATGTGGAGGCGTCTAGCGACGAGGTTCTGTAACTTCCACAGCAGCTATAGCACGTCAACTGATGGAAACTCCTATGCTTGCCATCCCTGTGGTTGGGCACCTAAAAGGTTTTTACAAAAACAAAATAGATTTGAAAGAAAACGGGTCAGAGCCCGAATTGAAAATAGTTTAAAATAGCAAGTGTTTAAAATGCATTAAACAGAAAATATTATATACATGTTAGTCCACGTGCCCTCACTTGAGATTCTCACCTCTCAACTATTGTTCACGCCTAACATATGTTCCAAAACCATCCTAGTTATGCTATCCCACCTAACTAGTTGAATCAAATCTCTTACTATAATACCTAAGTCAGTGTGCCCACTCGTATTACCCGAATAATACCTAATAGCATTTCCAATATTATTTAATTGAATTCAAGTATCCTATTCATCATTTAACTTTCCACATCCTTAAATTATATTAGAGGTCGTAACCTTTCTCATCTATTAAGCAACACAGTAGAATAATCACAAGTGTATATATATGTCACTATCATAACATATATACTAATATGGCACCCAACAGCTAAACTGCAGTGCGTGCATACTCTGCCATCAAATCGCAGTACATCACGTACATAAATAAGGACCGTGGGTTCTGAATCACTCTAGAACCATATAAATACAAATCACATATATTGGAGGCAAACCTAATCCCTAGTCAAATGGGTCGAGCACATACCTACGTTCCCATCCAATCGTCGAAACTATCATACTCTCAGATCGCACGTAACCAAGGTCCTATGTTCTGGGTACAAGTCTAAAATCGCCCAAATGGCTCATCAGGATAAGATCGTACACAACGCGCAACCTCCCCCCGATTGCAAGTAGCGTAGATATGTCATACACATAATCAAATCATACATTAGGTAATTCACACCACCTACCTATATAAATTATTACTAACATAGTTGCACACACAACCTATAGTATGTGTCTCATACATATTACATATCCCAGGAATATCCTATGTGATATTTATTTACCGTAATAACTCTTGTCGTATAAACCCAAGTATCTTTCCCTATCCCAAAAGTTTACTAAGATTCCCACTTATTCCTTAAGTTATTTCAGTAATTAAAATGTCACCCTTGCTATTGGTATTAACCTAAGTTATCATATATCCACATTAAATCCCAAATTTATATAATTCCTAACCGTACTTCATTCGGTGAGCACTCGTAAATCCACACTTCAATCCCATTTATACTAACACTTTTCGGGCCTTACTACAACCCTACTGACGTCACCTAAGTCCCATTATGTTTAATTAATCATCTCTAAGGAATCTTGCAAGTTGGTATTGGTTCAAACCTTTAAAATAAAACAAGTCACATTTTTTTGGGCAGTCGATCGATCGATAAAATTGGTCGATCGATCGACATTCTTGGGTCGATCGATCGATCGATCAGATATCAACTTCATTTTTTTCTGCATTTAGGCTACAGGTTTCTTCCAAATTTAACATCAAATCCTCCATTTTAAAGTTCCAAACTCCCAAACAATTATACCACATGATATACCAACATAAATTAATAAGTTCTAACGTATAAGAATTATCAAATCATCATGGATCATCACTTTCTTGGATTAATTTTGAATTATTTCTTAAAAACCCTAGTTCCTCAATCTTTATTCAAGAAAAATCTCATATTTAATTCGTGATTCCTAACACTTAGGTTATGATTTCGTCTTTCCCATAATTTCAGTAATTCATCTGCATGCAAAAACTTACCCATATTCAAGATTTAATTCTCCAATATCATAAAATATCAATTGTTTATGGTTTATCTTCAAATGTAAACTACCATGGATAATATATGCACTGAATCTTTGCAAGATAAATCACTTGCCTTTTAATGAAAGTTTTGATCCTTTGAAGAAGATGATATGGGGGCTATACTCTCCTTCCGATCTACGCGTTGGTTGTGACGGTGGTGCAAATGGTGTACTGACGGTGGTTATAGGCTTGAAAACCTCCTCTCCTTCCTCCTCAAATGGACTCCCTCTATGTTTTCAACTAATAACCCTAACAACTTTACCCTAATAGCTGATATAGATTTATCAAATTCGTAGGTCCCTATTCTCCAAAATTTAAAAAGATCGAAATACCCTCCCGTGGTACCGGTTTGGCCTAAAATTTCCCCGGGACTCCAACTAAACCGCCGGGTAGACTTTTCTTACTATCTCGATCCTTCCGAAAACTTTGGCGCATTCAAAATGACCATAAGGATGAGTTAAAATTAAATTAATTTTTATTTCATTAAATTGCATCCCGACACGACTGACACGTGCGTCCTGATTTAATTATCATAATTGTTGTTTTATTCACTCGCTATAATCTTTAATAAATTTATATTCACATATTACTTTACTCACTAAGTAATATTTAACATAATTCACATAAATAACTACTAACTCTCGTCTCGCTAGTAATTATCTATTTAAATTCGGATTAAATATAATTTAATATCACATATTTAGATCAATTAATCCTATAATTGAAAATCATTAAAAATGCGGGGTATTACCTACTTCCCCTATAGTAACGGAATTTTGTCCTGAAATTTGTAAAATAAAGGTATACCTGGTAAGAATAACTCTGGATAGCAGTCACGCATCTCATCATCGCGCTCCCAGGTAGATTCCTCGGCATTGTGATGCCGCCACTGAACACGTACTAACGGCACTACCTTCGACCTTAGTTTCCTCTCGCTTCAGTCTAGGATAGCAAATGGTTCCTCCTCGTAGGAACTATCGGGTTGTAGATCAATCTCCTTTAAAGAAATATGAGTGTGGGCCAACTCATCCCGAAGATATCACCTCAGCGAAGAAATATGGAACACGTCATAATCATATGCAAGTGTTTCGGTAACCCAAGTCTGTAAGCCACTGGCCCAATCCACTCAATAACAGGAAATGGCCACACATACCTCGGTGCCAACTTCCCTTTCTTCCCAAATCGCATTGTCCCCTTCATAGGAGATACTCGCAACAACACCTGGTCCCCCACACTGAACTCCCTGAAGAACCTCTTGGCATAGACGTAGCTCTTCTGTCTATCTTGAGCAACCCGAATACGGCTCCGAATAATCTCAATCCTGGATGAGGTATCTTGAATCACGTCTGGCCCAAGTAGCTTGTTATCCCCCACCTCTAGCCAACACACTGGAGAACGACAAGGCCTACCGTATAACGCCTCAAATGGAGCCATGTCGATAGTAAACTGGTAGGAGTTATTATGAGCAAACTCCACCAGTGGAAGATACTTCTCCCAACCTTCGCCAAAATTAAGGATACACATTCGCAATATATCCTCTAACATCTGATTAGTCCGCTCGGTCTTCCCATCCGTCTGTAGGTGATAGGCCATACTCAGTCGTAACTCCGTACCCATAGCTGCCTAGAAGCTCCCCCAAAATTAGGACACAAATATCTTGTCCCTATCGAACACAATGTCAAGGGTCACCCCATGAAGTCTCACTATCTCAGCGATAAAAATCTTTGCATACTGTCCCGTAGTGTAGTCTATCTGAACTGGCAGAAAATAAGTTATCTTGGTCAATCGAACCACAATCACCCTTATGGAATCGTGACCCCTCTACGATGTAGGCAAACCCACGATGAAATCCATGTAAATGCTCTCCCATTTCCATATAGGAATCTCTAACGACTGTAGTAGTCCTGCCAATTTCTGATGGTCCACTTTTACCAGCTGACAAGTGGAATATTTCAAAATGAACTCGGTAATATCCTTCTTCATCCCACTCCACCAGTATTGTCGCCTTATATCCTGGTACATCTTATCCCCTCCGGGATGTACCGCAAAGCGTAAACCGTGTGACTCTATCATTACCGCATGTCGCAAGTCCTCCCCCTCTGGAATAACCAGTCTCCCGTTGAAGCTCAAGCCCCCGTCTAAACCCGCCGAATAAGACTCTGCTCCCTTGGCTTAAAGGCGTACAATCCGATCCTGATAGAATGTATCTACTGCTTGAGCCTGTACAACCCTCATAACTATCTGGGGCATAACGGTCATAACTGACATACATGATCGGGCCACTGCATCCTGGTGTCCTAACTCCTTCCATTTCTCCTTCCACACCTCGGCCACCTCACCTGCTGGCCTACGGATCAGCGTGTCTGCTACCACATTAGCCTTCCTTGGGTGATACTGGATATCGAACTAGTAGTCCTTCACAAATTCAATCCACCTCTGCTGACGCATATTCAGCTCTCGCTGAGTGAACAGGTATTGCAGTGACTTGTGATCTGTGAATAGGCGAAATTTCTCCCCCAAGATATAATGTCTCCATATACAAAGTGCAACACGACTGTGCTAACTCTAAGTCGTGAGTGGGGTAATTCCTCTCGTGAGGCATAAGCTTATTGGAATCATAAGCTATAGCATGATCCTCCTGCTGAAGTACACTTCTAAGTCCCTGTAAGGATGCATCAGTATGGACTAAGTACTTCACTCCCGACCTAGGCAATGCTAGAACTGGTGCTGAAGTCAGCTTGTCCTTCATCTCATCAAAAGCCAACTAGTGAGCATCATCCCAAATGAATGGCACTCCTTTGTGAGTTAAATTAGTCAACGAACCCGCTATCTTTGAGAATCCCCGAATAAACCACCTGTAGTATCCGGCTAGCCCTAAAAAACTATGTATCTTTATCGATGTCGTGGGCTGTCTCCACTCCCTCACCGCTGACACTTTACCCGAATCTATGGATATCCATATATCAGAAACAATGTGCCCTAAAAACTGAACCTCTTTCAACCAAAACCCACACTTCTCATACTTTGCATACAACTCGTGCTGGCACGGTGTCTGCAAAACCTAGCGCAAATGATCGGCATGCTCCTCCCCGGTCTGGGAATAAATCAGGATGTCATCTATGAAGATAATGACAAACTGATCTAAGAACTCTCTGAACACCATGTTCATCAAGTTCATAAACACGGTCGGTGCATTGGTTTGCCCAAATGGCATAACCCAGAACTCGTAGGATCCATATCTCGTCAAGAAGGCAGTCTTAGACAAGTCCTGCTCACTGATACGTAATTGATGGTATACTTACCTCAAGTCTATCTTCAAGAATTAGGCATCACCCCTCAACTGGTCGAATAAGTCATCGATTCGAGGCAACGAATACTTATTTTGTATCGTGACTTTATTCAACTCTCGCTAGTCAACACAAAATTGTAACGATCCATCTCACTTCTTTACGAATATCACGAGAGCACCCCAAGGAGAGGTACTCCTACGAATGAAACCCTGTCCCAATAGTTGCTCAATCTGATCCCGTAACTCCCTCATCTCCCCCGGAGCAATACGGTAAGGTGCACGAGCTATCGTACGAGTGTCCGATGTCAAATCTATCACAAAATATATCTCTCTGCTAGGCGATAACCCTAGTATGTCCTGAAACACATCAGCGAACTCACAAATGACCGAAATCGAATCAAGTGGAATTACCACATCCTTAGAGGTTTCCTCCTTTATATAATATAAATGGGTGGACGATCCTCCCTCGGGGTGAGGCATCGCCACCAAAAATATCTCCTGACCCCGTACGGCAAAAACAATACAACAACTATAGCAATCAATCATGGCCCTATACGCCACTAGTCAATCCATCCCAATAATAGCATCATACTCGGACATATCTAATACAAGCATATCGGAGAGTAAAATAAATCTCCCAATCTCTATACCCACACCCCGACATATAAAGAATATAGGTGTCCCATTGCCCAATGGTGAGTCTACACATGTAACCGTATTATCTCCCGTGTCTAATAATCTTGTGGCATGTGCAAATATAGTGGCAATGAAAGAGTGTGAAGCCCCCGTATCAAACAAAATATACCACATAATCCCCTGTATAGAAAACATACCCTCAATCGCGGGTGGAGCCTATGGGACTACGGCCTGATGAATGTTGTAAAAACGCCCATACTGTAGTTGTCCGTGCTGAACTGGAGCTGCTGAAATGGAAGGAAAAGTTGGCATCTACGGTGATGCTGGGAGAGAAGCTGGAAAGATAGGCCTCTGAGGCTCCTGTCGAGCACCCTGCTACTGCTGTGGGATCCTGCCCCTCTCGGGGCAATCTTGCTTCATGTGGCTAGTCTTGCCACAACCGAAGCATCTACCGGCAAAATTTCCTCCCCTCTGTCCCTGCTACCCTCGACCCTGAATGGAAGAAAAAGTTGGCATCTACGGTGGTGCTGGGAGAGAAGCTAGAAAGATAGGCCTCTGAGGCTCCTATCGAGAACCCTGCTGCTGTTGCGGGGCCCTGCCCCTCTCAGGGCAATCTTGCTTCATGTGGCTAGTCTTGCCACAATCGAAGCATCCACCGACAAAATTTCCTCCCCTCTGTCGCTGCTACCCTCGACCCTGATGTCCATTACCACCCCTCCCTTGGCCCTGTTGAAAGCACTGATGGCTCTACTGCTGATGGTCGTACTGACCAGGCTGGCCCTGATGGCCCTACCTAAAACCTCCCTGCTCTGCCTGAAATCACTGGATCAGTATCGCTTAGTAGGGTTCCCTGATGGGAACTCTGCTCACTCTGTCTCTGTTGACCGTGAGCTGTTTGTGCCCCACTGGCACCAATAGCCCCTGTCTTGCCCTGCGGGCTAGACTCTCTCGCTCATTTGCTTCCCCTCAGATGGAAGCGGTGATCCTGGCAGTGTAGTAGAGTTGCATTAAGCACATCAGTATAAGTACCCAAGGAAAGATTACCCAATAGGTGCTGACGAATCCTCCAAGGCAAGCCGTCCATAAACATATGAATCTTCTTCTCTTCTGTAGGTACCTCATCTGGCATTAAATTAATCAATATCATAAACTCCTCATTGTACTCCGCAACAGTCTTCCCCTCCTGGGTGAGGTTTATCAATTTCTGCCTCATCTCAGTCTTAACGGCGGAGGGAAAATATTTGCGATCAAAACGCATCCACAAGTCCTGAATCGACATGCCATCTCTCTCCTCAGCGGTGGTAACAGACTCTCACCACTGCAGTGTCGCCCCTACTAGCTTAAAAGTAGTTAGTACCTATCTTTGAACCTCTGTGTACGCGTACATCTTCAAGTGTCGCTGTATGTCTTTCTTCCATTGGCTCGCTACCACAACATCGGAACTCCCTGCGAACTCCGGAGAATGTGCCTTCTGTAAGGCATCTCTAACATGTTCCCAAGCAGAAGGGAATGCGTGAGCTGGTGCTGGTGCCACCACCTTTGCCTGGGGCCTACTGTACAACTGCCAAAGATGCATTTATCACTTGTGCCACAATAACAGCCACCTCTGTAGTATTTATAGTACCCTGGGCTGGAGCTGGCCGAGGCTCTGGCTCTACGTCTCCACGGTCTCTCTGTGCACGTCTGGGAGGTAACTGAAATGAGAGAGAAGTTTTATAAGCGCACAGTTAATATCTCAAAATAGTTGAAGACGTAAAATGCGCAATTAATGAATACAACAGTCTTAAATATAGGGCTCTACATTAAAGAACGTTACGCTGAAAGCATTATAAGCCGCACAGATCCTAAAGACTCTAGAAGCTGATGCTCTGATACCAACTGTGACACCCCGCCTAATTAAATATCGGGTGGTCAGTCTTTTATTAAATTTAAAACAAAATATTCAGTTGGTTCAGTCTTAGCATCACTATCAAGACCACTTAGTAGTTAAAAAGTTCACTGTCAAATTTTATCTTTATTTTAACACGCAACCAAATTAATGATTAACTAAACATTCACCATCTAATAAACAATATCATAGGAAGTAAAATGATATAATGACATAATTGGGTCTGGAGTAAACACTTCTAGTCTAAATCCCAAATACAATAATCTGAAATGAAAGAAATCCCAACAACGAAAATATAAACCAATGTCTGAAATCACTATCTCTCAATACATCTGAATAATGATGAGCAACATGCCCGATTGAAGTAATAACTCTGAAAGAATCAAGGATAATGTGTAGGCGTCTAGTACCGAGGTCCTGTAACTTCCACAGCAGCTACAGCACATCAACTGATGGGAACTCCTATGTTTGGCTTCCCTGTGGCTGGGCACCTAAAAGGTTTTTACAAAAACAAAATAGATTTGGAAGAAAATGGGACAGAGCCCGAGTTGAAAATAGTTTAAAACAACAAGTGTTTAAATGCATTAAATAGTAAATATTATATACATGTTAGTCCACGTGCCCTCACTTTGAGATCCTCACCTCTCAACTATTGTGCACGCCTAACGTATGTTCCTAACCCATCCTAGTTACCCTATCCCACCTAACTAGTTGAATCAGATCTCTTACTATCAAACCTAAGTCAGTGTGCCCACTCGTATTACCCAAATAACACAAAATAGCATTTGCAATATTAATTAATATAATTCAAGTATCCCATTAGTCATTTAAATTTCCACAACCTTAAATTATATTAGAGGTGGTAACCTTTCTCATCTACTAAGCAACACAGTATAATAATCACAAGTGTGTATATATGTCACTATCATAATATATATATACTAATACGGCACCCAATAGCTAAACTGCAGTGCATTCATACTCTGCTATCACATCATGTACACACTGAGGGATTATGGGTTCTGAATCACTCTAGAACCATACAAATACAAATCACATATATTGGAGGCGAACATAATCCCTAGCCAAATGGGTCACGCACATACCTACGCTCCCATTTAACCGTCGAAACTATCATACTCTCAGATAGCACGTAACCAAGGTCCTATGTTCTAGGTACAAGTCTAAAATCCCCCAAATGGCTCATCAGGATAAGATCGACCACAACGCGCAACCTCCCCCCGGTAGCAAGTAGCGTAGGTATATCATACACATAATCAAATCAAACATTAGGTAATTCACACCACCTGCCTATATAAATTATTACTAACATAGTTGTACACCCAACCTATAGTATGTGTCTCATACATAGTACATATCTCACGAATATCCTACGTGATATTTATTTACCGCAATAACTCTCGTCGTATAAACTCGAGTATCTTTCCTTATCCCAAAAGTTTACTAAGTTTACCATTTATTCCTTAAGTTATTTCAGTAATTAAAATGTCCCCCTTGCTACTGGTACTAACCTAAGTTATCATATATCCACATTAAATCCCAAATTTATATAATTCCCAACCGTATTTCATTCGGTGAACACTCGTAAATCCACACTTCAATTCCATTTATACTAACACTTTTCGGGCCTTACTACAACCCTACTGACTTATCATAAGTCCCATTATGTTTAATTAATCATCTCTAAGGATTCTTGCAAGTTGGGATTGGTTCAAACCTTTAAAAGAAAACAAGTCACATTTTTCTGGGCACTCGATCGATCGACGAAATTGGTCGATCGATCGACATTCTTGGGTCGATCGATCGATCAATCATATATCAGCTTCATTTTTTTCTGCATTTAGGCTACGGGTTTCTTCCAAATTTAACATCAAATCCTCCATTATAAAGTGCCAAACTCCCAAACAATTATACCACATGATATACCAACATAAATAAATAAGTTTTAACGTATAAGAATTATCAATCATCATGGATCATCTCTTTCTTGGATTAATTTATGAATTATTTCTTAAAAACCCTAGTTCCTTTATCTTTATTCAAGACACCATAAATCTCATATTTAATTTGTGATTCCTAACACGTAGGTTATGATTTCGTTTTTCCCATAATTTCAGTAATTCATCTACATGCAAAAATCTACCCATATTTAAGATTTAATTCTCCAAATTAATAAAATATCAATTGTTCATGGTTTATCTTCAATTCTAAACTACCATGGATAATATATGCACTGAATCTTTGTAAGATAAATCACTCGCCTTTTAATGGAAGTTCTGATCCTTTGAAGAAGATGATATGGGGGCAATACTCTCCTTCCGATCTACGCGTTGGTGGTGATGGTGGTGCAAACGGTGTACCGACGATGGTTCTAGGCTTGAAAACCTACTCTCCTTCCTCCTCTAATGGCCTCCCTCTATGTTTGCAGCTTATAACCCTAAAAGATTTACCCTAATAGCTGATTTAGATTTATCAGATTCGTAGGTCCCTATTCTCAAAATTTTAAAAAGACCAAAATACCCTTTCGGGGTGCCGGTTTGGCCTAAAATTGCCCCGGGATCCCAACTAAACCGTCGGGTAGACTTTTCTGACTATGTCGATCCTTTAGAAAACTTTGGTGCACTTGAAATGACCATAAGGATGAGTTAAAAATAAATTACTTTTTATTTCATTAAATTACATCCCGACACGACTGACACGCGCGTCCCGACTTAATTATCATAACTGTCGTATTATTCACTCGCGATAATTTTTAATATATTTATATTCACATATTAATTTACTCACTAAGCAATATTCAACATGATTCATATTAATAACTACTAACTCTCGTCTCGCTAGTAATTATCTATTTGATTTCGGATTAATTATAATTTAATGTCACATATTTAAATCAATTAATTCTATAATTAAAAATCATTAAAAATGCGGGGTATTACACATTCCTTATGTCTAGGCTTCACCCGACCGACACTGCCTTGTTTCTAGGCATCACTTGATCGACACTGCCTTATTTCTAGGCATCACTCGACCGAAAATTGCATTGTTTCTAGGTATCACTAGACCGACATTGTGTTAATTCTAGGCATCACCCGAAAGACGCTGCCTTGGTACTAGGCATCACTCTACCGACATTGACTTGGTATTAGGCATCACCTGACCGACTTTGCCTACGATTATTTTGCTAACATCAGTAAAATCAACCGTAAACATTTTTTTAATGCTTTGTTGCATGGAAGAGATTATATAACATTGGATCATGTAAACAAAACCTTGTTGTCTATAGAATAAATAAAAGTAGAAGATGATATGTTTAAACACAAGCACTTACAATCACTCACAGTAGGAAGAAGTCGTGGAAGAACAAAGGAGGTGGTGGAGGTGGACAAGATAATAGACCCTTGAAAGATAGGGAGTGATACTATTTTGGTGAGAATGGCTATATGATTCGGATTACCCAGAAAAGAAGAAGAAATATGCGGATCTTTCTACAATGATAACAGGTGATGAAGAGCACACTGAAGATGCTTTGTAAATCACGAAAAAAATGATAAGACGACGAAATGGATTTTAGATTCGGCATGTTCCGGCCATTGTGTTCACAAACAGACGCTTTCTCTTCATACCAACCGATGGAGGGAGGTTTTTATGGGGAACGGTTCCATAGTGAGAAGTCAATAGTGTGAGAATGGTGATAATTAAAACACGAATGGGCTAATAAGAACATTGACCGATGTACATCATATTTCAAGTTTGAGGAGGAATGTTATTTCCTTTGGAGATTTGGATTCTAAGGGTTGTTCGATTGAGACAAGGGAAAAGGCAGATATGATTTCTTGTTATTATTGATTCGGATGATAGAAATCAGAATTCTGAATATCCTTAAGAAGTTGCATTCAAGAAACCAATTGAAAATTTTCTACTGAAGAATTTTCTTGTAAGTATTTCCCTCCTTTGTGTATTCAATTTCATGTTGTGATTTAAAAATATAATTGTTCAAACTTAGTTATTCTATTACATAAATTCTTGTCGAATGAAGAATGCTTCCTATATGTGGAGTATAAAATAATATGAATGGTAAATCAAAATTTATTAAAGAAGTAGGCCGATATAATCTCATCTAATTTGACAAATCAGTAACGAAAAATCTGATACGTGATCTTTAAAAAAAATTAAAAGTCTGTTAATTTTAGGGTAATGTTATTGGCACTCCCCGTTTTCCTCATGCACTCCTTTTGTAATATGAAAAGAGGATCATGACCTTATTACTATTAAAAATTGCATTTAAAATTGAAATGAAGGAGAATGTAGATATTTAAATATAAAAAGGGATGGTTAATGTCGATTAGATATCACCTGCATTTTATATCATAATTGTATTGTTTAACCCTGCCATAACAAACATGCATTAATTTGGGGACGGGATAGTAACCTATACCCAGGATAGTTCATTTTCTTGGGCATGCTACACAACATTAAGGGATGTTGCAAGACATTTGGGGGATAGGTAACTATCTTGGGGATGCTTCATAACATTTGGGGGATAATCCAGTAACTTGGGGATAGGTTACTATCTCAGGGATACATCACAACATTTGGGGGATAATGCACTATCTTGGGGATGCTACATAATATTTGGGGGATAGGTAACTATCTTGGGGATGCTTCATAACATTAGGATATGATGCATAACATTTGGGCGATAGATAACTATCAGGTGCTCAAAAGACCTTTGGGTGGAATGGCGAGTGCAAGAAGGCTTTTCTGGAGTTGAAAAAGTATTTAGGGTCTCCATCATTACTCTCCCAACCAATTTTGGGAGAAAAATGTATTTTTACTTGGCTATTTCAGAGTCATCTGTTAGTTCTGCCTTGATCCGAACAGAGGGTGGAGTTCAAAAACCTGTCAACTACACTAGCAAAGCGTTCCCAGAAAGAGACAATATTTCCAAGCATGTGTACACTCCTGCGCCAGGCTTTGCACACACCAAAAAAGTCAGAGAGGCTGATGTCATGAGCAGTTGAGCTATGGGGATATGAGATTGTACACGAGCCAAGAACTGCATTAAAATGGCAAGCCGTAGCGGATTTCATTGCAGAATTCACATACCCAGAGGTGACCAACAATCAAAGTTTGCATGCCAAGCATATTTTCGTACAGAAGAGCTCAAAAGCAAAATGAGATAATCGCTGACCAACCGAAAAACATCAGTCGCCCAAGAAAAAGCTCAGCGATTAGCTGAACAGAGCAAAAAGATATTTAAACAGGGAGTATTATCAGATAAAGACTTCAAGAATGACATTCCAATTTGGAAATTGTTTGTGAATGGATCTTCATGCGCCACTGGCAGTGGAGCATGACTTATCATCAACAATCCAGATGACTAGGATGTGGAATATGCTTTTCATTTTCAGTTCCAAGATTCCAATAGCGAGGCCGATATTTGGTTTCTATTTCAAAAGATATATTTCTATACAATTATTTACTTTTCATTTGGCATGTCCACGGTGGTTAGTTACATATATGGGCAAATTCTTTAATACGGATCATCGTTCATCGAACGGATTAACAATGATTTTTTTTAAATAGTAAAAAAAATACTCTGAGCTAGTGTTGTGTACATTTAAAAAAATCAACTCATTGCTATTTTAATAAGTCGATAAAAAAACTGATAGTTTTTAAGCACCTTAAACTATCATTTTCTGACTCATTTGTTTAAAGGGTGTCGCTATTCACACTCCTTAAGAATACTAAGGCCCTCCAATCTTTTCACAAACTTTGCAAATGACAATAAAACCCTTGCACCATAATACATTATCCTCTCTTTTTCTCTCTCCTCCAATTTCAAGCCCTGTGTAATCTAATGCTGCTTTTATCGAATTCTTTAATATTTTATTGTATAATAGTATAGATTATAATAGTTGAAGTTAAGACCACAAAAATAAAATAAAAATGAAAGAAAATAAGTATTATTCATGAAAAAAAATTCCCCATTAGATTCAACAAATTCTAATTTATTTTGGTTCCTATATATATATTAATATTTACATTATTATATATTTAAGGAACGTCTATTCCCACACCTCAAAAGTCTTCCCCCACACCCTTTCTAATAATTAAACACTAAATGGCCAAAAGACCCTCAATAAATATATGTTTTGAGCAAATATAATATTTTGTTCAAAAATTTATTACTTTAACAAAAAACGTAATATTTTGAAAAAAAATAAAAACATAAATTTTGAATATAAAAAATCCTAATATTCTGAAAAAATAAAATTTTAATATTCTAAAAATATAAAATCATAAAATTCAGTTTTTTATTTAAAAAAACATTATGTTATTTATAAATTGCTATTGTGGGTACCCGAAATTTAGAATGTTGGGCCCGGACGAGTAGCCCAATTCTAGCGGCCCAAAGTCCGGACCCCCATCTCTTAATTTTGTTTTTACCCAGTCTCATCCTACATCCCCACGAAGAGAGGTTCTAGGAAGAGATGGAGAAGGTGGGGGAATTCCACGCCCCCACTAACTGAAACAAACATATATATATTGAACCCTAGGTCCGGGGCAAAGGACAAGTTGTATTCTCTGTAGCCACACTCGGAAATACATTGAATAATATTGACTAAACCACCGTGGACGTAGGCACTTATTTGTTGAACCACGTATACCTTTTTGTTGTGTGATTGTCATTTTATATTCCTTAATCCTACTCGGTGATTGCTTTTCTCTCATTTATTTGTGTTGCATAATAATTGTCACCACAATTGGCGCCGTCTGTGGGAAACGTTTATTTTCCCTGAGAAAAGCCCATACCAAGTAAGGAGTTTAAAATGTCTGGTCACAGTAGCAATGCTCCCCAAGCAGGGGATATTCAAGAACCACCTGCCCCTCGCCGGATTAGGTCTGAAGTTCGACGTTCAAATCAGAGGGCTCGGTTGGAAAGGCCAGCCTCAAAAGAAAGCCAAGGACCAACGAGGTCCATGCAGATATCCAGGCTAATTGATGCATACGAGGCAAGGCTCCACGAGAAGAGGGAATCTTCTCGCAGACATGAGGCTGAGAATGCACGCCTGAAGAGAAGATTAGAAAGACTAGAGAGAGAGCTCCATCCTGATACCAGGAGACGTCCATACCGCACTCCTAGCCCTCAGGCGAGAAAGTCTCGCAGCCGAGGAAGGAGCCCTAGGCGAGGATCCCCAAGGGTTGAGGGAGACGAATCAGACGACGACCTTCGCGAGCAGCTGCGAAAAGCTCGCCGTTACCAAAGCCCCACTCGCTGCAATGAAAATATACGAAACCTGGTCCGCAGGGAGATGGACCAACATCCTGCCCACCATGGTACCAGATCGACCCGTGAACTCGCTAGGCGAGCTCTCAAAACCCAGATGAAGTCACCTTTCACGAGGGAAATTAAAGAAGAAGAAGTCCCCAAGAAATTTTCCATTCCAAGGTTCAAGACTTATGACGGTAAGACTGATCCCATTGATCACGTCAGGCAGTACCGCCAAGCCATGACCCTCTGGAACCATCGGGACGCACTGATGTGTCGAATTTTCCCCTCGAGCCTGCACGATGTAGCGCAAAAGTGGTTCGAAAGGCTCCCCACAGATCCATCAGGAGTTTCAAAGCACTGGTCGAGCTCTTTACGGCCAGATTCATTACTAGTATCTCCCACCCCAAAAGGATGGATGCTTTGCTAACAATGAAGAAAACGCTTCAAGAGACTCTACGAGACTACGCGAAGAGATACTGGGAGTTATTCAACGAGGTCAAGGATTGATCAGAGCAAGTGGCTGTAGTATCCTTCAAAATTGGGCTACACAGGTCTTCCCTTCTATACCAGTCCCTGACGAAGAAGGAGGCCATAACTATTGACGACCTCATGGCTCGCATCGAGAAATACACCAAGGTGGAAGATGTTACCCGCCAAATTACGGGGGAAAGCGGTCGAGCTAAACCTACCACCAAAGGCGTTGACAAAAATGAGAATCAGAAGAAAGGAGGAAAGATTGGGGGCAAAAATGGTTCCAAAAATGGAGGCAACAGTGACGCGTCAAAAGCATTTCAGGCAGTCAACACCATCTTCAAAGAACCGATTTATAAAATTCTTGCAAAAATCGAAGACGAGCCATTCATCAAATGGCCTAGGAAGATGGGAGGAGATCCCTCGAAGAGGAATAATGCGCTAAGGTGCACCTTTCACAAAGAAGGGGGACATAAGACTGAGCATTGCAAGGCTCTTAAGTCCCACCTCGAGGAACTAGCCCAAGCCGGGCATTTGAACGAGTTCTTAGAAAAGAAGGCGGAGAGAGTGGCCGCCACTAGAGAAGCGAGACCTGACAACGTGCTCAAAGATGACGCTGGACATGAGTTCGCGGTGATTCATGGTGCATCTGATGCCAAGCAGGTCCAAGGAAATTCAGGTCGAATGGAAATGAAGAAACTTACAGCAGTGATGCAAGCTTTTCAGATTGATCCAGCAAAGTCACAGTCAGGAAAGCGTCAGCGAGCTGATGACATCAACTATAACAAGCATATTGTTTTCACGGATGAAGATTTGGTGGGAGTAAGAACTCCACATCACGACGCCCTGATCATTACCCTTAGAATAGCTAACTATGATGTCGACAAGTTGCTCGTCGACCAAAGAAGCTCATCCGAGGTAATGTATCTAGACCTATTCAGGAAATTGAAGTTAAGTATCGCCGACCTAAAGGAAGCCACAGTCCCTTTAGTTGGCTTCGCTGGAAAAATAACTATGCCCCTAGGAAAGATCATGCTGCCAGTACGCACGGGGAACATCTCCAAGATGATTGAATTCTTGGTGGTCGACATCGACTCGCCATACCAAGCCATCCTCGGCAGGGGATGGCTCCATGCGATGAAAGCAGTCTCCTCAACCTACCACCAGAAACTCAAGTATGTAACTGAACGAGAAGTAATGGAGATCCACGACGATCAAGCAATGGCCAGAAGGTGCTTCATAGCAGCCATCCGACCAAAGCCAGTGAAGAAGGCAGAACAACCCAGCGAGAAAGTTGAGCAAGGCCTGACACCTTCTAAATAGAAATTAAAGTTTGGAAGACCTGGAGTGGAGGAAACCAGGCTCCTCCCCTCTGAACGGGTCGTCGAGGACCTGGTAGAGGTAACAACTGGAGATAGCGACGGTAATAGAGTCTTCTTGATTGGTGCATCCCTCACTGACCACGACCAGAAGGAACTGACAACTCTGCTGAGACGCAACATAGATGTTTTCATGTGGGAACCATACAAGCTAACTGGGATCGATCCTAGTATGGTATGTCATCAGCTTCACGTCTATCCCGCCTTCAAACCAATCACGCAGAAAGCACGGCGAACTGCACCCGAGAAGGCAAAAGCAGTGGAAAAGGAAGTTGAAAAACTGCTGGATGCAGGATCCATACGGGAAGTACAATTCCCCAAGTGGCTCCCAGTAGTGGTCCCAAAAAGCAACGAAAAGTGGAGAGTTTGCATCGACTTCACGGACCTCAACAAAGCGTGCCCCAAAGACAGTTTCCCCCTTCCAAAAATCGACTAACTGGTAGACGCCACTGCAGCCCATGAACGAATGAGCCTCCTCGACGCATACTCAGGGTATCACCAGAACCCCTTATATTCCCCAGACCAAGACAAGACTGCGTTCATCACCACGGTTGGATTATACTACTACAAGGTCATGCCCTTTGGCCTCAAGAACGCAGGGGAAACCTACCAGCGGCTGGTCACCAAGATGTTTAAAGACCATATGAGGAACACCATGGAAGTCTACGTCGATGACATGCTCGTTAAAAGCAAGAAGAAGGAGGACCACCTCTCAGACCTGTCTAATACCTTTAAAATCCTCAAGAAGTACCGAATGAAACTGAACGCGAGCAAGTGTTCCTTCGGTGTCCATTCAGGGAAATTTCTTGGGTACTTGGTCAGCAAGAGAGGCATCGGGCTAATCCAGACTAGATCGATGCTATAAACAAAGTACAGCCTCCTCAAACCATTCGGGAAGTACAAAAACTGATCGATATGCTCGCTGCCTTAAATCGCTTTATCTCTAAATCTTTCGAGAAGTGCAATCCTTTTTTCCATCTTCTGAAGGGGAACAAAACGGTAGATTGGAACCTAGACTGCTCGTAAGCGTTAGACGAGCTCAAAGATTACCTAAGCTCCCCACCACTGCTCGTCATACCACAGCAAACAGACTCTCTGTACCTTTACCTTGCCGTCTCAGACTACACTGTCAGTTCTGCATTAATGTGCGAAATTAATGGAATCCAGCATCCTATTTACTACGCGAGCAAGACCCTCCTAGACGCCGAGCAGAGGTACCTACCACTGGAGAAGCTCGCCTTCACACTAGTAGTGTCATCGAGAAATCTGAAGCACTATTCAAAGCACACACTATAATCGTCCTTACATCAAACCCCCTTAAAGCAGTCTGAGGAAAGCGGATTTGTCTGGCAGGCTGTCCAAGTGGACAGTCGAGCTCGGACGATTTGATATCCAATTTCAACCAAGGAACGCGATCAAGGGACAAGTCCTTGCTAATTTTATTGCCGAATTTACAGGCGAACAACCATGTGACCCACCACAGCTAGCCAAACAAGAACATGGCCAGTCGACAGAAGGAATCTAGAAATTATTCGTTGATGGAGCCTCCAACTCAAAGGGGGCAGACGTAGGCATCGTACTTGTCACTCCAAAGAATGAGGTCATCGAGCAGGGAGTCAGGCTTGGATTTGAAGCCTCCAACAACGAGGCAGAATACGAGGCCCTGATAGCCGGACTTCAGAAAGCTCACGCGTTGGGAGCAAAGCAATTACAGGTGTTTGGCGATTCATAGTTAGTCTGCAATCAGATCCGCGGGGACTACAATGCAAAAGACGAAAGGATGGCAGCCTACCTCATCTTAGTAAAAAGCCTATTGGTTGACTTTGAGAAAGTCGATGTCCAGCAGTTCCCTAGGGGACAGAACAACCACGATGATGCTCTAACAGCCCTAAGCTCAGCAATCGATTCAGACTTAAAGAGAACAATCCCCGTCGATTTCCTCGCTCACCCGAGCATCGACCTCAACAGCGAGCTACCAAACACGAAGCAAGTGCTTCGAATTGAGCTCGCATCTAGCTGGATGGACCCATTAATGGACTATTTGAAAGATGGCGTACTTCCAAGTGATAAAAAGACCGCGCACTAGATAAGAGTCAAGGCTGCTCGTTTTCACTTGTCACCTGAAGCAAGCTCTACAAAAGATCCTTTTTCGGTCCTTACCTCCAATGTGTTCGCCCAGAGGATGTCAAACGAGTTCTGCATGGACTTCACGAAGGAATCTGTGGAAGCCACATCGGAGGAAGATCTCTGGCCTTCCAAGCAATGAAAGAGGGCTATTGGTGGTCGTATATGCAAAGGAACTCTGCAGTATACGTGCGCAAGTGCTTAAAATGCCAACTTCACGCTCATATGGTTCACCAACCTGCTAGCAACCTAAAGTAGTTATCCATCCCATGGCCATTCGCCCAATGGGGAATGGACATTGTAGGACCACTTCCTACCGCCTCCGCAAATCGCAAGTATCTGTTGGCAATAACTGACTACTTCACCAAATGGATCGAAGCGAAACCCCTGGCAAACATCCGTGATGCAGATATGATAAGATTTATATGGAGAAATATAATCACCTGTTTTGGCATTCCCAGAACCATCATCACCGACAATGGAACGTAGTTTGAAAGCGGCTCTTTTCAGAGTTTCTGTAATGAACACGAAATCAGACACCATTTCAGTTCGGTGGCCTATCCCCAGAGCAATGGCCAGGATGAAGCCTCCAACAAGACTGTGATTGACGAGTTAAAAAAGCGGCTAGAACGAGCCAAGGGTGCGTGGGTAAATGAATTACCACATATTTTATGGGCTTACCGATCCACTCCACGATGAGCCACCGGGGAAACCCCATTCTCGTTGACGTACGAAATGGAAGCAGTTATCCCACTAGAAGCAGGTTTACCAACAATGAGATCCGACCTCATCGACCAAGGATATAATGATGTAGCACTGCTCGCTGAGCTCTACCTAGCCGATGAACGCCGAGAACTAGCCCTAGTGAAACTAGCGAGCTATCAGCAACAGCTCGCGAGGCACTATAACAAAAGGGTCAACCCAGGACATTCCAAATTGGAGACTATGTCTTAAGGAAAGTCCTGGGCAGCGCAGTAAAACCATCAGACGGCAAGCTAGGACCAAACTGGGAAGGACCCTTCAAGATAACAAGAGACGATCTGCAAGGTGCCTATCACTTGGAAACGATGGAAGGCAGAGAAATACCCCGAGCATGGAGCGCAGCCAATCTCAAGCGATTCTATTTTTAGATCTTTTCTTTTGTTTTTTGTATTGAAATTAGTTCATGTTTAATCAAAGTTGTTTAATGGTTGAATTCTGATAAGTAACAATTATTTGAACTTTATCGCACATCTTCTCCAAGTGACAGGCACACTGATCATTAAACCATAGCAGGGAACTCTCCCTCCTCAAGTTGTCGTTATGAAACACGAAAAACCTCTTGACATTGCCCATGGCGATATATGAAGCCCTACAGGTGATCCTTAGGCAATATGGCCAAATTTGAACTGGTCACCAAACCTTCATCGGTTTAATAAAACCCTGATCGGATAGAACATCCAACACCAGGTGTGTCCTCGCCAATTGCCGCACTTAGGCCTAAAGGAATGTGACGACACGACTTAAAAGGTAAAGTGATGCACAATGGTATATCGATATTGTACTGGACTGGGAGGACACTTAGAAGATCATAGAGGAGTAGGAACATGAAGAATATAATACATTTGTTTAGTCAGCTAAATTAGCTCAAAACATAAATTTCATTAATCCACTATATCTGCAATGCTGGTGATACATGTTTAGTCGGCGAACTCGCCCAAAGCATTCACACAATAAAAAATACGCAAAGTAAAGTTTTAACGAGGGTGAGGTCTCCGAGCTAGGTAATCATCCACTTGAGCTCTTCGACCATCATCAGGGTGAGGAACTACCTCCTCCTCGACCTCGTTAGCATTCGACTCCAGGAATTGCCGAGGGATGGCGTCAATGGGTATCCACTGATCATCTCTCCGAAAGGGATTGGGAATCAGAATAGAAGGGGAGACTTCATGGCGATACCAGAGCATTGAATTCCTTGGAACTTGCATCTACCTCAAGGAACTCAACCATCCCTTGATAAAGGCGAGCTCCTCAAACTCTGTCAGCCTAGTCGGAGCATCCTGCCAGCCCTGGTCATAACCATCAGCCCATACACGCCGAGGTCCCCTTATGAACAGATGCCATAACCGAGTAACATCCCTTTGAAGCCCAGCAACAATCACATATGCTCATCGAACGTCGTCGCGAAGCTCTTCCGGTTCCCTATCCGGACTTCTGGTGCTCCTGCTAGCTCGCGGAATAGATGGAATGGCAGAACCCCGCAACACGGGAGGAACATCACTCAAAACAAACCTAGATCGTGACGAAGAAGAACCTTACAATACCGCAAGAACGGTTCTCGGCGCATCCTCCCTTAAGTGCGAGACTTCCCTCCTTAACACTTCATTCTCTTGCTGAAGCATTTGCCCAACCTGGTTGATCTCAAAAGCATCGAGGAGCTTTGCTCTCAGTGCATTCACCTCTTCTTGCACTGAAGCACCAACCTCTTCCATCTCCTGGAGCCTGTCCTTAAACTTGGCCACGAGCTCAGTCTGATCTTTATACTTTTGGGTACTCGACCTAAGAGATTTGCAAAGCTTAACAAAAATCTGGCGAACTTGAGGACTCGCATTAGGACCAAGGATCCTACCCAATTGAGATGTGGCAGGAATATAATCTTCCACATCAACCAACTAAAAGACACAAAAAGGCATTAAAAAGACAGACAGATCAGTGCACAGGAAAAAAAAACCTTTCTATTAATAAGGGTCAAGCGTACATCGAGCAATAAAAAGCAAAAATACAAGGTGGCCCTAGAAATGAAGACTAACTAGCAACCTCAGGTTGCCCAGAGGTCGATGGCTGCTTCCCCCTGTCAGCACCAGCAGGGCAATCTCTGTCGCCACAGCAAGGGGAACATCAGCAAAAATTATCTGGGGAACAGGATTGACACCCACAAGAGCAGGGGCAGGGACATCTTCATCCACAACCGGCTTTGGACCCGGATCGTGCTCGTCGAACAGAGGAGAATTGATATCAACACCAGCAGCTACGAGGGCCTTGTTCCAACCTTTCTTAAAATTCAGACGGCTGATGTAGCCTATCTGAACCTCAGCATCTTCATATGCAGTAGGGGTGGCAATTTTAGAAACGACACAAAAAAACGACACGGAACGACACGAAATTGACCCGAAATTGACACGATATTTCGTGTTCGTGTCGTGTTCGTGTCGTGTTTTTTTGACACGAAGTCGTGTCGTGTTCGTGTCTTAATTATGAGTCGTGTCGTGTCGTGTTATCGTGTTATCGTGTTTTTTAGGCCTAAAATTTAAGAAATTATGGTTGTCGTGTCGTGTTATTTTTTATTCGGGTCATGTTCGTGTCAGTTAAAAAAAACACGAAGTCGTGTCGTGTCGTGTTCGTGTCCGAAAAAACCTTATCGTGTCGTGTCGTGTCGGGCCAAAACATGACCCACTGACCCGATTTGCCACCCCTAATATGCAGTAGCCCACCAGGAGTTGTACGAAGCCTCCTTGATGGTGGCTGTCTGGGACTCCTTCTCCCTTAACTGCTCGGTCAGCACCTTCTTCTCCTCTACGACAGCCAGTTTGCTCGAACAAATCAAGTCGTAGGCTTGTCGTAGCTCTTTTAACTCCTTAACTGCTGCATCCTTCTCCCGGTTGGCAGTAGCAAGGTCCAGATCGGATGATATCCGCGCAGCATCAACGACTTTAAAGCTAGCCTCGAGCTTTGTGTTCGTCAACCTCAAGTAGATATTCTCCTTCTCCAGCTCACCCTTTCTCCTCTCCAACTCACCATTTTTCTTCACCAGCTCGTCGCGAGAACGATAGAGCACGGCGAAGTCGGTCACAAACTGCAAAAGGAAGGAAACGTTAGAAGAAGGAAACGATGGAATTCGTTAAAACTAAGGAAAATGAGATAGATAGTCTTACCAAAGCTAGCCTCTGGCTAGCCTGTAGGGCCAGCTGATCAGACCCCAGTGCCCTTTGGCGATCAGCAGGGAGAACTGCTCTCTCGAACACCGCGGGGGCCAGCTGAGGAGAGATCAAAACAGAAGCCCCCTCAGGCAGGGCAGACACCGGGACTAAGGCTTGCCCAGCCTTCGTCCTCACCTCCATCTTCCTCCTCTCTTCATCCTTCTCCTTCTCCTTCTCCACTCGTCTCCTATCTTTCTCCTCCACCTTCTTGCTTTCCTCCACTTTCTTCCTCTCCTCCTCCCTTTCTCTTTCTCTCTCCCTTACTTGCTCTTCTTCTTTCCTCCTCTTTTCTTGATCATGAGCAGAAGATCGAGAACCAGTAGCCACAGCCCTAGAATTGGACTTCTTCTCCTTCGACCTATGAGCGAGAAGCACATGGTCTTCGTCATCATCATCATGAATTAAATTCCTCCTTAGGGGGGCCATCTCTTCGCCTGAACTGCTAGATGAGCTCGACGACTCTAGAGCTTCAGAAACTTCCCCACTTTTCAAGGAATTGCTACTACTGGAACTCCCTTCACCCAAATTGCTTGCAGCACCACCTGCGATATCGCTTTCAAAGCTGCTCTCTTCCTCGTCCAACTGGATAGGATCCGCAGCAGACTCTTCAGGAATATCAAACTCAGGGATATCGTCCACCGGCCTTACTATAAAACTGGAGCCAACGTTCTTGTATTCAAAAAGAAAAGCAGCAGACCTAGGATGCTCGCCGTCACCCAAAGGCTCCCTAATATTCCAAGCCTTGACCAATTCGGAGAGATGAACCTTGCTGAGAGGTGGTTCCAAATTCTTCGACCTCGCTGAAAGGAAGACAAAGAAGAAATCAGAAAGATTACAAATTAACAGAAATTGAAAGAACAAGAGCAATGTCTACCTATGTATTACTCTCCATAGAAGGGAACAGAAAACCTATCAGACCTCGACCCTTCAGACTGAGGAGCAAACTGCCAGTTTCTAGCAAGAAAACCCTCATGCCAATAGTGCTTGTGGGAATCAGGTAGATTTACTACCAATACCCTATCAGGGCTCCTAGCTTTGAGGTAAAGGACACCAGAACTAGTTCGAGAAAAAGAATAGCAAAAACAGACCTCAGCATGCCCTAATTGGGTACCATATAACTGATTTATTCTGTGGACGCCATTAATTATCTTCCACACATTGGGCAAACACTGTGCAGGAACAATATTGAAATAGCCAAAAAAGTGCAAGAACAAATTGTTGGGAGGGAAAGTGAGTCCTCCTTGAGACAACAACAGAACATGGAGCCAATGAGCATCCTCGGTACAGAGGCACCCTCTATCTGTACCCACTCTGGGATACTATAGAATTTCCTAAACTCCGACACGGATCGATTCCCTATTTTCGCCATTTTAAACCCTAAAGTTGCAAATTTGGAGAAAAACTCAACAAAGAAAGGGCAAAGAAGACTTACGAAATAAAGACTTGATTCGAACGATGCTAGACCACCAGCTCAGATGACGAAGAAGATTGAAGATGAGGAAAAAGAAGACCTGGAGGGAATACGACAGCCAAAATGCACAGATGAATAAGCTTGCAAGAGTCTGAAACAACGAACGAAAAAAAACTCTACTTTACACAGGTTTTAAAGGGTCTCAATCATCATGCACAGACCACGAAGCGGGTGCCGCCAATTCAGTTCTCCAACTTTTTGAAGAGTTGCGCGATATACGAAGTAGACATTATGGCAAATGATTTAAATTTATTGAGCCCAAAAGCATGGCCCAACAAACTTAGGGGCAATTGTGGGTACCTAAAATTTAGAATGTTGGTCCCAGACGAGTAGCCCAATTCTAGCGGCCCAAAGTCCGGACCCCCATCTCTTAATTTTGTTTTTACCCAGTCTCATCCTACATCCCCACGAAGAGAGGTTCTAGGAAGAGATGGAGAAGGTGGGGGAATTCCACGCCCCCACTAACTGAAACGAACATGTATATATTGAACCCTAGGTCCGGGGCAAAGGACAAGTTATATTCTCTGTAGCCACACTCGGAAATACATTGAATAATACTGACTAAACCACCGTGGACATAGGCACTTATTTGATGAACCACGTATACCTTTTTGTTGTGTGATTGCCATTTTATATTCCTTAATCCTACTCGGTGATTGCTTTTCTCTCATTTATTTGTGTTGCATAATAATTGTCACCACAGCTATGTTGTATAAAAATTTGTAAAAAACAAAGGTAAAAAAAAATATAGTTTATGACAAAATTTTACTCCAGTTTTTATTAACAAAAAATAATGTTCATATTTTTTATTTAATATAATTGTTGATGTAAAAAACTAGACGTAATCTAATTAATTAACCACAGATAAATAATGAAATAAACAAATAAGACAAGAGATTTTTAAAGTGGTTCAGCCTTATAAGAATGGCCTACGTCAACTGTTGTTGTATTGTTGAGTGTTTTCTTCAATCTTTGTTTCAGAGTACAAGAGATCGATCCCTCCCCATGATGGGGTTACAATGTATTTATAGCCTTTGAGGCGGTACATATGAATAGACAATAAGCTGTTATCTATGAGGCATATACATCTGTACAATAGAAATATACTTTAATGTCATTAAATGTATCGTTTATAGCATTTAATGCACATTAAATGTGTAATCGTCTTTTAGTCTGCCTGGCTTGAGTTGCTCGGCACGCTTTAGTTGCTCGTTCTGTATAGTTGCTCGGATCGCTTAAGTTGCTCGTCCTACTAAATTGCTTGGCAGGTTGAGTTACTCGTCCTACTAAGTTACTCGGCAGGTTGAGTTACTCGTATTCTTTGAGTAAATCTGTGAACATTATATATATTTGGTACATAAAATGCTACGTGTCTTTATATAATTGGTCCACGTCAGCCGACTAATTTTGGTATCAACAGAAGCCCCCAATGTTTCACAGTTGAGGTTTGTTATGAGAGTGTGGAATATTGTGCCCATGAGTTGCTCGGACATTATTTTCCCAATTTTGTTAGATTTTAGATCTCCAACACTTAGAGAAATTTTTATACCTTCTTCATTTGAGTGTAAAATGGTAAACTCATAATTATTTTGAAATTTTAACGGTTGTTTGGGTATCAGCGTCTTTTTCATCATTCAACCGTCGGAAATGCAAACGTTCTTTCTAATAATCATTACTTTTCACTCTTCCCGATGCATAGTATTTAAAAGCTACTGAAATCTCATCATCTTCTACTTTTCAAATTCTGAACTTCTGAACTCTTTGCATTTTCTACCTTGTGCTTTCGTTCTTTCCACCATCCGTCATTTAGTTGATTTCTCTGTTTTCTGTAAGGTTTCCTTCTTCCTTCTTTATTTGCTTTAATCATCATGATTTACGTTGTTGAATCTCTGGATAAATTCCGGACTGAATTTGCAATTCCATCTTGGGTCATTCTGGAGGAACCTCCTTGCCCTTCAGATTTATTTTCTTTAGCCGATGGACACTGGTTTCCCTCTCTTTTTGTAGCAGAGTGTGGATTTTCTTTTCCGCCAAACCCTTTGTGTTTAGAATTTTGTCAGTATTTTGATGTTGTTCCTGTAAAAATAGCCTCAAATACTTGGAGGGTAGTTAATGGCGTATATAGATTAAATCAAATACACGAAACCCATTTGGGTATTCCTGAAATTATGTTTTATTATAGATGGGTTGTTAGTGATTCTATATTTTATTTAAAAACTAGGTCTTTAAATAGGGCTTTAGTTGTAAATCTCCCCGATGCCAACAGGGACTATTTTGACCATGGAGTGGTAATGAAAAATTGGCAACATCTCTCATTAAATGGCGATGATGTGTACCAAGGTCCCAGATGTCCACTTTTTGGCAATGGGATAGGTTGTTTTTAGTATTTTCTCAATTTGATTTTTTCATGTTTGACAAAATGCGTCATTGACATTTATATTTATATGTTGCAGTTGATAGCAAAAGAAAAGCTCCAAAAGAAATAGACATCAATATTAAAGATTTGAAGTTTATCTGGAATTTGAATCAATCAGTTGTTGGGGAGCATATCAGAGCTGCTTCTTATCTGTTGAGATACAAAACTACAACTTCATCTTTCATTGCTCGTCCTCTATCTCCTCCTGTGTTAATTGATCTTGACCAAGTAACAACATCTGGTGCCAATAAAGGGAGTTCTTCTCTTGATTTGAATACTTCCATCTCTGATATGACGATGAGGAAAATGAAAATTCCCAATTTGGTTGACCAATCTTCCTCTACTGATGAGGAAGCAAAGAAAACCAAAAAAGATATCCCAGCAAAGGGTAAAGATGTTTACTCATCGAAGAACATTCCGACAGCTATTAAAGAAATTAGTAAGAAACCTCCAGTTGTCCCAAAAGAGGCACCACCTTTGATTGAAGGTGCTGTTGTTACACAAGAAGAGACAGCACCTTTGATTGTAGGTGCTTCTTTAAAAAGATTGAGGAGAGGTCTTCCAGAAAGACCTATAGAAACTGTTATTCCACCTCCAACTAATATCCCAGCCCCCATTATTCTAAACTCGGCCAAAGATCTGATCGAATCTTGGGTCGTGCCTGAACATCAAATGATTAAAAGCTCTCTTTCTCGGGAGAAGATCACGGATCTGGCTGGCCAACATATTTCATCAGTAAGTATTGTTGGTCTTACTCTTCAAATGTTATGTTTATTTTCTGATCTAGTCTTCAATTCTTTTTCAGCTTGTAGCATGCTTCAATGTAATTTTGAAGAAAGACGAAACCATCCATGCTTCCACTTCCTCTAGTGGAGTAGAGGAGGCTTTTGCTGGTTTAACCCAATCCTTGAAGGAATCTCGTCAGAAGTACGAGGAAGACAAGGTTTGTTGGGAGAATAAATTTAAGTCTTCTGAGTTGGCACTTCAACAAGCCAATGCAGCTCTAATTCTGGCAGAGCAGTCTTCCAAGACAGCCATTACTAAGCTTACAGAGGCTGAACAACAGAATACTGCTCTTGATGCCAAACTTAAAGAGGCTGAACGGCCTAAGGGGGAACTGGAAGAGAAACTAAAATCTTCCGAGGAACTTCTTAAAAAAGAAGTCTCCTCGAGCATAGCGAAGAAAAGAGCTGCTGCTGCGAAGTATTTTAGTGCTGGCTGGGATAAAGGCTGGAACAAAGCCTTAAATGCTTTGTCTTCCCAAATGGAGTATGCCCGAGCAAAATTCTTCCGGGATGGATGGATTTCGGCTTTGAAGAGGTTGAATGTGGCTGAAAACTATGATATGTTCCCAGAACATACTCATGGTCCTCCTCCTATCATCGACGAAGAAGAAGAAGATGAAATCGCATCTGATGAATCTTCCATGATGGTGGATGAGCAGATTCCTGATGTTGATGTTCCTTAGTCCTTCGAGCAATTTCAGCAAATAACCATTTCTTTCGATCAATGCCAATTACCCTCCGAACAACCATCTACTTCATCCCGAGCAGCTGATGATGTTGTAGGAAATAAAAATAAGGTGTAAAGTTGTTTGTCTTTATTTTTCCTTATAACTCTGGATGCACTCGTTGTTCTTTTGATCAATAAAATTAAACTTTCCTTGTTCTATCTATGCTGTTGTTGATGAATTTTTACCTTTATTGCTAGTTTATTGCTAGGATGGAACTCTTATCAGCCCACGATACAGAGCTGATGAAAAAGTGTAATGAGTACTTTAGGGAAGGTCATGCAGACTTTACTGAGGCACGGATAATTGATATCTTTGGATCAGATGCCTCTGAACGAGCAGTTGATGCATATCAATACCTCAAATGTTTGCTTGATCGTGCAGTGGCCAATAATGTGGCATATTATGAGATGATTGAAGATCTTCAAGGAACAATACAAGATTTGCAATTGCAACATAAGGAATCCAGTAAACTCATGCATGAAGGCTATGAAAGGAAATATAAACAGTTAAGTGCTGATCGGGGTTATGATAAATTCCTTTCATCCTATGAGAAACGAGAAAGTATGTTGAAAGTTGAAGTTTTGGAGCATAGGAATATTGCCAAACTGCTGGAAGAGGAGAATAATGCTTTGCAAGAGGAAATAAAACAGCTTAAGTCTGCTTCTGCTTCTTCTTCGGGAGCTTTGGTTCCTGTTAATGATGATGGTTTTTCCTTTCTGGAAACTGAGAATGCCGCTCTGAGAGAAGAACTGGAAACCTTGAAGCAGGTTAGACCTCACTCTACATTACGAGGTAGAACCAGAGCTGGTCGAAGAAATCTTGAAGATACTAGGACTCAGCAAACCTTAATCAATCAAGCTACTCAAATAAAGGCTAAAAATCAAGCTTGGGCTGATATGTCCCAACAGATCCAAACGCTCACCGAGCAACTTTCTAATCAGAAAACTGCTATGGAAAATAAGGAAAATTTGGTGAAGTCGATTCATGAGAAGTTGGAAAGATTAACTTATCAGTTTCATAAACAGCCAAGAGAATTTTGGATGGCTGGGTACAATGAAGCTCTGTATCATCTTGATGCAAGGTTAGAGAAATCGAACAATGAAGGATATAAGTAGGGTTGGTTGAATGCCTTATGTGTGTTGAAACTGGAGCAAGGTCATTTTCTTTGGGATTATTATAACCCTGGAGTTTTGGATTTTCCAGTGCCTCCGTTTAAACTTGATATTGATTGGATTCCAGCTCATGCTATTCCTCGCTGTCTGATTTCCAAATATCTTGGTGACTATAGTCTTCATTCCGATTTTGAGGTATCTCTTCCTGAACATTTGCTTGATCAGCCTTCCATGAATAATGTCAAAATGTTGCAGGATCTAAACTTCATAAATTCTCCCTTTGCTTTAGATGATCCGCCAGCTGGGATGGAACCTATTTCAAAGGCAGAAGAGAAGAAAGCCATAGAATAGGATATGTTTATGTAATGAGTTTTAATTCTTGTCACATGTAATCTGTTTTGGTTTTAATGAAGAAATCTTTAGTTTCTTTTGCCAATTCTCTTGTGAATATTTTGTAAAATATCTCATTTAATCATTGATGAATTTGTATAAATAATTCTGTAAAAGGATATAGTGTCCTAACTGTTTATTAATTTACCGACCAACCGGAGTTGATGGTTATTGAATTACCGACCAACTGGAGTTGGTGGTTATTGAATGGACAACCAACCAGAGTTGGGCAGTTTATAGTGACTTGTCACTCTTTGGGCCTAAGCAATGGGATATTTTCATCCCATGCTTCTGCTTAGTTGTAGTAATCCCTTTAAGATTACCTGTTTGCCTAGGCAGTAGATGACCTCGGGGTCATCCATCTTATTGCCTAGTTTAATTTTTTGGGCCTAAGCAATGGAATATTTTCATCCCATGTTCCTGCTTAGTTGTAGTAAACCCTTTAAGATTACCTGTTTGCCTAGACAGTAGATGACCTCGGGGTCATCCATCTTATTGCCTAGTTTGATACCAATCAACCGGAGTTGTTGGTTATTAGATTGCCGACCAACCGGAGTTGGTGGTTGCTGAATTGCCGACCAACCGGAGTTGGTGGTGTTGGTGGTTTTAGTGTGTAGCACTAATATTCCAAAAAAAAAAATTCAACAAGAAGAAAATGGGGGAAAAACTGCACTTTATTCATATTTGAAGAAAACTGTATTACATAGGAATTTCAATCACTGATAATACTTTCGAAGATGCTCTGCATTCCATGCATTCTTAAATTCTTCTCCTTCTAAGGTTTCAATTCGGTACGTTCCAGGACGAACAACTTCAGTTACTCTGTAGGGTCCATGCCAGTTGGCCTCCAGTTTGTTGTGCTTTTGGATTACTTTCTTCAGCACATAATCCCCTTCTTTCAGATTGCACTTCTTCACCCTTTTGTTGTAGAATAGAGTTGTTCGTTGCTGATATGCTGCATTCCTGATTGCTGCTTCCTCTCTAACCTCCTCAAGTATATCCAGATCTAATCGCCTCATCAAGTCACTTACAGGAGAATTGAAGTTAAGCACCCTATGTGTGGGTAGGCCTAACTCAGCAGGTATAATGGCTTCACTCCCGAATGTCAACATATAAGGGGACTCTCCAGTTGCTGTTTGGGGCGTAGTACGATAGGCCCACAATACGGAGTGTAGCTCGTTAATCCAATTTCCCTTCGCCTCATCCAGTCGCTTTTTCAAACCATTCAAAAGTGTTCTATTTGTTACCTCAGTTTACCCATTGCTCTGAGGATGGCCTGGCGCATAATGGATCTTCAGTATATTGGATTGATTACAATAAGCAGCAAATTTTTCATTGTCAAATTGAGTTCTGTGATCAGTAATGAAAGCATGAGGGAGACCATATCTGCAAATGATACTCTTCCAGATAAACTGATAGACTTCGTCATATCAATTAGAGGTTCAGCCTCCACCCATTTGGTGAAATAATCCACCGCAACCACGAGGTATTTGAATCTTCCCTTGGTCGTTGGAAGTGGCCCTACCAATTCTATCCCCCACATTGCAAATGGCCAAGGGGATGTAATAGGCGTTAATAATTCTTGGGGAGTTCTTCGGATGGAAGAGAAACGTTAACACTTGTCACATTTTTAGCGTAAGCTATGCAATCAGCTCTCATTGTTGGCCAATAATACCCCTATGTTGTCATTCTCTGCAAAAGCGTCCGACCTGTACATGAGCTCCATAAGACCCTTCGTGAACCTCTTCGATCAAATCTTTTACTTCGGATGGATGAACACATCTTTGCACCGCAGTTATAATTCCTCGTCTGTACAAAATGCCATTAGTTAATACGTAACGAGCAGCTTTATACTTCAATTTCTTGGCTGCGATTTTATCACTTGGCAAAGTTCCTTCTTCAATATAGACCCTGATGGGATCTATCCAAGATGGTCCAAAATCAAAGGCAATGAAATTCATCATCAGATCTTCGTCTATGCTCCGATCAATTAGGATCTCGATTGGGATTATTCTTCGTAGCTCGGTGCGGGTGGTTGATGCTAATCGTGCTAGAGAATCTGCTCTTGCATTCTCCAGTCTTGGTATTCTAACCAACTGAACTGCAGTAAAATTTGATACCACCTCCATTGCTTTTGCATGATACCTGACCATTAATTCTCCTTTTGCTGCATATACCCCCAGAATTTGATTCACAATCAATTGAGAATCACTGAACACCATGACTTGCTCTACCTTCATCATTCTGGCTAGACTTAAACCCACAATCATCGCTTCATATTCGGCCTCATTATTAGAAGCTTTAAATTAAAAGCGTAGGGCATATTCCATATCTGATCTGTCCGGACTATTAAGAATTACCCCAGCTCCGCTACCATATGAGCACGAAGATCCGTCCACATAAAGATTCCATATAGGTAAATCTTGATCAAACTCTTGGTCTAATAAGATTCCCTGATGGAATATTTGGTTCTTTTTACCATCATTTTCTACCACTGGGCTATTCTCCAACGCTTCTTGTTGCTCGTTGATCGTCTTCCCTGATAATTCTACCAACGGAAGTTGATCGGGCCTTGTCTTCAATGATCCCCTATCATCCAGAGGTTGTTCTGTGTTAGACCCTTGTTAAGTAAAATCTGCAATGAAATCTGCTATTGCTTGCCCTTTAAGTGAAATTCTGGGTTCATAAGTAATATCGTATTCTCCCAATTCTACTGCCCAATACATCAACCGACCAGATTTCTCTGGCTTATGCAAAGCTTGCCTCAAGGGCATGTCAGTATAAACCACTATGGCATGGGCCTGGAAGTATGGTCTCATTCTCCTGCTTGCTTCAATTAGTGCCAACACCAATTTCTCCAACCTTGGATATCTAATTTCTGCTCCTCGGAAGACCTTACTGGTGTAGTAGACTGGTTTCTGCACTCCATCTTCAAGTCTGATTAATGTCGAACTAACTGCATTCTCTGAAACAACTAAGTACAAATACAATCTTTCTCCCATCACCGGCCTGGACAATAGTGGTGATTTCCCCAAATACTTCTTTAATTCTTGAAATACCTTCTCACATTCTTCATTCCACTCAAAAGTTTTTCGGAGTGTTTTGAAGAAAGGGAGGCATTTATCTGTAGCTCGCGAGACAAATCTGTTAAGAGCTGCAACACGGCCTGTGAGGCTTTGCACGTCCTTCTTTGTAGCAGGAGACGTTAATTCTAGCAGAGCTTTTATCTTCTCCGAATTTGCTTCAATACCTCGTTGATTAACAATGAATCTGAGAAACATGCCTTCTCGTACTCCAAAAACACATTTGGTCGGATTCAACTTTATCTGATATTTCTCCAACTGATCAAAAGTTTGGGCCAGATCAGTTATATGGTATGCGGCTTTCTTACTCTTCGTTAGCATATCATCAACATAAACCTCCATGTTTTGACCGATCTGCTCCGCAAACACTTTGTTCATCAGCCTTTGGTATGTTGCACCTGCATTTTTTAGTCCAAAGGGCATAACATTATAGCAATAAGTTCCCATTGGGGTAATGAACGAGGTACTTTCCCTGTCTTCAGGTTTCATCTTGATCTGATTGTAGCCAGAGTAGGCGTCCATGAAACTTAATAATTCATGCCCCGAGGTAGTATCCACCAGCTGATCTATTCGGGGCAAAGGAAAATAATCCTTTGGGCAGGCTTTATTAAGATCAGTGAAGTCTACACACATCCTCCACTTATTGTTCTTTTTCTTCACCATCACCACATTGGCTAGCCAATCAGGATACTTGACATCCTCAATGAAGGAAGCTTTCTGTAACTTTTCTACCTCCTCGTGAATGGCTTGGTTCTTTTCTGGGCTGAACACTCTCCTGCGTTGCTTCACTGGCTTGACCTCCTTATCAACGTTCAGCTCATGACATAGGAAAGTTGGATCTATCCCGGGCATATCTTCATGACTCCATGCAAAATTATGCTTTCTGCTTTTCAGGAATGCTATAAATTCTTGCTTTATTGAAGGATCTAGTGAAGAACCAATTTGAGTTGTTCGTTGAGGGTGTTCATCGTCTAAAACAATGTTCTCCGTAACTTCCGCAACCTGACCCCTCACAAGTTGAGACTCATCTCTGGGGTCCAACGCTTCAATTTTTGTGTCTTCTGATTCATCCACCTGATATGTGGTGGTCTTCTTCCTTGCTTCTTCCATTTCTTCCTGTTCGGCAGACGAGTAATAATATTCCCGAGCAACTTTTTGGTCTCCTTTCACAACTCCCACCCCAAAGTTGGTTGGGAACTTCAGACATTGATGTACCGTGGATGGTATTGCTTCATATTTCTTCAAACCTACTCGTCCCATAATGATATTGTAAGCTGATTGGACATTTTTATCCATCACAAAAAAACGTATTTTCTCTGTTCGACAAGCGGGCCATGTGCCAATTAACATATCCAACTTGATCGTCCCAAGTGGAAAAACTTTCTCCCGAGAAAATCCGAGGAGGGGCCTGTGATATGGCTCCAATTGGGCTAACTTCAAATTCAAACTGTCAAAACAGGGATAGAACATGATGTCTGTCGAACTACCATTATCCACCAATACTCATGAAATTACCACTTCTTTCATTCTCATTTTTATCACCAATGGATCGTCATGTGGACATAGAACACTTGTTGGGTCATTCTTGGAAAAACCGATGACCAGTTTATCTCTATTCACCTTCCTCGGACGATCTTCTTCGGCTAAATTTATTCGTTGTATGTAGGAGCAAGCTTGAGCCTCATTGAGGTAAGTTTTCCTCTCTGCAGTTATATCTCCTCCTCCTGCATCGCCACCTGTAATGACATTACATTCAAATGATCCAAATTGGATTGAAAATACCTCTCGCTCTGGCTGTCTTGGCCTTTTGGGGAGATCGGGGTCATCTTCTGGATCATTTTCATGATTTCTCTTCTTGTCTTCTTTTGATCGGACAGGAGATTTACATCTTTGTCTTCGTCGGTCGTTGATTTTTCCACCACTTTGACGATCAACATACTTGGTTAATTTTCCTCGTCTGATTAATGCTTCAATTTCATTCTAGAGAGATATGCATTGTTTGGTCGTGTGGCCATGATCCTTGTGGAAATCACAATATCTCAACTTGTCCTTTTTATCAGGCTCTGTCCTCATTTTTGCTGGCCATGCTAGTTCCTTGTTGTGCTTGATCTCTTCCAGAATGTGATTTATATATACCTTCAAAGGAGTATAATTTCTGTATTTCTTCATCTGCTCCAGTGCTTGCTTACTCTTCGACTGCTTGTCACCACCATTGCTCCTCTGCTCTTTCTTCACTTCATTTTTATTGGTCTCACCCTTAGTCTCCTTAATATTTGAATTCTTCTTCGCAGCCATGGCTTCTTCAGCATTCATGATTTTTGCCGCTTTTGCCATCAGTTCTACCATGGTTTTTGGTGGGTCTTTGGCCAAAGTATAGTACAACTTGTCTGGTAACAATCCACTCATCAGAGCAGTAATTGTTGTATTCTCTTCATAATTCAAGCTTCTCGTTATTAAAACGAGTAATATAGTCTCTGGTGCTTTCGCCTGTCTTCTGTCTAACACTGAGTAAATGTGCTACTCGTTTGACCGGTTTTGCTCCGAAATAGAAATTTCCAATGAAGAGCTCTGCTAACTGGAGAAAAGTTGAAATCTTTCCCCGAGGAAGATTGTTGTACCATATCTGAGCAGATCCGGTAAGAGTTCCTGAAAACGCCCTGCATCTCATCTCGTCTGGAACTGCATATATATCGGCGGCAGCTTGATATTGTTCTATGTGGAGGACAGGATCAGTTTTTCCATCATATTTAGGTGTCACCACTGGATCTTTAAATTTTGATGGAGTAGGAAAGTTCACAATTTCTTGCACAAACGGTGTTCCTTTAGCAAAAGTTCGTTGTAGAGGATTCTTGGCCTTAGCCATCTCCCCTAATCGATCTTCCAACCTTTGAATTGAGCCCTTCCATGCTTCGTTTTCCTCATCGGGTTTATTTATTCGAGCAACCGATTGTCTTGAGTTTTCCTCTTGGGATCTTTCTCTCTGGATTGTTGGTTGTGATTGGGCAGAGCCTTCTCTTAAGTCGGTTGGTCGTTGAGAGTTCCTCGATACTATCTCAGGAGGATTTCTGTTTCTTCTGGGGCCCAAACGATCAAAAGGAGATGCCCTACTCAACCTTTCCAGAGCACTAGCCCTTTCTAGAATTAGAGTAACGGTACGTTGAGAATTTGTAGCTCGTACTGAAGAGGTACGACCTGGATGATATGAGGGATCATTAGATCCATCAGTACGGTGTGAACCGACACGTCTAGATTGAGAAACATCTGAGAACAGCGTTCGTCTGGTTCTTGACGAAGGCAAGTGAGTATTCCTCTGAACATTTTGTTGTCCTGAGAGAGCCGGTACTCCTCCTTGAACAGTTTGTATAAGTTGACGCATAGTTTCTTGCATGGCCGTTTGCCCTGCAGCCAAATTGGCCATTATACTGGCCAGATCTTGATCGCTTGGTGGTGCAGAGGGGTTTGGGGGGACCCCGATGGCATTCCGATTACTGGACTCCGGGATATCTGCCATAAGTGATGAATTGTTGATGAGAAACGCTAAGTATAGTCGTTCCCACAGACAGCGCCAATCTGTTGATGCAAAAAACTAGACCGAATCCCGTTTTTATGATCACAAATAAATAGATAGAAGCAATCCAATCAAGCACATGTGAGACAAAGATTTTTTAAGTGGTTCGGCTATGAATAGAGCCTACGTCCACTGTTATTTTATTTCTAGGGGTTTACAATAGCACAATGTGGTGTAGAGAGAGAAAGAGGTGTGGATCTTGTGTATGGCCTCTCATAGTTGTTAGATCGATCCCTTTATATGATAGGGTTACAATGTATCTATAGCCTTGAGGTTTTACATATGAAAAGGCAATGTGTTGTCATCTAGTAGACATATACATCTACACAATAGAAATGTTCATTCATGACCTTTAAATGTGTTGTCATTAATGCACATTAAATGCGTAGTTATCCTTTGATCTTCCTGGTTGGTTGCTCTGCACGCTAAGTAGCTCGGAACCTTTGAGTTGCTTGGTAGGCCATGTGTTGGTTGGTATGACGACCAACTCTCCTCGTGTGCCGACTAACTCTCCTCGAGTGCCGAACAAGTATGAATATTGCCACGTAGGATGACAGGTGTCTTCATGTGATTGGTCCACGTCAGCTGACTAATTTTTGTGTCAACAATAATTAACGTCAACTTTTTTTTGATAAAAAGAACGTCCATTTTTTTTAAATAAATAACGAAGCATTTTTTTTATTAACGTCCATTTTAATAAAAAAAAGTAATAAGTTTTTTTATAAATAACATAATGTTTTTTAAATAAAAAACTGAATTTTATGATTTTATATTTTCAGAATATCAAAATTTTAATTTTCCAGAATATTAGTATTTTTTATATTCAAAATTTATGTTTTTATTTTTTTTCAAAATATTACGTTTTTTTATTTAATAAACTTTTGAACAAAAGATTCTATTGCTCAAATCAAATATTTATTGAGGGTCTTTTGGTCATTTAGTGTTTAATTATTAGAAAGAGTGTGGGGAAGACTTTTTGAGGTGTGAGAATAGACGTTCCCTATAGTTATTTTACCTAATACGAATACGACGCAAATAAAAGCAACATGACACGAAATCTTTATTTGCCAAACACAAACACGATCGAGTTGAAACATGACACGACACAACCCATATAAAACGAGATACAACACGACCCAACTAATATATATGGATCGTGTCGTACTTTAATTGGATCGTGTTTGTGTTTGGTAAAAAAATGATTTTGTGTCGTTTTGATTTTAGTTGAATCGTGTTCGTACTAGATAAGAAAAAATAAGATTGCATGTCGTGTTTTTATTTCATGTTCTCTCTCTTTCTCCTACTTAGATTTTAATTTATTTAGTTTTTAACTATATGTGAAATCAAATTCCCATTTTTGACTTGCATTTTTTTTATTTTGGAAAACCTTAATTTTTGGTTTTGAATAAGTTGTGCATTTGGAATAAGAATTGAAAAATCAAAAACACCAATTTATCAAAAATATTTTGTTACTTATAAAAAAAATATTAATCCTATTTATAAAAGGACGTTATTAAAAAAAATGTAGTACTCTGGAAATGAAAAAGCATAATATTTCAAATAAAAAAAATCCTAATATTCTAGAAAATTAAAATTTTAATATCCTGAAAAATAAATATCTTAAAAAGTCAGATTTTAGATTTTTATTTATAAAAAATATTATGTTATTTATTAAAAAAAACTTACTAGTTTTTTTAATTAAAATGGATGTTCTTTTAAAAAAAATGTCTCGTTATTTAAGTTTAAAAAATTGTTTCGTTATTTGTTTATTAAAAAAAATCATCTTTTTATTAAAAAAAAGTTTATTTAATTTTTTTCTATTAAAATGCAAGTTATCTAAAGTATGGATGAGTTGGAGAGCAAGGACATTTTTGTCTTTCTTTTATGTTGTGGAGCAAAGTTGAGTGTTAGAAACTTTTTTTGGAATGGGAATAGCCCACCCTTGTTTAAATAGCAAAAAAAGTATGAATTTTCTTGAGCATACCCTGAAATGTTTACAACCCATAAAAAATCAACTCAAAATAATATTTTTTACTGTTTAAAAAAAATCAGTTCATTAATCCATTCCATTCCATGAATAGTAATATGTTTAATAGAATGCCTCGTATATTTATTTAAAGAGATACTTCTATACTTTGTATTCTTGACATGTTCTAAACATAGAACTATGGTGTGGCTTCTATGTTTTGTTTGTGTGTGTGTGGGGGGTGGGGGGGTGTTTATTAAGAGATGGTAGAAACGGGAATAATTACAAAGAGGTCTTTAAACAACCAAAAGTGACTGTCATTATACTTCTCAACCAACCAAGTACCTCAACAATACATGCGCCAATCAATCCACTAGTCTCTTCGAATAAAAGTACTAGGGAAAAAACAGAAAGTGCATCATGAAAACACAAACATCACTATCATTTGATTTATTTTGTTGAGCTGACCATATTCATTATTTGATCGTCAAGTTTTCTGATATATTCTTCACAATCAGGTCCTCTTGCAAAAGAAAGAGAAATAAGACACAAACATCTAAGCGCCAAGCAATTAAATACACCATGAAAACCCTAAACTTAAATCTCGAAAACCTGAAATTGAATTTTGAAAACCCTAAAATTAGGATTAAACTTGGAAAGAGGAAAATTATGATGGGAGTGACATTATATATATATATATATATATATAAACTAAAAAGCACTGACTATCATAACTTTGACACTTACGCATTGAAGACATCTGTGCACATTCATGGATATCTTATATAGCTTACAAATGAACCAGGGAGCACTCTGCACCGAAGCAAAAATAAGCAGAGTCCTTTTGATAAAAAAAAAATGATGAGAGAAACGTGGAAATAAAATAATTTAAACCTTCAGGTTATCTGGTACAGGATTGAGATGGTACTCAATTATCTTATATTCACTTGTGCGATTCCCTTCACAATAGGCAAGTATTTTGCTAAGGCCGACTTTTTCACCATTTTTAAAGACATCATTATTACCGCAAAAAATCCAATGCCCCTGACGCAATGTTCCTGATTGAGTTTCATCAATGCGGCTACGGGTGAAGAAATACCAAACTCTTTCTGCAGTAGGTCGGTAGTTCTCTAATAAGACATGGCCGCAAATGTTAGAAGATAAGATGATCTTTTATCTGAATATTTTTTTTAAATATTAATAATATTGTTGGGTTGTTTTGTTATCCCTAGAATTATGAATTGGCTCATTTATAATTAGTTCATTCAGGGCTTTTTCCCATTGCAAGTGTTTGAAAGATGAGACCAATTCAAAAAGTGAAGAAAATGGTCTCAATGTGTACCAAAAACGCATCTAGGATTTGCAAAAGATGCAAGAGCTGAGTGAGTCAGAAATTCTCAAGTCCTTGTACAATCTTTGGAATCGAAAAAATATCATTGTATTCATGATACTTAAAGAACCATTACGCTTAGTCTTTTTTAGGTCACTACAGAAGTGATTTTATTTCTTTTTTAAGACTATTAGTTTGGCAAGGAGTGAACCATTTGCTAAAGTATTTGTGTTACAAAGTACGTTCTGAGTACCATTTGTGTTGGATGTTTAAATGACTTTATTAGAAAGCTTTTATTTTAATAATAACGATACACTTATTGGAAAAAGTGAATACCGAAATGCATTAAATGTGTTGTACCATGTGTGGGCCCCACCATGGTACAATCCACTTAATACATTTCGGTAAATCACTCGGTGAGTCTAGTCTACAACTAACAATTTCAAAGATCGTAATTTTGTGTTTTTTTCATTTACCTTCTTTATAATTTTTGTGGTATATTTGTTAATATCATTCTTCGGAAAAGTCATATTACATACATAGTTGTTGAATCGTGATACGTATCGCGTATCGAAAACCCTATGTATCGTGAATCGTATCGCGATACATATCGTAAGATACGATACAAAAAATAAAATAAAAAACTGTAAAAATTAAATAAAAATATAGAGAACACTTTACAATCAATATACAACATAAAATGGTTTTAGGCCGATTCTATGATACGAGTACATTGTTTGGTGGTAAGAAATTAGCATTTTGGTAACGATGCAACATGAAAGAGACAAAGAAATGTAAAGAATACCACCCCATTTTGCATCCTTACAAAATTTACATGTTAAATGCAATCTATTATCATCCACCCTTTTCACAATGATTCCATGTGAGGTCAACCACAACATTTCTCTTTTTTTAGTCATATCCTAAATAAACAAGATGAAATAGTCAAATATCAAAGCTACCTAACAAAGACAACTTAATAAATTGGCTGGAAAGAATAAGTTGAGAAAGTGAAAAAGAGTAAATAAATAAGCGAAAGTTACTTACCAAAGCAGCAAAACAAAAAACTCCCTTTGTTTTTTCTCTTTTATTTCAATCGTAAGTCCTATATTTCTTTTTCTTTTAACCTTTGGAAGCTTCTCTTTCCAAAAATACGAAGGAAAAAGTCGAGACATGGCTGTTTCAAACAAGGGAACAAAGCAATAATGGTGGGCGCGCAAGAAATAGAGGAAAGAGACCAAATAAACCCAGGGTTTTGTGTATTTCTTGTGTATTTTTGGGTCAAAAAGTCTTTACGATGTAAATAAATGACTTTCGTCCGAGAGAAAAATTTTAAAAAAATGAATTTTGAAGGGGGGGTTTAGCTCTCAAGTCCGCCAAAACCCAACCCAAGTATATTGTATCGCGATACAAGCTCGGTTCAAACGATACTTAGTCCAAATCGATTCATATATCCGATTCGTATCGTTTTCGTTCATAATCGTATCGTATGATACAAATCGTGAATCGGATGATACTAACAACTATACATACAATTGAAATGACCTAGAGCAAAGCTCCTCGTACGAGTTTTCAGAAGTACATAAGATTAAGAAAGTAAAATTTATGATCACCAGTCACTTCAATTGAACAAAGACGATTTGTCATTGTACAAACTCAACAGACTAGACATATGAATAGGTAGCGAGTTATATCTCTCCACTCGGAAATAAACATGATGCATCCTGAATCACGTTAGCGCTGAGAACTTAGTGATAGTGAGAGCGTCGTGTTGTATGTCGTCTTAGTGACATGAGAGGGGACGAGTAAACTTTTTATGTCAGGAGACGGGAATATGAGATACATGTTATGGACTAAGAGCCTAACGGATCTCGACGACCGGCAATGTTAGGTAGTAGTGTATCGGGGGGGGTTCCTTGTTTGGATTTCGATTTGCGAGACATCCCACGCATGAAACTTAGCGGACGTTGGGAGTTGGGAGAGGTTTGGTCACTAGTACGTGGGTTAGTACATTAGTTTGTGTACGTATATTTGATTATAACCGATAGTTGATAGTTATATTATGATTTACGGCAAGGGGAGTCGGGTCGCATTTGTGCGGTTATGCGCGGGTGTAGGGTGTATGGGTGCCCTAGGTCAGCTAGATTTTAGTATGGTCCGTAATCAGAGGATGAGAACAAGTATGTGTTAAATATGAGAGTAGTTGAAAAAGGGAGTTGGCACCTAAAGATATTAGAGCTTTCCCTAGTGGGAAGAACACTATAGCCATTAGTATATAGACCCATCAGAGTGGAAAGTGTTGGGCAAGATGGTAAGGCGTTGTGTAGTCACCAAGGTGAGTTGGTAAACGAAAGGATGAAATATTTTGGTGTAAGGTGATTAAAGCGAATTGGTAACTAGATTGAACGGTAGTGTATAGACCGACGGATTTAAGAATACCGTTAGTAGAGGTATAGCGAGAATCGCATAATGATTCTGACTTTGGGAATGGGACGGATGTTGCACGAGGTTATATTCGAAACTGTTAGTACTAGATTTATCCAATTTCGAGGACGAAATTCCTATGTAAGGGGAGAAGTATGTAACACTCCGTATTTTTGAGTAATTAGGAATAAATTAATTCGGTGAATTTTAAATTTCACGTGTACCGTGATTTGAGGAAATTAAATATTTTGAGAGATAATGATTGTAGTTGAGGAAATAAATTGTGCAACATTTATTATACGTCATTGTGAGTGATATCGACAGGACTGTTTGGAATCTCAATAGGAGTCACATGTAGATTATTTGAGGTCAAAATGAAAAATAGTTGTAGAGTGACTAGGATGATGATTTTGAGGTCACGGTTGTTTCCGAATGGGTCAAAATAGTCAAAATAGTATCACCCTGCTGTATAGTTTGGGTCCCGAGACGATTTTAGACCAAACCGGCATCGTTTAAGGGTGTTTCGGTCATTCGGGAGTTTGTGATAGATGGAACTCCTAAAATTTAAGAAGTATATCAACCCATTGGAGTGGAAGCGTAGGGTTAGAAAGCTTCTTACACCAATTCTCACCCCGAACGTGACGGAATCATAATCGGAGCACGGGGAGATCAACCATATCATCGTACAAACGAAATCAGACCTGCAAATCAAATGCAAGTGTTTATCTTGCATGTTTTTAAGAGGTTATAATACCCATGTAGTGTAGTGTAGTGTTTTATAAATGTTGATTTATTTGATGTTTGGGGGGGGGGGGGGGGGGGAGGAGGAGGGTTAAACACATGATCATGGGTAGGATTTGCATGTAGATTTAATCCCCATGTTAATAGAGAACGAAATCAGTATATATGTGATGATTTAAATGGGAAAAATCTAGGTTTGATGATATATAAACATGAAGAACAAGAAAACTGGGGTTTTGGAGAATTAATGGTTTGATCTATTCTTGGATGAATTTCGTATAAATTTAATGATATATTTACGTTAGAAATTGTCCCTAGACATGTGTTTGAGGTTTGGGTTTGTTAGATAGCAGTTTGGGGGGGAAACTGATCATCTTCTTCCGACCCAAAGATTAAGTGATGTTGAGTGTTTGGCCCCAACACTGCTATAAATAACTCATGTTGGAAAATGAATACCAACCCAACCACCTCACCCATTGATCTATAAAAGGGAACCCTAGGCTCACTTTATCACGAACAATTTTTGTGTTCACTTTTTGCGAAGTAGGAGCAGTGTAATATTTTGGAGTATTTTTCCTATCATTCTGAGACACTTCTTTGTAAATTTTACTGGCATAGATGGAATTTGGTGTAAATTGACGATCAATCGGAGAAAAGAGCGAAAAGGATGATTTTTACGACCGTTGGGAAAGGTGGCGTTTACACTTGTGAAACTGAAAAACAAGTCGGAAATTTGTACTCTCAAAATTGGATAAAATTCAGCACGCGCGTTCGACAAGTAAAAACAAGAGTCCCCGGGTGGGGGCTGAGCACCTTCTTCCGATCCAATGCTCATCTAGGGTGGAGTGTTCGGTACCAACACTACTATTTGGGTTACATCATAACTGTTTTTTTGGCTAATGAATACCAACCCAACCAGCTCACCCCTTGACCTATGAAATGGACCCCTGGGCTCACTTATCACTTTTTGCGAGGTCGGAACTTAGTAACTTTTGGGAGTATTATCTCAAATTGATGTATATTTTGCAGGCAAGAGTGGAATTTGGCCCAAATTGATGATAAATCGAAGAAATGCGCGAAACGAATGATTTATACGGTCGTTGGGAAGTGAGATTTACACTTGTGAAACTGAAAAACAAGTCGAAAATTTTTACTCTCCGAATCGGACGAAATTCAGCAATCACGTTCGGCTCCTGCTAATTACATTGGTCCCGTGCGAGGTGTTCGTGCCTCTCACGGGGCCGTTTGGGGGGTGTTTTGGGTTTTCGCCCTCTAATGGCATGTTTTTAAGCCTAAGTCTAGATAAATTATCATCAAATTTTCAAACCGGGGGTCCCGTGACCAAGCGGTCAGTTCCTACGAGTTACATAGGTCCCGTGCGAGGTGTTTGTGCCTCTAACGGGGCCGTTTGGGGGTGTATTGGGTTTTCAACCTCTAACAGGATGTTTTTATGCCTAAGTCTAGATATTTTCAAATTATCATCATATTCTCAAACCAGGGGTCCCGTGACCTCGCAGTCAGTTCCTACGAGTTACAGCAGTCACGCTGATGCCCTAGCGGCTCTAAGTTCAGCAATCGACTCCGACTTAAAGAGAACCATACAAATAGAGTTCCCCGCCCAGCCAAGCATCGACCAACCAGTCATAACTGAGCAAGTCCTCACAAAAAGGGCACCTAGTTGGATGGATTCCATCATGGCTCATCTACGGAGCGACATAGTGCCAGACGACAAGAGGTGAACCCATCAAGTAAGGGTCAAGACTGCTCGCTTTCACCTATCCCCCAAAGGAAAGCTCTATAAGAAATCCTTCACAGGCTCTTATCTCCAGTGCGTCCATCCCCATCCCCAGGATGTCGAGTAGGTTCTTAGTGAACTTCATGAAGGCATTTGCGGGAGCCACGCAGGAGGATGATCATTGGTCGTTCGGGCGATCAAAGAAGGATATTGGTGGCCACATATGCAGAAGGACGCAGGCTGTTATGTTCGCAAGTGCGAGAAGTGTCAAAAACACTCCCCTATGGTCAATCAACCAGCCAACGACCTCAAGTCTCTAACCAGCTCATGGCCCTTTGCCCAGTGGGGATTGGATATTGTGGGACCACTACCCACCGCATCTAGAAATCGAAAGTATATGTTGGTCGGCACAGACTACTTCACCAAATGGGTAGAGAGGCAGAACCACTCACAAACATTCGAGAATCACTTAAAATTGTATATGTTGACAACTGAATTAGGGGTTGCACCAATTACAGACTTATGAAAAATAAATAAAGCTTGTTATTTAGCCTCGTGAATTGATGAAAAAATGTTTAAAAGTTTTAGAGCTTGTTTAATTTTTAGCTTCTTTTAGTATGTTTAGTACATAGTAGCATTTTTGTTGTAATTGTGTCCCTTTCTTGAAAGGAGAGTTATCTTCTTCTTACTTTCCATTTGACGTTCACTTGCGTCAATTGGTATTAGAGCCTCGTTAGCTCCACCCGTTGTTGTCGTTGAATAACAAAAAAATCGTAGACGACAGCAAATGGGACCTAAAAAGAGGTTTGCCCCCATTTATTCACATACCGATCCGCTTGAAGAGGTTTTAAACCGCCTCGTAGCGCGATTTGATGCTCTCGATGCGCGCCTTCGTCCACCGGACGCATCCACGAGCCGCCCTCACTTCACCTCCAACCCCGCTCAGAACCCTAATCTCACTACCTCCAATTCCGCTCATTCCACCCCTTTACCCATAAAAAAAATCATCCAACAAAATTCCACCACCATATCCACCAACTCACGACGGCCGGAAGGCAACCGGAGGTGGCCCCGCCGAAATTCCTCCCAGGCCCACCGTATCGACCCGGAACAGCCCTATTGAATATCGCACCTCCCACCCGCCTCCGCTTGTGGCTCTCAATCGCGTTGCCACCCTCCCAAGAGGCGCGACACCTCCTCTACCATCCCCGATCAATCCAACCCACTTCTCGAACCTTAATTTGCCCCCATTACCCCAAAATCCAAATAATTCTTCCATCCAAGATCCAAAACAAACCAATTTAGAATTTCACCATCCATTTTCCAATCCAATCCACAATTTGTAAACCCTAGCCACCAAACCTACAAAGTTCCTCCACCACCACCTGATCCAAACTTATTCGGACGTAAACTACACGTCAATGGCCAAAAAAATAAACCAAACCCTAACTTTAGAGAGAGAATCAAGAGATTTCTTATATTCAAAATGGAGAGTTTCCTCAAATGAGGATATTTAAAGGGGAGGAGTAGCTTAGGCCCTAAGCTAATATACTAAACAAAAAAGAAATCTCTTGTACTAAACAAAAAAGATATACAATGATAAAATAAAATAACAAAAATACTATAAAATGCAATAAAACCCTAAAAAGGGTCCATTTTCATCTCTCCTCGGCTTCGAAAAGCTCCTGCTCGAGCGTAGGAGATGAACGGCAAGAAAACAAAGCATCCATCAAAGAGCTTCTCACTAGGAAGAAGAGTCGTCCTCAGAAACGCCCCTTGTACCGGCTTGCAAAAAGTTCGTGAATAGGAACACAATCCAAGCATGGCCGACCAACAAAATATCGACCCAAGATTCCCTTGATGAACACCCTCAATGCTCCACAGCAAAAAAATTCCTCCGAGCGCATATCACGAGATACCACAAATGGGTCCACATACCCACCACCTATTACATCAATTCCAATCACCACCTCAAACTCTAGAGAGATTACCACCGATTCAACCCCATCAAAATCGACATCCCCATGCCCAAAGATTGGGAATAAATAGCTCAAATCAAATGTTTCCGGCTCTCAAAAGTGCGTGCAAGTCACCCAAACATCCTCGAAAAAAATGTAAAAAAAATCACCAATACATAACCCAATTTCGTTGTTTCTATCATTCTTACAATCAATCGGTTTGAGAGGGGAGTTTTTATCGTTGATTTGACCAAAATGTACGAGTGAGGGAGGGAGAATGATTAGGTGGAGACGCAATTAATCTTGAATTGAGTCTCGGAAGTTAATCGGGGCGAAAACGTATTTTTTTTATGTTTGGGTTTGAAAAATCGGTGGTGGGTTAAAGGGTTCGGAGTTGAGAAGGGTTAGGGTTTAAGCTGGGTTGGGTTTTTTTGTGGGTTAGCGAGGGGTTGGGGAAGGGTTTCGGAGTTGCGGGAGGGGGGAAGCGGGCAGACCCGGGTCAGAACAAGGGCGGGGTGAGGGGTTTTTTGGGTTGGGGTTAGTGTCGACGGGTGTTGGAGTGGGATCTTGGCTCGGGGCAGCCGAGAGGTTTTTTTTTTAAGGAACGGAGGGGTGGGAAAGGGGGGCACTACACCAAAATACATAAAATGTCTCTTCAACCGGCTAGCATTGTCACTGCCAAAAACCGTGACAAAAAAACATTGCCATGGTCATTGACCGTGACAGGACCGAAACAACACCTTGTCTCGATCGTGTCACGGTCAATGATCGCGACAACATTGTTAATGAAATATCAGGGCAGCGCGGCAAACCATTTTCCCCTTCCCACCAGAACTCTCTCTCTCTCTCACACACACACACACACAGACCGACGATTCTCTCTCTCTCTCCGATTTCAATCACACAAACCATTTAAATTACAGAAATTAAAGGTAATTTATGTGTGTTATTGTGTGTGTATTGTGTTTTCCCTATTTATTGTGTGTTATTGATGGTTTATTGAGTTTAATTTTTGTGGCATTTGGTATCAAAAATTTATGATTATCAACAATTCAATTGACAATTTATGTTTTGAGCTTGGATCTTAGATTATTTAAATGCTGAAACTCTATTGAATATTTCACATTATTATTTGAATTGTTATTTGGGATTCTTGAATTGTTGTTGACTGGTGAATTCGAACATTTAGATGGCCTTTGCCTAGGCATTTCTAACATTTAGGGTTGTGATACTACCGAATAAAAATGAAACATACTTACCATGGTCCATGGAAATATAAATAAAATGTGGTGGGCAATATAAATTCTAAAACATCAATTAAAAGTAGAGTAAAATTACATATAGCAACAACACAAATCATACACTCAATATGTATAAGCCTCTTAAGTTACGGATAGTGCGCATAGATACTAGCCTTCTAGTTCATGTGTATGCATTCAATAGCCATTAGACCCGTTCGAGAGTCATTACCCTTGTAATGAGATCTCTCGAATTGCCCCGTTTGGACAGTTTGGGATAGCAAAATTTTTGTATAATAATTTACTTAGTGACTTACACTTGTTAATTTTAGAGGAAGTTCTGTTGTCATCTCTTAATGTTCTCCGAGTACATACTAGATGATGCGATGTTGAGTGTTATTTCAATTGATAAATTGAAATAGCACGAACACCTGCGAATCTATGTCGTGTACTTGGAGAACTATGGGGATATTCTGCCGAATTTTCCTCAAATTGAAACAATGTGGATGAACTGCTAAGTATATTACATAATTATGTGGTCTTGAATGGGATAGGACCACTCACCCTTTAGAGGAGATTGAGGAAATATGATTCATATTGTTTTTATAATATTAATGATGTTTTAAGAACAAGTTTTATCACATAAATTTTGCAATCACGGGTGGTAGAAATGGTAAAATTAGTGAAGACATCAACTAACCTTTTTGTTCCTTAAAAACTCCAGTCGTCCATTATTAGTGTAATATAAATATTTTACTATAATAAATATATAAAATAAGTAACGAAGTGTTATTATATATGAGGTTTTGCCCGACCCAAACCAACAAGGTTCATGGACAGTAGACTTTCCAAAGGAAAGTTTGTGGACTTGGGACTATTACCATATTGGACTGGATTCCTCAAATATAAACGCATGGTGAGAAATAAAATGAATAAGAAAATGATACTTATTGCAAATCATTTTCTAACAATTATAAAAACTTCAAAATTTAAAATAGTTATAAGAATTGCTGGTATTAAAAGTTCATTGTGATCCAAAAAATTAATTGTTGATATGGGCTTTGAGAGTGCTCTCTATACTCTCTTCTCATGTTACACATGTAGTAATTTATCAACCAGTATGATCACAATGAACTTTTAATACCAACAATTCTTATAACTACTTTAAATTTAGAAGGTTTTTTTTAATTGTTAGAAGATGATTGGCAATAAGTATCATTTTCTTATTCATTTTAATCGTTATGCGTTTATATTTGAGGAATCCAGTCTAATATGGTAACAGTCCCAAGTCCTCAAGTTTTTCTCTGAGAAGCCTACTGTCCATGGACCTTGTTTGGTTTGGGCCAGGCAAAACCTCATATATATATAATAACACTTTGTTACTTAATTTACATATTTATTATAGTAAAATATTTATATTATACTAATAATGGATGAATAAAGTTTTCAAGGAACAAAAAAGTTAGTTAATCCATTATCCACACTAATTTTACCATTTTTACCCACAGTAATCGCAAAATTTATGTGACAATGTTTATTATTATTAAAACATCATTAATATTATGTAAATCTTGTTTTCACAATATAACAGTGAAAGATGAAATGTCAATCTTGTAGTAAAACATTTATTGATAACAAAATTTTCACACTTTTATTTATACTGATCCATGAATATACACTCCTTATCCATAATAGGGGATTGTTTGTAGTAGCTGTGATGGAATATCCTATATACAAAAGTGGATGGGTGAGACAAATTGAATAGGGGGTGTGTTTCGTAAAGGTGCTTAATGAATTTGTGAAATACGCAAAGAGATGTCGTAATAATGAAGAGTTCTCGTGTTCGTGTGCTAAGTGTAGGAATGGTAAGGTGTTTGAGTGGAAAACAATTGAATTACATTTGTTAAGATGGGGTATGCAAGATAGTTATCGATTTTGGATTTTTCACGGGGAATCGCATGTTCCTTTTGTCCCCGAGCAACCTTCACAACAATCAACAAGTAGGATAGATGTAAAAGGGAAGGAGGACAATGTAGATCATAATATGCTAGAGAATTTAGTTGATGACGCGTATGGAATTCGTGAAGTGGAAGAAAATGAGATCACTGACGATGCACAAGGTTCAGGTGCTCATGAAGATATCGGGATACACCTTGACGATGACTATCAAAGTTTAAAACTTAAGGGGGTCGTTGTACCCTGGCTGTGACAAAGATCAAACAACTTTACATGTCATGGTTGGTTTGCATAGTTTAAAGACCCAATATGGTTTTTCTGGCAATAGCGAGACAGGAATTTTGAATTTAGTGAAGGGCTAGCTACCTAAGCAGAATACTCTTTCAAATAGATATCCTACTATGCACAACAGCTTTGGGAATGAAGTATAAATCAATTCATACTTGTGTGTATGACTGCATACTATACCGAAAGGACTATGAAAATCTCGATCGGTGTCCGGTATGCGATGCACATAGATGTGCAATCTACTCGCAATGAAGGCACAAGCTCAAAAGTGCTTAAAAAGTATTGAAATATTTTCTCGTTGGGCCTAGATTGAAGCAGTTTTTTACAGTACCATGGATAGCACAAGCAATGACTTGGCATGCTAGGGCAGAAGTAGGGGATAATCTCATGCGCCATCCTATTGATTCTACATCTCATCAGTGTTTTAAAAGGCACGCTTAGGCTCCGCCTAGGCTTGAGGCTTGGGAGAAACACCTCGCCTTAAGCTTTTTACGCCTTATTCTTGGTAAAAAGCCTTAAGGCGCACTGTTTTTTTAAAACGAAAATGCTTTAGTGAAGCGATATCGCCTTTTAAAGATTTTTTTTACAAACCGGACCAATATCTCATCCAAAACAATCAAATAGTATTTTAATTAGCATATATTTAGACATATTTTTAAGGTATGTACAATTTTAGTATTTTTAATAGCCTTGTTATGGTTAAAAATATTAAAATATATTAAAAAGGGCCTAAACGCCTTTTTACGCCTAAGGTCCGCCTAGGCTTCAAAGGCTTAAGGCTTGGCCTCCACGCCTCGATCATGCCCCGCATTTTTTGAGACCTTGCATCTCATTGGCAAGCTGGCAACAGTTTGTCGATAATGAGGCCTCGGAGAGGCAATTGTCCTCTCGTCAATCGAGGAGGGCAAATCGAGCCAATAATGTCGACGTGCACTACTCCGGGCATACACCGAATGGTAAGTTTTCAATGTTCATTCATTTTATGTTTTATTTAATTTTATTTTATTTAGTTATAATTATATACCAATTAACTAATTTTGCATTAATTTATTTCAGGAGACGGGAAGTGGCCCTGGGGTAAGCCACATAGGCTCGATGCCTATGTGGCAATTCGAACGAATAAGAGAAAGGATGGGGAGGTCAATCCTAATGTGGCCACTACTATTGTAAGTTAAAATATTAATTAGGTTATAAAAATAAAATTTTATAATCACATACTTTCTTATTAATTTAGCTAACCTTGTACTTTTTTGTTGTTTCAAGATTAAGGAAGTGCACAACTCCCAGAGTGATGCTGACAAGGCATCTCTCGTTACGGACGCACTCAGACTACTCAGGGGTGAGCTCTCGAGTGGGGAAGATGAGGCTCGTCGGGATTGCGTTGAGCAACGCAGGGCTGGTTCGCAAGGTAGACGAGTTGTCGACCAACCACGGCGAGAAGTTAAAAAACTTGGAACGAATGGTGCATAAAATGTTCGAGTATACCAAGGGAGCCTTTAAAGGCTTGGGGAAAGGGAAGGGCAAGGGAAAGCGATGAACGAAAGGACCACCATTTCGTCTTTCTCACCGTCACTGATACCCCCCCCCCCTCGTCTACATATGATGACATATTTTCCACCGCCACCCATACCATCGTCCCAAGTCAAGTTTCAACAATTGGTTGGCCTATTGTGTATATAGTAGACACACACACTGAGTGGCCATAGAATAGCTAAAGGGTTGAGGGGCCCGAACACACGCCCTGGTAATCTGGTGCACAGCCGTCACGATTTTTACCGTGACAAGGGCGCCTTGTTAAGGTTTTTGACCGTGACAATTCACCAATTTTGGTGTACTGGGGGGAAAGGTAAGTCGGTTGGGGTAATGTGGGTTTAGGGCAGCGGGGTCGACAGAGCAGGGGTGTTGAGAGGAGGGGTAGCAGCAGGGGGAGTGGGGTAGAAGGTATGGAGGGTACGGTAGGGTGGGTTAAGGTTAGAGTTTTGGAATTTGAGTTGGAAGAGGGCATTGATATGTTGTTGTGATTGTCCCAACTCTTCCATTTGTTTTTTAATCTCCTCGTATAGTTGTTTGGATACTCTTGGAGCCATTGGAGGTAGCGTACGATTTGATAAAAACACATCGATACACCATACACCAAAATTGGATCGACACCCGCTCTGATACCAATTTGACGTAAACTACACGTCAATGGCCAAGAAAATAAACCAAACCCTAACTTTTAGAGAAAGAATCAAGAGATTTCTTATATTCAAAATGGAGAGTGTCCTCAAATGAAGAATACAAGGTGGTATTTAAAGGGGAGGAGTAGCTTAGGTCCTAAGCTAGTATTCTAATTACAACAATGCCCTTACTAGCCTTTTGCTACTCCTACCTCTAAATATTAAACAAAAAAATAAATACAATGACAAAAGAAAAGAAAAGAAAAGAACAAAATACAATTAAATGCATCAAAACCCTTAAAAAGGTCCATTTCCATCATATTCGGTCACCAATCACCATCACCGCACCTTTCACCACCACGTATCCTCCAACCCACCCCTTCTGACAATCATTTTTCAGCCCCCAAACTTCAAAAATATTACGTTTTCGCCCCGATTAAGTCCCAAGGCTCAATTCAAGATTATTGGCGGCAAACGCAAGATTGGTTGCTCCACCCAATCATTCTCCGTCACTCATACACCCAATTGTGTCAAATCAACGATAGAAAATATGAAATTGGGTTGTGTATTGGGGATTTTTTTGGTATTTTTGTCGAGGGCGGTTGGGTGATTCGCACGCACTTTCGTGAGCCGAAAACATTTGATTTGGAAGATTTCTTCCCAATATTTGGGAATAGGGATGATGATTTTGATGGGATTGAGGTGGTGATTGGAGGCGATGTGATAGGTGGTGGGTATGTAGACCCATTTTTGGTAACATTTAATAAGCGCTCGGAGGGCGTTTTCCACGATTTGAGAAGGTTCATCACGGGACTCCGGGATCGAACTTTTGTGGCCCGATCGTGGTTGGTTTGTATGCCTATTCTCCTTGGACCTTTCGAAAGTCGATATGAGGGACGTTTCCGAGGACGACTCTTTTTTCTAGTGGGGGAGCTCTTTGATAGTTGCCTTGCTTTCTCGCCGTTCATCTTCTATGCACGGGGCAATCTTTTTCTATTGGGGGAGAATGATGTGAATCAAAAGGTTTATTTTTAGTATTATTAGTACATAGTGGAATTTTGGTTATTTTCTCTACTTTGATGTACTTTCTTTTATTAGTTGTTTGATTAGTATTATAAGGGAAAAGTATTAAAGGCTAGGAAGGGTGTAATTGCGATTACTACCCCTATAAATACCCCTCTTGTAGGCATTCTATTATTTTAAGATTTTAAGAGAGAGTTGAGAGGAGAGTTAAATCTTCTTCTTACTTTCCATTCGATGCTCATTTACATCAATTATGTATGTATGTTTATATACATACATATATAGTCAAACCTCCCCAACATACCTCATCAAATATACATAAAGAACTCGTGATATATTCATGCATTTATGGACGTATACATTTACATATAATGTATACATTGAAGTTTTATATGTTCATATATATATATATATATATATATATATATATATATATATATATATATAGAGAGAGAGAGAGAGAGAGAGAGAGAGAGGGGAAGGCTCACCTACATCACGATGTATACATCACACCTATTTATTTCTAGATCCTAAGAAAGCTTTTCTTGAAATTTTTTATCTTTCTCTTGAAATTAACCTTCTAATCAAACCCATAATCAAAAAATTAAGTCAAAATACATTTTGTAGCTATTTTTAAAAAATCCACAAAAAACTGCTGGCGCAGACCCTTATAAATAAGGTATTTTGAGCAATTTTTTGTGAATTTTTTAAAAATAGCTACAAAATGTATTTTGACCTAATTTTTTGAACATGTGTTTATTGGAAGGTTAGTTTCAAGAGAAAAATAAATAATTTGGAAAAAAAAAATATTTTTTAGGGCCTACAACTAGGTGTGATGTATGGATGATGTATAGGATATGATGTCAGTGAGCCATATATATATATATATATATATATATATATATATATATAGAGAGAGAGAGAGAGAGAGAGAGAGTCAGACTCTCAATCATACCAAGTTTACATACCGCTGGCGCGGACCCATTTTTATAAATGATTTTGAGTTGATTTTTTTTATGTAAACTTGGTAGTTGTGAAAGTTCGACAGATTTTTTAAAAATAGCAAAAAGAGTTATTTTGAGCTGATTTTTTTATATGGGTCCATTGAAATGTTCAAATACCATATAAAAAAATTCAACTCAAAAATAATTTTTTTACTATTTTAAAAAAATCGGTATGTAAACTTGGTATGTACAGGAACCTCTCTCTCTCCCTCTCTCTCTCTCTCTCTATATATATATATATATATATATATATATATATTAGGGTTGTGCATAAAAACCGTCAACCCGAACCAAACCGTCCTTTGTGGTTTGGGTTGGGTCAGTTTTTTTATTTATGGGTTGGTTCTAGTTCAAAAAAAAATGATGCAATCGGTTCGGTTCTCGGGTTGGTATATAAACCGAACCGAACCGAACCATAGAAAATTTTCAAATTTTCAGAAAATTATATTCAAAAACAAATTTACCAAACCCACAACAATATTTATAAACATAGAAAACTGAATTTTAAAAACAATGTTTAAATCAAGTTTTTGAATACATAACAAAACGGGTCCTTAAGTTCAAACGATCGAATTTATCTACTGGCGATCGCTGCTCAAAACATTATGGGAACTTAAATGGGAGGAGCAAGGGTTTGTAAGCTACCTCCAATGTATGTCACATTGTTATAGACACAGAAAATGCAACTGCACTCCCGACTTGCATATACCTCTCTTTGACTGGCCCACAGAGTTTGTAACAATTACGAAACCCCTATAACCACGCATTTTCACGAATAGTTAGGACTCTATTTTGAATTGGGTGAAGAATAACTTGATTATGAGGTTTTGCTCTTGTCAGCAGAAATATATGCTTCGTGATCAGTGGATGTGGAAAGAGTGTTGCTCCTTTTTTGGCAAACCTTTGGTATCGGATTATGCTATGACTTTTGTTCGAGGGACTTCATCAAAGTCATTTGGTCGTTTGGCCATGGATGAAATTGTTACTACTATAGTGAAAAAAGCAGAACCTCATAATCATGTCATTTTTCACCCAAACCAAGATAGAGCCCTAACTATTTGTGAAAATGCGCAGTTACAAGGATTTCCTAATTGTTACAAACTATGTGAGCCTGTCAAAGAGATGTATATGTCAGTTGGGAATGACGTTGCATTTTTTGTGTCTATAGCAATGGGCCATGCAATAGCTAAAGCAACTCAAGGAATTTCCCACAGTAAACCCTTGATCCTCCCATTTAAGTATCAGAATGTCTAGAGCAACTCTCATCAGCAAATCAAACAATAGATGAATCCGATTATTTGAACTTGAAATTTTTTACCATTTTCCATCAATTTACGAGGCTATTTTTCATCGAGTTTGTAATTGGTGCAACCCCTATTCAATTGTCAATATGTACTATTTTAAGTGATTCATATGTTTGTTTGTTGAGTTTGTACAATGAAAAATCGTCTTTGTTCAATTGAAGTAATTGGTGATAATAAAGCACATTTTTCTGTGATAAATTCTTCCCATCAAAACCAAACAAATCTTGCTTTCTCAACCTTATATACTTTTGATAACTCGTACGAGAAGCCCGTTGTTGGGTATTTTAATTGTATGTAACATGACTTGTCTGAAGAATGATATTAATGAATATATAACAGAAATTAAAAAGAAGGTAAATGTCAAAAAACACAAAATTAAACTTACAACAAGTTATGAAATTTAGATAAATTGAGGGAGTATTGTTTTTTATGGACACCATGAAGTTGGAAAAAAAAAAGGAGAAGCTATATTCGAAAATATGGAGTGTCCCTATAGTGACGAAGCGATAGGACTGACATGTAATTGTATGGGGCTGGCATTTACTTTAGAACTAACATGTACACCATTTACTTTAGAATTTCATAATTGTTCGAGACTAACATGTAAGTAAACCAAGAAAACACCCAAAAATTTAATAACATCAATTGTAGGAGAGTCAATAAAGATATTTTTTAGTATTACCAAAGGATTCAAGAGTCTATTCCTACTTTAAAGAACCCAATATCACTACAGGGTTTGACCTCCATCCTTTTGTGATCTTCGAGATGGAAAAATGCCATTATATTCATGGCACTTAATTAAAAGATCGTTGTGTTTGATCTTTTTGAGGTTGCTATGAAAGTGATCTTTATTAATTTTTAAGACTATTAGTTTGGCTTGGAGTGGACCACAAGCTATAAAGTATTTTAGTGTTACGAACTACGTTCTTGGGACCATTTGCGTTAGATGTTTAACTGACTTTATTAAAAAGTTTTTGTTTTAAGAATAAAGATACACTTGCGCCGAATCGATATTGTTTTGCTGAAGGAGCGGAGCGATTTTGGAGGAAAACCTCAGAGTGCTTTCAGAAGTCAAGAAAGAAGGGGAAGAAAGTGCTTTATTAACAAAATGGAATAAGAGTAAGAAAGCAGTCTACTCATCATCTTTAGCCCTCAGAAAAGCTGGGAGCCGAGGCGCTGCTTTGGCGGAACAGTCTATAGCCTGCCTGCCATCTCTTTGAAAGGGCCTAGTTGAACTTTCCCCGAAAAAAGTGAATACCGAATTTACCGAAATGCATTGTGTTGTACCATGTGTCGGTAACTCACTTTTTCAGTGAGTAGCATTTCTCTTATTTTAATTTGAACATATTTTTATTTGCAGCGTATAACTTTCTGCGATGATGTAACATTGACTTGGTTTTGAAATTTAGTTTATTCCATCCTATGACTTGATATTTTCCTTGCGTGCTTGCTTATCTTTGGCCAAAGATAAACAACCTATAATTTAGTATATTGATACTTTCTAGTTAATCGGTGTTGTACAAGATAACATAGAAATCACTGAACTAATTCCTTTTACATTGTGATTTTGCTAGGATTTGTGGTTTCTTTCATTTGCATTATTTATAATCACATGTTTTGGTTCGGTGTCTCTTTTTTCCTTCAAATATTTTCATGGTCACATGTTTATGCTTACCTTGTATATTATGGTACTAGTATGACGATTATTGGGTATATGACGATTATGACAGTTAAATGAACATCATGAATATTGAGGAGCAATCAAAATATCCTATAATTTATTTATTTATTTTTATTTATTTTGTTATTTAAGGGTCAGGGGAGTTATCGTCTTTTTCCCCTTTTACAATGTTGCCTTAATTCCCTGGTTAAGGCTATAAGTAGTGTACCACCCCGTACTTTTGATGATTTAAACAATTAGGGGATTAATTATTATTGTTGGATTAATTAAATTAAAAATTCGAGCAATTAATTGTTAATTAATTCGGATTAAAATAATTATTAACTAGCGTGCCAAGGGTTAATACCTATTGTTGAGAATTATTGAATATTACTGTGTGAATATGTAATATGGAATATGAAATTTGATAAATTGTCGAGAGTGAGAAATACAACAGTTTGGTATATTAAGTCAGGGCGTGCGTGTGAGTCGTGTCGGGACTAATTAAAGGGAATAAAAAGGTAAATTAATTTTAAGTAACTCGTATGGTCATTTCGAGTGCGCCGTTGAGTCCAGGAGGGTCGAGATAGTCAGAAAACTCTACTCGGGTATTTTATTTGGACTCCGGGATATTTTAGGCCAAACCGACACCCCGTAGGGGTAGTTTTGTAATTTGAATTTTTGGGAAAATTAAATGGACGAAAATTAAAGAGTAATTATATCATTTACGGGAGTTCTATTAGGGTTGAGTTACACAAAAAACAAGGGAGAGCCACAGAGGGTGAGGGAGAGCAAAGTCCAAAGGAAGGGAGCGTTTTAGCACCACCTTGCACAACTGCCACCACCATCGTATAGATCGGAAGACGAGGAACGCATCTATACCAACATCACCAACGGATCAGACCATCATATTCGAGGCAAGTGTTTATTACTTGCGTGCTTTAGTAATAATTGTGTTCATGTTAGAGTAGGTAATCATCCATTGTTATGAAACTGAAATTGGATGAAAACTTGATGATTTGATTTATAAATTGGGACTGAAATTATAAGAGTTAAATTCCCTCATGTAGGTAGGTTAATGTCCACGGATTTATAATATTTTCTGATGAAAAAATCTGGGATTATAATGATTCTTGATATGAAATTTAAGAACTAGGGTTCTTGATAATTAAATTGGGGATTTCGAATTATATTGATGATTAGTGATAATTTAATGATGTAGAATTGTTGGAAATCAAACATACATGTTAGAAAGTGAATTGGATTTGACTGATTGGCGATTGGGATGAAAACTTAGAGGTTTTAGGGTTGAAATTTGAATAAAAACGCTGTTTTTGGAGGTTGAAGACGATACAGTGTCTGTCGCGCGAAGTGGGTTCGAGCGACACGTGTAAGTCGTTCAAACGACGTGGCCTTCTGGTTCGAGCGACAGGTCTAAATTCTGGGAATTTCTATTTTTACCCCAAATGGAGTTACACAATTAATTTGAGTGAGGAAAACTATTATTTGATGGACTTAGCATGGTGCAGAATTATTAGGAAGTATTTTGGGGAATAATACTATGAATAGTTGGAACGGTAAGTTGACCTTGGAGATTACATGAGAGATAGTAATCGAATTAAATATATTATACGTAGTAATGCGAGAATAATACATATGGAATATATATACATGCTTGGGTTGGGTGAACACCTATAAATCTTAATAGGATGTGAGAATGCCTATTACATGTTTATTATTATGTGTATAGCATACCTACGTTGGAGGTTTTCGCGTAGTGGACAGTCTTATCCTGTGTGACCCATTGAGGGGATATTTGACTTGTACTCGGAGCATATGAACTTGAATACTTGCTATCTGAGATGTAGGATAGTTTCGACGGCTGAATGGGAGCGTAGGTATGTGCGTGACCCATTTGGCTAGGGATTATGTTCGCCTCCAAATACATGTGATTTGAATTTATGGTTCGTGAGAGATGAACCAACAGTCCCTTATGCAGTGAGCGATGCACCAGGACATGATAGCAGAGTGTGCATTGCGCCAAGTGGTCTTAACCTAAGGGTGCAGGATTATTATATATATGTATAGGGATGATGTGACTATATATATATATATATATGTGTGTGTGTGTGTGTGTGCATGTGTGTGTGTGTGTGTGTGTGTGTGTGTGTGTGCGTGTGTGTGTGTGTGTTTATGAATAATTCCACTTTGTGAAAATAGTAGATTCGGTATCAATGATAAATGAATCAATCTTAGTGGGTAAAAGATTTATCATTCGAACGGTGATTATGAAATACGTTATTTGGGATAAACTAATCCAATTACGTATTGTATGGGTGATACGGGTATACTACTAGTGAGCGTAAATAGTGGTATTATGACTTAGAACTAGTTAGGTTGGGTAGCATAGTTAGGCGGGATTAGTAGATGCGTTAAGTGTGCACAATAGATGAGAGGTGAGAATCTAAAGTGAGAGTTTGATATCTAACATGCACATAATACTTGCTTCATTGCAGTTTTAAATACTTGCTAAATATTTTTAAAACATCGGGCTCTAACCCGTCTCTTGCAATCTCTCTCTCTTTTGCTATATATATATTTATATCAGGTGTCCAGCCACAGGGACGTCAGGCTTAGGCGATTTGATTATTTGATGTGTTGTAGCAGTTGTGGGAGCTGCAGGTCCTCGTGCTTAGACGCCTCCACTTTCATTTTATTCAGCATCTTTAGATATTTCATTTAAGACATGTGTCGCCCATTCTCAGTCACTTTATTTGAGAGATCGTACTCAGTTTGATTTAGTATTTCATTTCAATTGGACTTGGCATTTTTATGGTCTATTGGTTTGAGACTTTAAACTGGAATGTTTCATCCAGTTTTACTTTCAGTAGTTAATTCATATCCAGGATTTATGATATTCATGTGTATGGTGAATGGTTTATACTTTAAATACTTGGAAACTTAAAATGGATTGTTTTGTTAAAGCTTAAAATGGAAAATGTTTTGACGCCTAGCTTAATTTCATATTAGGTGATTAATAAGGTATATGTTTTCGACAGTGATGCTAAGAATGAACCAACCGAACATTCTGTTTTAAATTGGTAAAGGACTGATCACCCTATATTTAATTGGGTGGGGTGTCACAAGTAGTCCCCATCCCTATCTTTTGTAAAGAGTTCATAATATAATATTTCAGTATTCTAGAGAGAGTTTTGCTCAAGATGAGTGTGTTTTTTAGTTGTAATAATTCCGCCAATAACATCAAATAAGTTGGCCAGCATATAAGAAACTAGGAGGAGAAGAGGAAATCCCAAGAGGACGAGGCTTCTCCAAAATAAATGGAAAACAAAGAAAAGAAAATAATTACTACGAAAACAACAAAAAATAAAACAAAATATATAAAGAAATACCTGTGAAGCTCAGAGGATGGTTTGCATAGAAGTCGACTTCCTTAACGGGGCAGAGATCCATCGAATCATCAAAATTTTTTTTCTTCAAGAAGTAACCAACTAATTCTCCCTCCGGTGGATCGAAAACATAAGCAAGAGATTGCCACCGTTGTCTAAAATATTGGATTTCATCCATTTTTTTTCCAGCAGACGCTGCCAAATTATTGCAAAATAAGGGTATTTATACATGTCAAGCATCGTGCGTGCAAAAAAATATTAAACAAAATCTGCTTGTATAATATAAAACCAATATGATAATATTCTCCCAAAAAAAACGAAATAAAGATTTGTATACATGTGCGGATATTATATATATGTATATGTGTGTGTGTGTGTGTGTGTGTGTGTGTGTGTGTGTGTGTGTGTGTGTGTTCGTGCGTGTGTGTGCCAAACTTCTAAAAATGTCATATTCACCAACGCAATCTGTAGAAATTGGTCAGTGCTGTTGGCAAATTTACAAGACCATGCTACAGAGTGGAATATAATGGCCTTTGCTAAGGTGTGTGTTGATTAATTTTAATAATAAACTGACCGAGAAAAATCCAACTCCTATTATGAGGGATGGGAAATAAATCTGATGATGGTGTGAATTACTCTTGGAGGCCCTAAGTGTCGTATATTTTGTTCATAAAATAGTTTAACATCACTTACAAAAAATTAGCAACGCTCTTGCTCAGGTTTGGGCTTTAAATCCCACTAGTTCTACATCAACCCCACAAAAAAAATAATGGACTTGGGAAGGTTTCCCATAAGCACTCTCTCAAAAATAACAAGCACTATAAGACACGCACTAGCAAATTTAGTGATAGAAAAGAGTGAGTTGATAATGCACAAGGTCTGAAAAATTGCGATATCAATAAATGTATGTGAGTTTTGTCCCCATCCCTTGTGACCCTAACTTGAGGTCTGTTTAGATAAAAAAATAAAAAATGATCCTCATTTTGTATTACTTAGAGAAGGTACACCGATGACCCCCATTACGCCTTAGTTAAACTCTAGTACATGAAGACAGGAGGAAACAAAAAAATAAAAACAATAAAAAATCAGAAGGCGATGTCTCAAAGAAATAAAGTAAATCTGCTTAAGACAATGCAGTAAAAAGTAAGATTGCTCTTTCATTTAAGCATCCCAGAGGATACCTTGATGAACAAGCCCTCAATTCAATAAATTATATGAACACATACCCTCTCCTCGTTTTTTTCAATTTCAGTCTCCATCTCCGCCTGCAGCATCCATTTTATTTCCGCCTCCAATTCCTTATCCTTACATATCTTCCTCTACTTTGCCTTCAAATCGGCCTTCTTCACTTCATTTGCCTTGTTCTTAAGATTAACACTCACCTTCTTTAGTAACCCTCTCTTGTTCTCACTCTTCGCGCCCTTTTCCTTCTTGTCATGCTCCTCCACCTTCCCCGGTGACGTTCTCTTGCTCTCGGTATCTACATGCAGTCAACCAAAACATGTACAAATGGCCATATATATATAACTCTCTTGCTTGTGGTCTAACTGAAGATATTCGCTAAATAGATCATAATGGAGAAACAGTATTTTAGTAGCCAACCCAGAGTAATTGGGAAAAGGCTAGACCATTGGTGTAATATAAGAAACAAAGTTGCTTACTCTTGCTCTTCTTCACCATAGTTAAAATATAATGCCTCAATTAAATCAATTCCTGCAATATAAGTTAAAAAGCCCAGTCAAAACAATATTCAAAACCAAAATATCGTACCATGAAAAGACTCTTAAAGAATGAGGGGCAAACTCAATCCTCCTGCAATACTCCAAAAAGGTTCGACCAAGACAACCAAAATTCGTAGTTATATGTATTTAAAATAATGTATTGGATCATTCCCAAAGGTTCCATCTTCAAGCACTGTATTTTTTACATATGGCAGAGGGTAATCGCATAGACACAGTACCATATACCACTTAAGAATTACAAGATTACTAAGGCACATAGCTGAAATTACTATTGACTAATAAAATTACAGCATCCACAATATTATAGTATGCATTAAGCACCAAATCAACAATCTATTTCCCTCAGCTGACGAAATCCATTAACCAATTCATTTTATTTGGATCATCTGTAGGCCACTCTGTGAAATATAAGACTTTTATTAATAGAATTACAATCCATAACATAGAAATATACAAGTACAAAATTGAAATATACACCTTCATGAAAATATACATCACTGTGGCAACCAATACAAAATTGAAGAAAAGAAAGGAAAACACAAAGCAAGCGATGAAAAGAAAATTGTAAATTGTAAATTGTCTGAAACCCGTCCTGTGCATAGGTAGGTAAGGCGCTTTGACCAAAACCGCCTGGTACAAATATGATTCGAATCCGACCCGCACAATCACTCACCCCATTTTAATCCGCACATAACCGCCCAATTGTCGGGTCTAATCTCTAACAAACCAGTTTTTCTTTTATGTTTTTTGTTGACATTTTAATAAATTAGATTGTACTCCTAGAATTTGTAGACTTAGAAGTTGTTTGTTTTCACCTCTGAAGTCTGAAGTCTGAATATGAAGCATTCCTACTTAAGAGGTACAAAATAATGTGTATTTTTTAAATGATTAAGAGAGAAACGACTATTTTTTACTCCGAGTGATTAAGAGGTAAAATTACTTCTGAAGTTTGAATCTGGAGTCTGAATGAGTCTAAATACATTTATTCAAAGGTGCATTCAAATATAAAAACAAACATATTTTTCAGTTTGATATTTCAGACTTGAGATTCAGATGAAAAAATAAACGCACCCTTAATTGTGTTTTAGATAACCTAAGCTAAGGTTAAATTACATAATTCAAAAAAACATTTTGCCACAGATTACTTCAAACAAGCCATAACTTATCTAAATACACAAATGCACACACACACACACACATATATATATATATATAACGATCCAAGATTGTTATAAAAATCAGTTTAATTGAAATTTTGAGTCATTTTGTGTATTTACAAAAGAAAGATAGTAGTTGAGCTGTTATAACAACACGCATGTAACTTTTGACCATAAGTGCCTGCTATTGTGTCATGGTCAACAATCAATGAAAATACAATTAGTTTGTTCATCAAACACTATCTCAATTCTGTTCTTTTCCAATTGTTGTCTTAATTCATTAAGATCACTACGATTCCTGGATACCATTTAAGAGAATGACGGAGGGAACTAGGTTCAAAGAGCTGCAGGAAACAGTGAAGAAACAAGATAATAAAATCAATGGAGTCCACGAAATTGTTCACGAAGTACAAGAAGGAATGAAACAAATGGAGGTCACAATGAAGATTTTCCAAGAAAATGTTGGTACTCTGATTACGAAACAATTGAAAACAAATGGCAAGCAAGCGGAGAAAGATTTCTCTTCTCCATTGCATTCTGGATCGAGGGAAGAGACTAATCTGGAAGGTGAACATTCAAGGGTCAAAATCAATGCATTATCAGCACCAGGCAAGGTTCCCAGAGCTGATTTTCCCAAGTTTGATGGCGCTCACCCTCGCAATTTGGGGAAGGAGATGTAAGAATTTTGTTTTACTATCATGACATGACTGAAACTCAAAAAAGTGAGTTGTGCGTCCATGTATCTTGAAGGTAAGGCGGATATTTGGTACCAAGATCTGCAAGAGGGCCGAGAAGAAATGGATTGGTGTTCTTTTATTAAGGCATTGCTAGTACAATTTGGGCCAGGTGGGCATGAAAACTTAGTGATGGAAATGGGTCAATTTTTAGGGATTTATTGTATTTTTGTTATTTTCTTTATTTTACTTTGTCATTGTATTTTCTTTTATTTTAGTATTTAGAGGTAGGGGTAGCAAAAGGCTATTAAAGGCATTGTTGTAATTAGAATATTAACTTAGAGCCTAAGCTACTCCTCCCCTTTAAATAACCCCTTGTATTTCCCATTTGGGATAACTCTCCATTTTGAAATATAAGAAATCTCTTGATTCTCTCTCTAATGTTAGGGTTCGGTTTTTTTTCTTGGCCACTGGTTTTTTTTCTTGGCCATTGATGTGTAGTTTACATCATATTGGTATCAGAGCGGGTGTCGCTCCACATTTGTGTTGGTGTATTGGTGTGCTTTTGTCAAATTGTACGCTACCTCCAATGGCTCCAAGAATATACAAACTATACGAGGAGATTCAAAAACAAATGGAAGAGTTGGTATAATCACAACAACAAATCAATGCCCTCTTCCAACTCAAATTCCAAAACCCTAACCTTAACCCTAACCCGAGAAATCCCTACCCAAAACCCCTGCCCTACCCGCTGTCGGATCTGCCCTAAAAAGGTCCAGAAACCCCTGCCGAGGCAACTGCCTGCCAAACAGAGGCACGCCAGCCTTTTCCCCTTCGTCCGGACCTTCCCCACTAGGGGTGTGCACGGGTCCGTTCAGTTCGGTTTTGGACCGTAATTCAAATCGAACCGATTGGTTCGGTTTTGAAAAAAGTCAGACGGAAACCGTACTGACGATGAAAAAAAATGTCGGTTTCGGTTCACATCGATTTCGGTTCGGTTTTGGTCGGTTTTCAGTTTTGGACGGGTTTTTTTAGGTCGGTTTTCGATTTTGGTCGGTTTTGGAAGTCGGTTAATGGTTTTGGGATATAAAAATAGAAGTTATGTAAGAGTTTTTTATTATAAATATTAATGTCGGTTCGGTTCGGTTCGAATCGATTTTTTCCTTGTCTAAACCGCCAACCGAACTGACATGGTCGGTTTTTTAAATCCTTAAACCGTAGACCGAACCGGACTAAAAAAAACGCCGATTTTGGTTCTGTTCGGGCCGGTTATCAAGCCGGTCGATTTTTTTGCACATCCCTATTCCCCACCCTTGTTCGACCCCCCTCTACCTCCCTACTCTATTCCGGCCACCCCACTTCCCTTGGCCACCCCCGGTGACCAAAACCCTAGACTCCATCCCTGTTCCGCCCTCTTCTCCTACCCACCGGCGCAAAAAAAACACCCAACCACCCCCTACCCCTTCCGGACTTCCCCACCCCCTGGCCGACCCTCATTGCCACCCTTGCCGACCCCACAAGACCCACCAACCCGAGTTAAACCCTAACCCCTCTCAACTCCGAACCCACCACCCATTTTTCAAATCCCAAACATCAAAAATTACGTTTCCACCCCGATTAACTCCCGAGACTCAATTCACTATTATCTGCGGCTAGTCCAAAATTGGTTTCTCCACCCAATCATTCTTCCTCCCTCACTCACCCAATCGGGTCAAATAAATGATAAAAACTTCCATCCCAAGTCGGTCAATTGCAAGAAAAGGATAGAAACGACGAACTTGGGTTGTGTATTGGGGATTTTTTTGACATTTTTGTCGAGGGTGTTTAGGTGACTTGCACACACTTTCGCGAGCCGAAAACATTTGATTTGGGAGACTTCTACCCAATCTTCAGGAACGGGGAGGATGATTTTGATGAGGTTGGATCGGCGGTAATCTCTCTAGAGGTTGAGGTGGTGATTGGAGGTGATGTGATAGGTGGTGGGTATGTGGACCCATTTGTGGTAGCTTTTGATATGCGCTCGGAGGAAATTTTTTGCGGTGTAGCATTGAGGAGGTTCATCACGGGAATCACGGACCGAGATTTTGTTGGTCGGCCATGTTTGGATTGTGTTCCTATTCTCCATGGACTTCTTGCAAGCCGGTACAAGGGGAGTTTCCAAGGACAGCTCTTCTTCCTAGTGAGAAGTACTTTGATGTTCGCCTTGCTTTCTTGCCGTTCATCTCCTATGCATGAGGACGAGCTTTTCGAAGCCGGGGAGAGTGATGGAAATGGGTCCCTGTTTAGGGCTTTATTGCATTTTATTATGATTTTTGTTATTTTCTTTTATTTTATTTTGTCATTGTATTTTCTTTTATTTTAGTATTTAGAAATAGGAGTAACGAAAGGCTATTAAGGGCATTGTTGTAATTAGAATATTAGCTTAGAGCCTAAGCTACTCCTCCCCTTTAAATACCCCTTGTATTCCCCATTTGGGACAACTCTGCATTTTGAAATATGAGAAATCTCTTGATTCTCTCTCTCTAAAGTTAGGAGATTCGAAGAATTGAAGGCTCAAATTACATCTCATGGCTTAAAGGAGGTATATTTGGCTCAGACTTTTTGGGGGGGCCTTAGAGAGGATATTAAACACAATATTCAAATGTTTTACCCTTCAACTCTCCAACAGGCCATTTGTTTGGCTAAGCTGCAAGAAACTACTATGGATAATGTGATCAAGACGAGTAAGGAGGCAGTTAAGAACACAAAATCAACTATTACATGGGACTATACGAAAGGGGCTAAGTTTAGTGCTACTACAATGACTGAAGATAAAGCTATACAATCAACCACCAAACCTACAATTGCTACTGTACCTGTCAAGAAATTTTTTTTATGCAGAAATGAAAGAAAGAAGGGCAAAAGGCAGTTTTTTAACCCTGAAACTATCAAACAATGTGGTGTGGATGTTGAACAATCACCTCTTCTGAGCGTTACTGTGGCTAATATGGGCAAACTTATAGTAATGCCAGATGCACAGGGTTTCGATGGGTTATGCAAGGTGACTCCAAAACTGCTGATCTCAGATATTGCAAATTGGTGGTTGTGATATGATCTAAGGTATGGACTGGACAAAACAACACAACACAATTCTTTTTTTACTTTGACAGTCCAAAACTCACATTTAAAAGAGGTGGTAAAAAGGTGGTTCTAAGAGGAGTAATTGAAGAAGGTCTCCTACAAGCAATGAAGGGTTGTTCATTCAAGAAGAACTTTACTCAAAAAGTCAACCCAAGGAATCATTAGCCCATTATTTTCTATCCATGCTGAACCAATGGATTGCAACAATGTGGTAACTATTTCTTCCTTGATTACTCAATTATTGCAACAATATGAGGATGTCTTTGTTGCACCTAAACAATTACCACCTGTCAGAAGCCGTGATCACCAAATTGTTGGTACCACTCCCACAAATCAAAGAGCCTATAGAGTTCCTTATTTTCAAAAATCTGAAATTGAAAAGATGGTGAAAGAGATGTTGCATTCGGGTGCGATTTTGATGGAAATGGATCCCAAATTAGGGATTATTTGTCATTTTTATTTTCTTTTGTTATTTTCTTTTATTTTGTCATGTCTTTGTATTTTCTTTTGCTTTAATCTTTAGAGGTGAGAAGTAGCGAAGGCAATTAAGGGCATTTTTGTAATTAGAATAATAACTTAGAGCCTAAGCTACTTCCCCCCTTTATATACCCATGTAATCTTCATTTGAAAATAGACACCATTTTTTAATATAAGAAATCTCTTGATTCTCTCTTTAGAAACTTTTTTTGGCCATTGACGTGTAGTTTACGTGAAATTGGTATCAGAGCGAGGTCTCGTTCCCTCGATTGGTGTATTGGTGTGTAGTTAATCAAATCGTAAACTACTCTTTTCAATGGCTCCAAGAAAATCAAAACAACAACAAAAAGAAGAGATTGAAGAAGTGAGAAAGGGCATTCAAGAACTCAACCAAATATTAGAAGAATTGGAACAAAAACAACAATAATTTGATGCCCTCTTCCAACTCATCGCCTCTAAAATCCAAAACCCTAGTTTATCCCACCAAACCCTAACCCTTCCCTGCCTACTCCCTTCGACCACCCTAGTAGCCCTCTACTGCCATCGACCAAGCCCTATACCCACATCCCTTAGTCGACCCCTTCCACACTCAACCCAACCCCAAAAAAAAACGACCCGAACCGACCCTTCCACCTGCCGCCGACCAAAACCCTAGCCCACCCGAACCCAAAAACCCCATAACCCGACTTGCCCCTACCCGAAACCCTCCCCGAGTGGTCGCTACCGCCCCTAGGCCCAAAAACAGCGCCGAAACATTGACTTTTGACCTGGGTGGAAGCTTTTAGGGTTCGCATGGGAAATGAAGAAGGGAAATTGTGAGATGTGCACTCCTCAACTTTTAGAAATTAATTTTGGGACCCACAAATTTTTGGCACATATTTCCCCAATTTTTGAACGCTTGAGGATGAGCTTGGTATTAAGAGGAGGAGATTGATGGAAATGGGTCCCATTTTAGGGATTATTTGTTTTTATTTTGTTATGTCTTTGTATTTTATTTTGCTTTAATATTTAGAGGTGAGAAGTAGCAAAGGCAATTAAGGGCACATTTTGTAACTAGAATAGTAGCTTAGAGTCTAAGTTACTTCCCCGCTTTACATACCCTTGTAATCTTCAATTGAAGATAGACTCCATTTTTTAATATAAGAAATCTCTTGATTCTCTCTCTAGAAATTGTTTTGGTTTACATTTTTGGTCATTGACGTGTAGTTTACGTCGGATTCAACCTAGCCGAAACCCAATTGCAACCCCATTCTTTATACTCAAAAATAAGAATGGAAGTTGGAGATTTTGTGTTGAGAGTCCATTGTTAAAAACGAATTTCCTATATCTACAATAGAAGAATTGTACGATGAATTGCTTGAGGCTATGGTATTTTCTAAGCTAGATCTCAGATCACGCTACCATCAAATAAGAATGAAGACAGAAAATATTGAGAAGACTGCCTTTAGATTTCACTGTGGACATTACGAATTCAGAGTCATGGATTTTGGACTCAAAAATGGTCCATCTACTTTTCAGGCCCTTATGAGGTGTTCAGGTCACATTTAAGAGATTTTGCCCTTGTGTTTTCTGATGATATTTTGGTGCCATGCCCATGCCTTTCAAAACTTCTACCTCGTCTCCTTCGGGAAAAAAAAGAAGAGAGTCCACTCCCTTTCTCTGTTCGAGATATCAAATTAAATGCGGTGAAGCCATTACTCTTCTTTTGAGATAGGAGGAAACCACTGCATTGGGACACGTTTCAGCTCATCCATATTCCCTTCAAGTACCCATTTAATTCAGTCAGCTTCAATTATTTGAGTAGCAGCAGCTATGGAAAATGGAAAAGGAAAAAGGCATTTGTGGGTTAAAGGCGTATAATGGAATAGAAATAGGAACTGTTAGGCGTTGAAATCAATAAGGAGAAAGAAGTATTGGTAAGCTAAGTTGGTAAGAAACGAAGGTTAAGGGCAGTGCTTGGTAAGAATATGAGAGAGAGAGATGAATTTCTATTTTTTAAATTTTGAAGTCAAGATGGCGGCTCATTTAATGAGATGGATATGTTGGTGTAGAAAATTGAGGTTTACAGGCAATGCTTAAATCAAGGGGGAATCGCAACAAATAAGAGAGGAAATAGTATTTTCTCTCCAATAAATGTTCAACCACTGTTTGAAGAAATTGAGGAAATAGTATTCTTTCCAAAATTTCCTCTTATAAATTTAAGGAAAATAAATAAATACACAGATTTCTCCCTCACCTTTTATTTAATTAAACACTCACCCATATTCGCCTTATTTATAAATTAAAAACCTAACTTGTCCAAGCTTCTAAACCAATCCCCAACTTTAATTATATATTTTTAATAGAGGATTTGAAGACCTTGTTTGAGGGAAATTTCAAGGGAATTCTTCACCAACAAGGAAGTAACTTTGGGACGCGTATTCGAGGCAAGTATCTTTCTACACCTCTCCTTTTATGTGGGTATTTGCGAAATTCACCTAAACTAAATTTTAACGTTAAAATTTATTAGTGACCCTTAGAAAAGTGTGCAATTCTAATTTATGTTATGCTAGGTGAATTTAAATAGTTTTATATACTTAAAAATTCACGTTGAGCCTATTCTCGTATCTCATATTGTCAATTTCTACAAACGGATTCTACACCCCAAAAACAACATTTTCATTCGTTGGAGTGAAAACGTCGTGTAATATCGATTTAAATTAAATTCGCAAGTTTCCAAGAACCCTTATTTAATTAGCGTCTACTTTTAAGCCAAATAAAACCCTTAAACATGCATTTAAATCAACCCATAAAATTTAAAGCATGCGACACAAAGTTAAGGAAAAATCCCCGAAGGGCAAAACCTTTTATTTCTAGAACTTTAAAGAATTTACAAGACCATTAACTTACATACAACCTGATAATCGCCCACAAGTGTAACGCACGGTGTCTTCGGTAAACCTTCAAAGCAACGGCTAGAAACAGTGTGACACAGAAATACCCGCAGGTGTCGGTTCCTATGTCGGCGGCTGGAATTTTCCCTTTCCAGGAGGGCAACAATGAAGAAGAGAACGGCTTCTCCACAAGGGTTGAACAAACTCAAAGTTGTGTTCTTGGGTTACCAAAAAGATTCACAAAGGATTGGCAATTGTGTCAATCAAAACATGAGTCTTGGGACTCAAAAAATATGAAGACTAGAGGTATTTGGACTCTCAAAAACGTCTTCTAAAGTCTTGCAAAACAACTCCCCCGAAGTTGGTATTTATAGGAAAAAATATGAAGAGTCCCACGTTCTTAAAACTCTAAAATTCTATCCAGCGTACAAAAAAAACAACATTCTTTAAGGAATTTTCTCCATCTTCAAAAGGTCATAACTCCTTCACCGTAGCTCGGATTAAGGTGCCGTTTTTTCCAGTATCTTCGTTGCGGCGAGCTCTTCAACTTTATAGTTGACCAGACCTCCAAAATATGGATGTGAAATTACAAAAATGCCCTTGAACTCTCCTATCGTGCCTTTTTTCATTGTTTTGACTTCCCTTGCGTACCACTTGCATTAAGTCCCTAAAATCTTGGACCGTGAAGTCGTTGAGGCAGATGTGGGACATATTAATGGAGATGTTGAATGCTTGATTCCCGGAATTCGGATTGAGGCCGTTTAGTGACATCTTGAGGTGACGTGCCAAATGTAGCGGCGTACGACATACACAAATGAAACATGTTGGACATGAGAAAAATGTCCTTACAATCATAATTAATTTAGAGTTAAAATGCTCTGAAAGTTCAATTGCTCAATAGGATTGTATCCTACGCTTTAGGAGTACTACTTTTAATATGTATGTTCCAAATTGATGAGATTGATTACGAGACTCTTACTCGTTATAATAACCAATATGACAATATTGTAAATGACTTGGGACAACTGATACGCACTGATGAACCCCTTATGATGTAGCATACCCACGTAAAATAATTATGTGTCCTTTTATGTGAAAATTCAATATGAACACATGTTCGAAACCATGCTATTATTGTTGATGTGCGTTCTATTATGTAGACGTTAAAAAGAGTACGTGAAATTATTGTGATTGGTTTGGTTGTTGAATAGTAGTGTGGATTAATTCAGAGGTTTCAAGCATAGACATTTAAATTCTTGCCCTCTCTCGCATAATAAATTTTAAATAAATTATCTTAAACTACCCTATCTAAACAGAAGTGAATCGGGGGGTTCCTTTTTTGGATTTCACTTCGGTAAGACGCCCCACGCACAGAGTTTAGAAACGGGTTGTAGTGACGGCTTAAATCATTAACAAAATTATACACTTTTTAATATTATGCTTTTCGTTACGAGGAATCACTTACATGATGTTGGTCCATTTTTAGATTTTTATTAAATCGTTTAAAATGTATAATGAATCCTAAATAGTTATAAACTGAGTTGGGGTAATTGGGGAAATTGAGTCTTGAGATATTACTCAGAATGAATAAATATGTGTTATAAAACCACTATTAATTCAACATGTGAAATGGAAATGAATGGATGGGCACCGTGGAGGGGACACCCCGATATTGTGATATGTAAATTTTCGGTCATACGAATACCAGGGGGTAGGGGTGGCAATTCGGGTTAGTCGTGTCATTTTCGGGTCGCGTTGATTTTTATTTGAGTATAAGTTTTGGGCACTCTTAAATCTATACAGGCTAATCATGTCATGATCGGGTCATTTCGGGTTATTACTGTAAACGGGTTATCGTGTCAAAAATTGTCAGTTATACCAGGGGGCGTCGGGGCATAAAACGTGATGTTTATAAATTATTGTGTTATGCGTATTTCGGGCCAAGCGAATTTCAGGTGGCGTCAGGACGTGAAATGTGATTATTTAAATTTGTCGTACCGCATGTTTATGAGATGGCCGAGATGAAGGGGTTCATGCCGATTACGCGGTAATTAATTAGTGAGCACAATTGATTAATGAAAGTGATTGAGATTAATACATGTGATTACTTAAACTTGGTGTACCGCATGTATTTGAGATCGCCGAGAGGAAGGGGCGCATGTCGGTTACGTGTTAATAAATTATTGAGCATGTCGGTTACTTATTGATTAGTTAATGAGAATGATAATTAATGGTATGAAATGAGATAATCTATATAACTATATAAAAATTGTAGACTCAAATCATCTGAAGTTGACACGTGGCAATGTATTAAATATCACTAGAGGTATAAAAATGCATTTATGATTTCCTCAATCTTCTCTTCCACCGTTTACATTTTCAAGACTGAGATTTTCAAGACTCATTTCTTTCCCTATGTAACGAATCATTCTCACTCTCTTATACCGAAACCTTTCAAAACCAAATTGTGTGCAATGGTGACTGGTGGGTTTTGTGGTTATGATTTATACATTTTTATTAGTTGTGTTAATATATGACATCTCCCCCCTACAAAACTAACCCTCGGCGCCCCTGCACAATTTTATGATTACCTAATAAGCCTTTCGTGTTTTGGTTAGAAATAAAGGGTACAGGTGGTGAGTTTAACTAAGAAGCTGTAGCAGGTCAACTTCCACCTATGATCTAGAGGAGGATCATTGTAGTAGTTTTCAAGCCTCTGTTGGTTGATTGGTATCTTGCATTTCCTATGCCATCACGTCTTCAATAATCAACAGTTGATGCCTAGGTATTGCCACGAGGCTTTCCTAATCTTCCATTACTTTGATGCCCATGATCTTGCAGCACTGCTTTCCGCTATATTCTTCGGATTCCTTAATAAAAGCTCCAACCCACCATCCTGCCACACCATGATTTGATTGATTTTATTTTCATTACTTGAATTGAATAAATAATTATGGATTAGTGTAGTAATTTTAATAGTAGATTTATCATTTTTAATCTTGATATGTATTAATATACTGTTTGGGACTTACTTTTGCATGTGTATGTGTTTTTTAGATTTAAGAGCTTCAATGAACTACTATAAACATTTAGATTTGGTTTTTTATTTTATTTTTCTCGCTCTCTATACCCATAATGTACAAAAATAAATTTTTATCAAACACTTATAATGGAGTAAAAAGTGAAGTTTGGGTTTATAAACTATTTGATGAACTTTTTAATTTTCGTTAATTCTCCCCATATTTAGAATATGTTCTAATGTTGCCATGGACCCCATTTATTTGCAGGTTTGTTATTTATAACATTGCAATAGTAACTAAAATGTCACATCCTCCCGTTCATGATGTAAGTACATTTTTTTTATTCATTTTTTAACTTTCATTATGATTTTTCTTCTCTAATACAATATAATTGTATTACTTATTAATGAATATGATTCGTGTGTCGCGCTGCTATTATTATTTTCTTTTTTCTGAACTAAAATAATGGAAGATACATTTCACTTAAGATGGGATGTAAAGAACAAATCATCTCTGCCATAAATTCCCTAAGGATTATTGAAGAGAATGAGGTTTCATTGAATTTACCAACTTTCTTTAAATATACATATGGTTGTATACTTCATTTCTCATTATGAACATGTTTTATAAACCTTTTATTTCAGTTATGTATTAATTTGCATATTGATTTCTCTTTTCCACTTCAATATTGATATTGTTTTATTACATGGCATGTGCAGGTTGATTTAGATTGAAAATTTTGACGTATTGGCAAATATTATTATAAGCATGAGATTATGCAGTCGATTTGATCATTTTAGATCTCATATTTTCCAATAGGTGAATATGGTGACTCATATGAATCTATAGGGTTATTACGGGTAATTACTGCCTACTACTGTCTCATATCTTTCTTTAATGTTTTAATATATTTTTGTATGGAGATGTGGACTTTTGCATGTTATAAGTTTCAATGTGTTATAGATTGAATGGAGAATCCCTGTATTGTTTATCTCTCTTGAACCGTGTATCATATTTATTCCATCAACAATTGGGGTCGTGAGTTTCATATTTCGAAGGTATCAATTTGTAGTAGGAAAGTTGGGTTCATGGTTATATATCATATGTATTTATGTTCCAGTTTCAGTATACATGTAACTTTGAATCTACCCACCAACAAATTGAGTGCACTTATATGTAAATTCGTTTATGTTGAACTTTGAATATAAGAGACTCGACTTTTAATTTTTGTCTGCACTTTAATTGTCTTTGCTTCTTTGATAAGCTAAATTGAAGGAGTGTTCAATATACTTGCAAAGGAGTTGGACCTCCAATTTAAAGTTACAACACGTGCTTTCTTACAGTAGATTCTTTGTTTTGGCAACCCGCGAGACACCACAATCTTTCCCAACTTAGGTTAATGTTAATATGTGTTTTAGGTTTTTAGTAAATTATTCCATTTGTATCTAATTTCTATTTCATCCCCTGCAATTTCTCTTTATCACCCAATATTGTTGTATTGTTGAAAATAAAGTATTTCGATTGATTTAACTCTATTCACGGGGTTGTTTTATTTGAAGATTATAGATGTTCGGTAGGCACTTCATTAAGGTGATTATATATTGTTGCTTCAAAAGCTTTTTTTATAACATATTTTTAAGGTTGTCTCATGGGATTTGATAATATCATTTTTCTTTACTTTGATTCTATCTATTAGTTATGTTGTATATGTATTGGTTGGTCAAATGCTACAAAGATATGAGAAAAAATAGAAACTCTTATCTCAATAGTATATGCAGTGCAATGTTACTTAATAGATCATTTACTACAATTGTACTAATGTGAAAATGGGAGATTTATCTTTTTTTATTAACCGGAAGTAGAAGTTTATATATGGATGTTTATCTAATGATGAGTAATTCGCTGTAGAAGATACTATTGTCGTAAATAATGAGAACTTGGAGCACAAAGCTTGTCCGGAGGAACAAAAAATTTCAGAAGAGCAGAATGATGACGTTCCTATTAACCCATCTGACTATCCTTTTGTCATAGCTCAGATAATTCATGGAATGGAAGAGCTAAAGTCCTTTAGAACAATGCAAATTCACAGGATGGGTTACCTGGAGCATAAGATGGTTGAGGCAGTTCATTGTAATTTCTTTTCAGAACTTTGCAATAATATTGTTTTTATTTTTATTTTATAATTAAAACTCAGTTCATTTTTGGAATTTATTGTGTAAGACAAGGCAAATTTTTTTTTTGATAAATTCGGCCACGCATCGCGTGGCCTTCATGCTAGTTCTAATATATTATGAGACTTTAAGGGTTGGGCCGCTCATTAAATTATTAAACTGTAACTTTATCATTTATGCATATAACTGCTTTGAGTTGCGTAGCTAAGTTACTTGCTAGGGGTTTAACCCCCTTTTTGTGGAAACTAGGTGCTAGGGTATGAATTTTATGGAATTTTATGCTGGAAGTCATGAGTTCAATTCCTAGGGGGTACACTTATTATTAATAGTCTTTGATTGGGCCTTGGGGTCTTTGGGGCTTTGGGCTTCTCTTGAGTGCCCAGAATTTTTACCTTTTATTAATTCGTTTTTAATTTTTGACTTAGTCTCCTATTCAAAGTAAACTACCCGTTAGTGGAGATATTAGTGGGTTAGTTGGCTAAAACCTCTACCCACGTTTTTTACCATTTCCCTTATATAAGAAAAGGCTACAGAGTCAAAAACGTATTGAAAATCTCTCTCACGTTATCTGCAAAAATTCTTTTGCTATTTTCTGCAAATCACTTTCTCTGCAAAAATTCTTTTGCTATTTTCTGCAAATACATTTATGTTCATCATGTTTTTGGGAGTGCTGGAGTATCCTGAGAGTTCGAAGATTTAACACAAAGCTGGTGTTTAAATCTGATCGTTGAATCCTGGGAGGTGTATGTTCACGAGGCTGACAGCTACAAATATCAGCGAGCAATTTCACCTTTAGGACTTTGTGTCAAACACAAACCTCGATCGATAAGTCCTTCCAATTTTATCTATTTCGTATTTGGGTTTTTTCATATATTTTGCAATTACTATTTCCAACAATCTAAAGGTGAAATTCTGTTGTTATTCTACAATCTGCTATGGAAAATCCTAATGCAAAATACTCTGAAAAACCTGAATTGTTTGATGGAAAGAATTTTAAGAGATGGCAAATGAAACTGCAATTTTACCTAACAACTCTTAAGGTCGTTGACGTTATTACATCTGATAGACCTTCTGTACCTGAAGAACTAGTTGTTTGGAAACAAAAAGATTATATGTGTAGGAATTATATTCTGAATTGTCTCTGCCTTGAACTGTATGATGTTTATTGATCATGTCCTACTGCTAAAGAATTATGGAACACACTGGATAAAAAATATGCAACTGAAGATGCTGGGTCTAAAAAATTCGTGGTTGGAAAATTTTTGGATTTCAAAATAGAAGATAATAAATCTGTTGTGTCGCAACTTGAAGAACTACAAATTATTATTCATGAAATTCTGGCCGAGGGTTATAGTATATGTGAGGGATTTCAAGTGTCGTTTATAATTGAAAAACTGCCACCGTCTTGGAAAGATTACAAAAACGGTCTTAAACATAAGAAAAAAGAGATGACATTAGAAGATTTGATAGTTCGTTTGAGAATTGAGGAAGACAATAGGAATGCCGAACGTAAGGAGAAAAATTCTGAATTCAGTTCTAAGGCTAATTTGGTCGAGGGGAAATCAAATGGAAACCAAAAACAGAACCAGTTTAAGCCTAACCATTCAAACCAGAAAAATGGGCACCATAAACCAAACCAGAATTCGAGGTCCAACCATAAATTCAAACCTAATGATTAGAATAAAAATTCTAAACCTCAGTTTAAATCTAAACCTGCAGGTCAATGCTTTGTATGTGGAAAACCAGGTCATTACGCTAAAGATTGCAAGTTTAGGAAGAGTCAGAATGTGAAGTCTCAAGCAAATGTAACCGAGGAGGGTAACTTTTCTGCTGTTGTGACCGAGGCAAACATTGTGAGTAACATGACAGACTGGTGGCTTGATTCTGGCGCCACCAAACATATTTGCGGAACGAGAGGTGCCTTCACTACCTTCACTGTTGTGGATGAGGGTGAACGTCTGTACATTGGAAACTCCTCTTCGTCTAAGGTTGAGAGGAAGGGAACCGTAGTTTTAAAGTTCACTTCAGGAAATGTTCTTACCTTGAAAGATATTTTGTATGTCCCTGAGGTTAGGAAGAATTTGGTGTCTGGTTTTATCTTAGTTAAGAAGGGTTTTAAAATTGTTCTAGAGAGTGATAAGGTAGTTGTGAGTAAGGGAGGTGCTTTTGTGGGGAAAGGTTATGTTCATGAAGGTATTTTCAAACTAAATATAACCGTGGCTGATAATAATAAAACATCTACTTCTTCTGCTTATTTGATTGACTCTTGTGATATGTGGCGTTTTAGACTTGGTCATGTAAATAAGGCATCTATTAAAAAATTAATGTTTTTGGGAAACATACCAAAATCTGATATTTCTACCAACTCTAAATGTGAAATATGTGTTGAATCAAAATATGCTAAAAAACATTTTCCAAGTGTCGAAAGAAGTTCAACTGTTTTAAGTTTAATACATTCCGATCTTTGTGATTTAAAAGGTTATGTGACATGTGGTGGAAATAAATATTTTATTACTTTTATTGATGATTACTCTCGTTATTGCTATATTTATCTCCTTACGAGTAAAGATGAGAGTTTCTCAAAATTTATTTCTTATAAATTAGAAGTTGAAAAACAATTGGATAAATCCATTAAAACATTAAGATCCGATAGGGGAGGAGAATACACCGGTGATCTTGATAAATATTGTAAAGAAAATGGAATAATTCATCAAGTTACTCCTCCTTATTCACCCCAATCTAATGGAATAGCTGAAAGAAAAAACAGAACTCTTAAGGATATGGTAAATTCTATGTTAAGCACTTCGGGATTACCTTATAATATGTGGGGTGAGGCACTTCTTACTGCTTGTTATATTCTTAATAAAATACCTTTTAAGAAAAATGATAAAACTCCTTATGAAATGTGGAAAAATAGAAAACCTTCTTATAAACACCTTAAAGTGTGGGGGTGTCTTGCTAAGGTTTCAATACCAGTACCTAAGAGAACTAAACTTGGCCCAAAGACTGTTGATTGTGTTTTTATAGGTTATGCTAAAAATAGTAATGCATATAGGTTTCTTGTAATTGATTCTAAAAATCAATATATGGATAAAAACACTATTTTTGAGTCAAGAGATGCTGAATTTTACGAGGACAAATTTCCTTTTAAAGTGAGAAGTGAGAGAACTAGTATCTCTGTTCCAGTGGGTCCTAGTGTTAGAAATGAATCTCCAAATTCAGAAGAAATTGAAATTAGAAAAAGTAAAAGACCTAGGATAGCTACTTCTTTTGGTCCTGAATTTTTAACATACTTAATGGAAAATGACCCCGTCACTTTTAGTGAGGTAATGTCCTCACCCGATTCTATTTTTTGGAAAGAAGCTATTAATAGTGAATATGATTCTATTATTTCTAAAAACACGTGGGAGTTAGTTGACTTGCCTAAAGGATGTAAAACTATTGGATGCAAATGGATTTTCAAAAGGAAATTAAAAGCTGATGGTTCTACTGATAAATTTAAGGCAATATTGGTAGCTATAGGCTATAGGCTATAGGCAAAAGGAAGGAATTGATTTCTTTGATACTTACTCTCCTGTTACTAGAATTACATCTATTAGGCTATTAATTGCTATTGCTTCATTACATAATCTGATAATTCATCAAATGGATGTTAAAACGGCTTTTTTAAATGGAGATCTTGAAGAAGAAATTTATATGGATCAACCCGAGGGGTTTATAGTCCAAGGCCTAGATAAAAAAGTGTGTAGACTTAAGAAATCTTTATATGGACTAAAACAAGCCCCTAAACAATGGCATGAAAAATTTGATCTAGTAATGATCTCTAATGGTTTTAACAATAATGAAGCGGATAAATGTATTTATAGCAAATTCAAGGATAATTCTGGTGTGATTATTTGCTTATATGTGGATGATATGCTGATTTTTGGTACTGATATGGATGTAGTTAATAAAACTAAAAATTTCCTAAATAAGCAATTTGATATGAAAGATTTGAGTGTTGCTGATGTTATACTTGGAATTAAAATCATTAAGGGCGTGTTTGGTTTGCAACTATAATTCTGTTTTCTGTGTTTAAACACAATTCTGATAAAAAAATTCATTTGGCAACCTGTTTTTAAACACATAATTATAATATTTCTGTGTTATAATCAAGTTTTTTAGAAAACAGGTTTAGGGTGTTTTATAACTTCTGCTTTTTATTTTTCTACTCATAATTATTCATTCTTAATATTTTAAAGCAGTTATATCTTAATATATAATATATATACATAATACATTAATATGTGTGTAATTCTTATAAATAAAAAATATATATGTACATATACACAAAATTACGTATGAAATAATATAAAGTTAAATAATATTATCAATGGATACATGATACTTATATATAGTTTTATTCATGTATTATTAATGTATAAAATAATATAAAATATACATATAGTACATGTGCATTAAAAAATATTATCAATTTATGTATGTATATAATTTTATAGTGAATTATACATGCAATATCATTATATACCTTAAAATACATGATAGTAAATGTACGTGTATATAATTTATGATGTATGTATATATATATATATATATATATATAAACTCCCCAACATACCTCATTAAATATACCTAAAAATATATGATATTAAATGTACATGTATATAATTTATGATATATGTATGCATGTATGTATGTATATATGTATACATTCACATATCATGTATGTATAAAAGTTTTATGTATGTTTATACATACATACATATATACACATGCACACACACACACATGTATGATATAAATATACATGTTTGTCAATTTTGTCAAATTTTTAAAAAACTGTATTTAAAAACAAGTTTACCAAACGCACACCAATAATTACAAACACAAAAAATTGAATTTTAAAACTGTATTTAAAAATAGTGTTTAAATCGAGTTTTCTGAATAGAGAACCAAACGGGTCAAAATTCCGAAGGAATTATTTTAACCCAATCTCATTATGTAGAGAAAGTTCTTAGAAAATTTGAACAATTTAATTGTATTCCTGCTAAAACACCTTATGACCCTAGTTGTCACTTAAGGAAACATTCGGGTCCTGGTGTATCCTCATTAGAATATTCTAGAGTTATTGGTAGTCTAATGTATCTTATGAACTGCACTAGACCGGATATTGCATATGATGTGGGTAGACTTAGCAGATATACTTGTAATCCTAATAATGAACATTGGGATGCTTTAATTAGAGTTTTGAGATATCTAAAATACACAATAAATTATGGTATTCATTATGTTAGATATCCTGCTCTAATTGAAGGCTTTTGTGATGCTAATTGGATTTTTGATAATGATGAATGTAAGTCTACGAGTGGCTATGTTTTTGCCTTGGCAGGAGGCGCTATATCTTGGAAATCTATCAAGCAAACGTGCATAGCTAGATCCACTATGGAGTCAGAGTTCATAGCGTTGGATGAAGCAAGTGAAGAGGCTGAATGGTTAAGGAACTTCATATTAGATATTCATTTGTGGCCTAAACCAGTTCCAGCCTTGTCCATTCACTGTGACAGTCAAGCAGCGATCGCAAGAGCACAAAATAACTCCTACAACGGAAAGTCTAGACATATCAGGAGGAGACACAACACAGTGAGACAACTATTGAAAGATGGAGTTATAGCAATCGACTATGTCAAGTCAAAGGAAAACCTGGCGGATCCATTGACTAAAGGGCTAGCTAGAGAGCCAGTTTATCAAACATCGAGGGGAATGGGCCTAAAGCCTATTAATATCTAAATCACCTATAATGGAAACCCAACCCATATGATTGGAGATCCCAAGATCTGGGTTCAATGGGATAACAAAGTTATACGAGTGATTTGTGGGGGTACAAATTTAAGTTTTACTTAAAACTCATTCCTATGATGTAGTACCTCTGTATCGATGGAGGATAAGATTTAATCTCTTAATGCTTACTATAGCTGTTATTCAGTGGGGGGTGAGATACAGTACACTCTTGATAGAAGCATCTATATGAGTGTGGTAGTGGGGCCGCTTCCTATGGGAATTAAGGCTGATTCTCTAGAGCACTCAAGAAACCTGGGCATGCTCAAGGCCGAAACGAGCACAACCGTGGAAACTCGATGATGAATTTTGGGAGTCACGTGTGTATTCTATTGACCTAAGTTTACAATAACGGTGAAATAGTTCAAGACATCAGTTCACTATCAACCGGTAAACTCAATAGATCAACACAAAGTAAAGGTTCAAGACGAATGACACCTTCGCTTTTTACGTCACTCCTTATGGTACTCCAGAGCGTCTTTTTATATTTATTTATTTCATTCATGTGGGGGATTGTTGGGATATAAGTATATATATATTTATTTTGAATGAAATAAATGATTTAGGATAAGTGGCCAAGTGGTAAGTTTGTGGAATTTTATGCTTGAGGTCATGAGTTCAATTCCTAGGGGGTACACATATTATTAATAGTCTTTGATTGGGCCTTGGGGCTTTGTACTTCTCTTGAGTGCCCAGAATTTTTACCTTTTATTAATTCGTTTTTTATTTTTGACTTAGTCTTCTATTCAAAGTAAACTACCCGTTAGTGGAGATATTAGTGGGTTAGTTGGCTAAAACCTCTACCCACGTTTTTTACCATTTCCCTTATATAAGAAAAGGCTACAGAGTCAAAAACGTATTGAAAATCTCTCTCACGTTATCTGCAAAAATTCTTTTGCTATTTTCTGCAAATCGCCTTCTCTGCAAAAATTCTTTTGCTATTTTCTGCAAATACATTTATGTTCATCATGTTTTTGGGAGTGCTGGAGTATCCTGAGATCGAACAAAGCTAGTGTTTAAATCTGATCGTTGAATCCTGGGAGGTGTATGTTCACGAGACTGACAGCTACAAATATCAGCGAGCAATTTCACCTTTAGGACTTTGTGTCAAACACAAACCTCGATCGATAAGTCCTTCCAATTTTATCTATTTCGTATTTGGGTTTTTTCATATATTCTGCCATTACTATTTCCAACAACACATACGAGTTAACACACTGATTTAACACGAGTTAACACACTGCAGAGATCTATTTTAGATCTATTATAGATATATGTATATATATAAAACGAAACACTTACAGATCAAGCCTAAAGAGGCTTCGGCTGTGAGGTTTTGAGAGAAGGAAAAACGAGCCAAAAACCAGAGGATCCGCAGTCCAAAAGTAGCAAGTAACTCCACACTTCAAGCTCCAAACCAAACAAGGTATAAAACCAGCACCCAAAAATACCAGCTCACACCATCAATAGTTCGTAAAAACCATAAACGAAATACCACTTCGAATACACGAACAGTAGACTGTATGAAAGGGGATAAAACAGGTAACTCCCAAACAAACAGATGTATGAGTATATCAGAATGAAAATGGGACTGATCTCAGAAAATTTCACAAAGAGGGAAAGTGATCAAAGTAAAAAAAATAATGAGAAATGTGTTGGCTGTGATTTAAATCTCAAAACCCTAGGAAAACGAAATGACCCCATCGTAAAATATATAGAGAAACCCAAAATGGCAAGGTTCGTAATTAAGATCATTAGACGAAATTAAAGTCAATTTAATTAATTTATTTAAAAATAATTTTTATATTATATTTAAAAATGTTAAAAATAGTTTTTACAATATTTTTATATTACGATTTTAAAAAAAAAATTGTAAAACATTTTCTTAACAATTTTATATAATATTAAAAACAGTTTTTTAAAATATTACAAAACAATTTTTAAATATTCACAACAGTTTTTTAAACAATTTAAAATAATTTAAAAAAATATTTTTTTAAACTTTAAAACAGTTTTTATAATATATTCAAAACAGTTTTTAAAAATGTTAAAAATAATTTTTACAATATTTTTATAATACGCTTTTTTAAAAAAATTGTAAAACATTTTCTTAACAATTTTTTATAATATAAAAAACAGTTTTGAAAACATTACAAAACAATTTTTAAATATTTATAACAGTTTTTTTTAACTATTTAAAACAAATTTAAATTTTTTTTAACTTTAAAACAGTTTTTTTAATATATTCATAACTGTTTTTAAAAATGTTACAATATTTTGCTAATACGGTTTTTTTAAAAAATTGTAAAACATTTTCTTAACAATTTTTTATAATATTAAAAATAGTTTTTAAAACATTACAAAACAGTTTTTAAATATTCATAACAGTTTTTTTAATTATTTAAAACAGCTTTTAAATTATTTTTTTAAACATTAAAACCGTTTAAGAAGTTGACAAATTTGTTGGCTAATATTTCTCACTCAAATAGGTAAGCAAAGTTTGCCGACAGCTTGTGCATAAGAGGTGTTGCACATTGGCAAATAACTTGTAGGCAAACTTTTGTACCAAACACACCAAGTTGTAGGCAAATACCCCATTTGCCAACTTATTTGCCAATACCCATGGCAAATATGGCCAACTAAACGGACCCTAATAAACCAAACTCGTAAGGGTAAAACCGATTTTTCCCATAGGTGGTTGGGGCGAGAATCGACAATACAAAAGCTAAGGGTACCAGCGTCTTTAGCCATGGTAGGATAAGGGGTTAAACAGTAAAAACGTGGAACATAACGGTTGACTGCAGCTGGCACCCATGACGTGATCAAATCGTGTGAGAAACGCAAACAAGCCCCATTGGCACAAAACTTGATTTCTTGTTTATATAAAGAGATGTTTAAACATTTTGAATAAACAAAAAAATATTTAAAATACATAACTCATTACAAAAAAAAATTATTATATAAAAATAATTTTCAAATAAATTTAAAGTACTTAAATATAATATATCTAAAGGTCACACTCAAAATGTTGTAAAAAAATAAAGTCTCAAAATTGAGACAAACAAACATGGTGATTTTCAGCGGTTTGGGTTGGTCAACGAGTTTTTATAGGCAGTGGGATGATGGGCGGGTGTGTTGGGGCGTGGGCAGCAGGGGGTAGTGGGATAGGGGGACGTCGGGGTCTTCCTCGGGGCAGTAGCGGGGCGGGGGGATTTTTTTTGCGTCGGGGTAGTGCCGACAGGGTGAGGAGTGGGGTTCGGGGGCTAGAGGGTTTGGGTTGGGCTCTGGGGCTAGGGTGGCTGAAAATAGGAGTTTTCGGGTCAACGGGGTGAGGTAAAGGGGGGTAGGGCTGTTTGGGGAGCAGGGGAGAGGGTTGGGCAGGGGGCGGTGTAGAGGCTAGGTTTAGGGTTTAAGCCTAGCTTTTTTTTAGGGTTTTGGAATTTGGAGGAGATGAGAAAGGCTTGATTTCTTGTTGCGTTTGCACCAACTCTTCCATTTATTATTGAATATCCTCGTATAGTTGTTTGGATATTCTTATAGCCATTGGATATAGCATACGATTTGATAAAATACACCGATACACCAAGCACCAATGTTGGAGCGACACCTCGCTCTGACGTAAACTACACGTCAACGACCAGGAAAATAAATCAAACCCTTACTTTTAGAGAGCGAATCAAATGATTTCTTATATTCAAAATGGAGAGTATTCTCAAATGAGGAATACAAGGGGGTATTTAAAGGAGAGGAGTAACTTAGGTCATAAGCTAATATTCTAATTACAACAATGCGGTTACCAGCCTTTTGCTACTCCTACCTCTAAATACTAAACAAGTAAAGAAATACAATGACAAAATAAAGTAAAAGAAAATAACAAAAATACAATAAAATGTAATAAAACCCTAAAAAGGGACTATTTCCATCAAAACGGGACACACTGAAAATAAAACCGGCAGCAGTCAACCCACGCAGGCAACCAACCCTCACTCCGATTGACAAAGGCGGATCTGTGTGTGGTCCGAGGGGGTGCGAAGGCTCCCCCATAGTTTTTCGGAAAAAATTACCGAGCAAAAAAATTACAAGGGTGTTTTGTGTGAAAAGAATAAGTGAAATGTGATTTTTAGAGGGTTTTAAAACATAAAGGGGAAAAAAAGTAATATAATTTATGTTAAAGAAAAATGATAGACTTGCCGAAAAAGTGTATACCGAAATTACCAAATGTGCTTTAAGGGTACTGTACTATGGTGTGGGTCCCGCCAGGGCATAAACCCTTAAAGCACATTGGGTAGATTTGAGGAACATATTTTCGGTAAGAGTAGCGTTACTCAGATCTTGTTTGTTTTTACCTCTTAAGTCGGAATCTAAACCATTCACAGTTAAGAGGTACCAAATAGTGTTTGTTTTTCAAATGATTAAGAGGTTAACAACTATTTTTGCCTCTGAATGATTAAGAGGTAAATGAACCTTTGAAGTCTGAATTTGAAATCTGAATCAGCATAATACATTAATTCAGAGGTTAAATCAGACATAAAAACAAACATATTCAGGTTTAGATAAAAAATAAACGCAACCTAACTAAAAACCTAAACTTAAGTCAACTACTTCTAAGATTACCTTCTTATCTCGTAACCTCCTAAGAATACCTTATCTCTCTCATTTCCTTTAACTCCGGCCTCTCTCCCCGCCTCTGCCTCCGGTCCGACCTTCTACTACGAACTCGAGTCATCTCCTCACCTCGCTCCTCCGGCCGGCTAAAATTCAAGATCCAGTCTACTGCTGACAAAACTCCAACCCGTAAGTTTGTTGTTTTCATTTTTGCTAATGAGCACTTGAGTTCTTTCCATTTCTTAAGATGATGTTCCTTTGATTCATTATTTAAACTTACTAGTTAGTTTAGTTCATTTCAATCTCTTCATTTCTAATGTTTTTCATGTTTTAATGTTGTTAATTCTTTTAATGTATTTCATTCATTAATGATGTTCATTTTTATTTAGGCAACTCATTTATTTTTAATATTGTTCATTGTTAATGTTGTTCAAATTATTTAGGCAAATTATCTAGGTCTTGAAACCAAATGATAATTATGAATATTGCTTAGGTGTTGCAGGTTATGAGTTGAAATTAGTTGGGTACTTTGCTATTAATGTTGACCGGGTGTTGTTATTTAGGTCTTAAAATTAACTAGGTGATGTTAATATAATTTGGGTATTGTGAATATTTATTGAGCATTGTTTATGACTTGAATTTAGTTAAATATTGTTAATATTGATGGAGAGTAGTTATTTGGGCATTATAAAGATATAATTTGTATAAAATTCGAATTAACCCCCCAAAATCGCCTTGGGGGTTACCGCCCCCGAATCCCCAGCGACACTCGAAACTTTGGCACCCCCTGACCAAAAATCCTGAATCCGCCACTGTCGGCTGAAACAATTTATTTTTCGACCGTTTTTTAGGCACGAACTCAAATCTCCGATCGTTTTTACTCAAATCTCATATATCTGTAAGGCCTTGTTGAATTAAGACAACAATTGGAAAAGAATAGAAACGGGAGAGATTGTGTTTGATGAACAAACTAATTGAATTTTGATTGATTATTAAGTATTACACAATAGGAGGTTCTTATAATCAAAAGTCTATGAGTTACTGACAACAGAATCTGCACGCTTGTTATTATAACAACTCAACTACTACTCAGCTAAGCTTTTTCCCAATACTCAACTATTAACTGTTATAACAACTCAAATACTCACTATCTTTTAAAAATACAAAAAATGACTCAAAACTTCAATTATGACAGTTATGATACTACTTTTGAACTAATTATCATAACAATTACCCACCCCCTCGAGATTGGACCTTGTCCTCAATGGTCGAAATTAGGAAAACATGAGTGGATAAGAGAACAATCCCCCCAAGTAGGATCTTCAGGAATTGAGTTGGACCACTGTATCCGCACTTTAGGAATAACCACGTTGCCCCTTTTTTATTAAGGATCAATTACCAAAAGGTTCCTCAAACATTTTTTAATACAAATTGTAAAATGCGGCTTGTGATACCGATTTAAATTAATTCTCAAATATCTAATTTATCCTTATTTAATTAGAGTCTATTTTAAACCAAATAAAATCAGCCCCTAATCATGCATCTACGTGTCAAAATAAATTAAGCAAGCATGCGACACAATATTCAGGAAAAATCCTCGAAGGGCAAAACCTTTTTTATATCTAGAACTCTGACAAGTTTACAAGACCATTGACTTACATACCATCTTGCTTTCGCCCACAAGAGTAACGCACGGTGTCTTCGTCAAACCTCCAAAGGATCCAGATTCAGCAATGGTTCGCACGCAGCTATACCACAAGGACACGCAGTCCAGACACGCAGTCTAAAATCTTCACAAGGACTCCCTCCACAATAGCACGCGGCTGTCGGTTGTAGAGCTCTCCCCACAAAGAATGAACAAAAGTAAAATGTGTTATTGAACACCAAGACAATTCACCAAAGAATATGTGATTTTTGTTAATTGAAAACAAAAGGGATAAAAACTCTAAAAGAAGAAGTCAAAAGAATTCTGCAGATTCGCAGTTTTCTGTCTTTCAAAACGCTGGGACTTCTTAATGAAAACGAAACCATTTAATGAGTATTTATAGAAAATCGCACCGCCTTGGTCGTTCGAACGAAAAAGAGATCTCACTCGAACGAGATGCATGTCGTTCAAGCGACTTCGCGCGACAATGCAATGTTGTTCGAACGACAGTGCAAAGTCGTTTGAACGACTGGAACGTCAGAAAATATTATTTTAATATCCGCTCCAACACTTAGAAAAAATACTAATTCTCAAATTTTGACGAAAAAAGTCCGCTCCAACACTTAGAAAATATTTTGTAAAAAATATCCCAAAGCTCTAAGTGCAAAGTTAAGGTATTTAAAACATAACCTTACCAAAGTAAACTTGGCGGAGGCTTTTTGATGAAGAACCTTGATATATTCGGATCCGTCTTGATATAGATTGCTCTTGAACTTCTTCGACGGTTGTAACGGTATACGACATAATTAATTGTGACGGACATTTATAAAAACATGTCCTTACAAATCTCCCCCTATGTCTATACCGGAACATACATAAAAACATCTGAATTATCAAATACCAAAATGCCTATACAAATCTACCCTCCCATGAATCCCAAAACTGAAAAGGTACAAATTTGCAAGTTCTCAAACTTTTCTTCAAAAATCTTCATCAAATCTCAAAGCTTTTCTCATCAGGGTGTGCAACATAATTATCTTCAATCTTTGTACATACACACATGAGATAAAGCAAAAACCTTCGTGACGCATCGAGTTTGAAATGATATAAGAATAAATCAGTCAATATAATCAAATCTCCCACATAATGCGAAAACTCCCCCATAACATGATAATTCTTTCTCCCCCATTTTATGATGTCCCCAAATAGACAGATAAGAAGAAACAATCAAAACATGGAGTGTCACGACAAAAGTGCATAGCAAACATGGATCAAACTACGCATGCAAAGGAGTATCTCAAAATATTCCACAACTATTTTTCATTTTTTCAATTTTTTTTAAAGCAAAAAAATAATGTTACAAAAATCTCACCATGAATTTAAACTCAAACAACCAAGTCATGGAAATGGAATGAATGGGTGTGAACACATTCGATAGGTAAACAAACTCAATCAATCATATGTGCACGATGAATACGTGTACCCCTAGCGAATGAACATCAAAAGTATCCTTAGGTGTAAAAATTGTTGAATTTAGATGACATCGTCTTATTCAAATCAACAAATCAAAGTCAAAGTGATTTCCACACCAATAACGTCCAAAACCATTTAACGCTTTTTCAAGACTTTCAAGGACGTGCAAACCCATTTTAAATTCCATCCAAACTCCCTCATGCATATTTTCTTTTAGAGGTAATCTAAATTTCTCAAACATTGGAGAATTGGTGCAAAAACCTAATGGCCCCTTTTTGGCGTGAATTTCTTTTTATTGCCTTTAAATTTTTTCGGGCCCTTTTAAACCTCTTTGGACCCCGGATAATAAAATTCCTCAATTTTTTAGGTCCGATTTATCGGTGGCTTAGTATTCGCAAAGGTCAAATGTGAACCTTTCGCAGCCCTTCCCCGTTTTTCAAATAAAACACACAATCTCACAAACGGTTCTTACATGCACTACTTTCTTGTCAAGTTTTATCGCGCTTGGTTCATTTTAAAGGCAGGATTGAAGTGAAAACACCCCACCAACATGTGATAAGACAAGCACAATAATCAAACAAATCCGTGCACGTGTGCATTAAAGTAAATCATGAGTCAAACATGTAGGAAGTAACACTTAATTACATCTCAATGACTCTAAACATTGTAAAGCACAAAGATGACATGATATATTGTCTCAAAACACTATCAAATAGTCACATGAAAAATGGAATGATGTTGTGACTCGGTCATCCTAAGTGTCTATCCATAAAAGGTGTAAAACAAAATACCAAACTCTTTTTGGATTTTCTCAAAATTTTATCAAAATAAAATCTTTTTGTATTTTTCAAAATTTTTCAAAAAAAATAGAAAACATACATACAAGGTACATACTAGAAATAGGCAAATAATATCATCATGCAAATCAACCTATGCTAGTAAACAAGTCAAACCTCAATCGTTAGGTTCGGAGGGTTTTTCCAAAGGCGGTGTCAACTTATGAAAAACCTCCATCAAATTTTGTGAAGTTTTGACTAAAAACTTAACTTGCTCACCTAGATGTGCAAACTCTCTCACGTAGTCTCCAGGAGCATGTAAAGTATCATGTGTGGGTGCATGTGTGGCAGAAATATGTGTAGTAGCAAAACGTGACACATAACCCAACTTAAAACAAAATTCCCTAAGGTGTTCTCTCCTTTTGCAATGGGAACAAACATAAATAGGCCTAGGAACACCTCTCTCAAAAACTTTAGGACGCGCTCTCCTAATAGGAATGGGACGCCTAGGTGGGTTAGGGTGAGACTCATGTAAATCTAACACTAAAGTGGGAATCGACTCGGGTGCTAATTGGGAAGTAGAAGCACCGTCATGACTTATTCCTAAACTCTCACCACTACCCAAAATGGGATTGAGAACCATCTTTCCAACCTTCTTATATGCGTTCTCTAAAGGGACTTTGACCTCCCGGGTATGTTCGAGATCACTCTCGAGTTGGGATACACGTGTCGTCAGACTAGACACCGTGTTGGTAAAATCACACTTCTCCCTATCTAAAGCAATCATCTGCTCACTCAAACTCACTTTCACCTTCTCAAGTTGACTTGATTTGGCCTCAAACTCACCCAAAATCTCAATCTCTCTCTCCAAATTTTTTACCTTGAGACTTAACTCTTTATTCAATTTTTTAGTCTTTAAAGTCTCAGCATACAAATCTCTAAAAGCAATTTGGAGCTCACTTTCATCTTCACTTTCACACTCACCTTCACCCTCACTCGAAACACTCAAATCCTCCTCCTCGGGGGTCTCACGTGAACTAGTCCCCTCACCTCCATCCAAACTAGGTGTCCTAACCCGACTAGCTAAAAACGTGACACACATACCGTGCTCTTTTTCATCACCTGAATCAAACACATCTATGTCGTTCTCGCTAAGTGTGGGAGGCATAGCCACTTTCTTTCCCTCTCTCCTAAGTCTAGTGGAACAGTCATACGCCTTATGCCCTTTACCCCCACACTCAAAACACGTCAAACTTTCTAAATTTTCCTCACTCTCTTTTTCTTTTTCTATTTCTTTCTCTTTCTCACCGCTTTCTTTAGCCTTTTTATTTTTCTCAAAATATCTCTTATTGGAAGAATTATTTTTGTTCATGTTGAGAAACTTTTTAAAAAATTTTGTAAATAAGGCCATATCTTTAAAATCAAAATCTTCCTCAGACTCGGACTCACAAACTTTTTCTTTCTTTTTCTTCTCTCTCCTCTCAGAATGTGTCCTAAGTGAAACTCCACTCTCCTTAGCCTTAAGGGTGTCAGGAAACATGTCAATCTCATAGGTTTGAAGATCTCCTACCAACTCTTCTAACTTGAGATTTTTTAAAGTACTCATCAAATTTATCACCGTGACCTTAGGAATAAAACGTTTTGGGAGAGATCTCAAAATCTTTTTAACGATACGCGTATTATCAATCACCTCATCCAAATTAAAACTGGTGTTAATAATGTCCTACAAACGTGCATAAAAATCATCAAAGCGTTCAGACTCAGACATGGTGATAGTCTCAAATTGGGTGGCCAAATTTTGTAATTTTGATTCTTTAACCGCGTTCGTACCCTCATATGTCAATTTCAAAACATCCCAAGTCCCTTTAGACGTGGTACACGTTATAATTCGACGAAACTCATCAGGAGTGATAGCTCCTGAAATAGCACTCAAACCTCGGGAATTAAAATTCGACATTTTAAAATCGTCCTCAGTCCAGTCTGACACAGGTATTAAAGATGTGATATTTTCAACGGTAACAGTGGGAGGATTCCACCCATTTTCACAAAATAACCAAACACGCTCGTCAATGGCTTTTAAACTAGATTTCATGCGAGCTTTCCAATAAGCATAATTTTTTCCATAAAAAGTAGGCACCTTATTAAATGAACGTTCTATTGGAAAAATTGCGATTTTTCACAAAATTAAATTTTCAAAAAAAATCAATATCACACAATTTTTCGGAAAATAGGAATACGCGATAAATTAGCGCAACCTGCTTTGATACCAATTTGTAAAATACGGTATGTGATACCGATTTAAATTAATTCGCAAATATTCAATTTATCCTTATTTAAGTAGAGTCTATTTTAAACCAAATAAAATTAGCCCCTAATCATGCATTTACGTGTCAAAATAAATTAAGCAAGCATGCGACACAATATTCAGGAAAAATTCCTGTAGGGCAAAACCTTTTTTATATCTAGAACTCTGACAAGTTTACAAGACCATTGACTTACATACCATCTTGCTTTCGCCCACAAGTGTAACACACGGTGTCCACACAGTCCAGACATGCAGTCTAAAATCTTCACAAGGACTCCCTCCACAATAGCACGCGGCTGTCGGTTGTAGAGCTCTCCCCACAAAGAATGAACAAAAGTAAAGTGTGTTCTTGAACACCAAAATAATTCACCAAAGCATATGGGATTTTTGTGAATCGAAAACAAAAGAGATGAAAACCCTAAAAGAAGAAGTCAAAAGAATTCTGCAGATTCGCAGTTTTCTGTCTTTCAAAACGCTGGAACTTCTTAATGAAAACGAAGCCATTTAATGAGTATTTATAGAAAATCGCACTGCCTTGGTCGTTTGAACGAAAAAGAGATCTCGCTCGAACGAGATGCATGTCGTTCAAATGACTTCGCGCGACAATGCAATGTCGTTCGAACGACAGTGCAAAGTCGTTTGAACGACTGGAACGTCAGAAAATATTATTTTAATATCCGCTCCAACACTTAGAAAAAAATACTCATTCTCAAATTTTGACTAAAAAAGTCCGTTCCAACACTTAGAAAATATTTTGTAAAAAATATCCCAAAGCTCTAAGTGCAAAGTTATGGTATTTAAAACGTAACCTTTTCAAAGTAAACTTTGTGGAGGCTTTTTGATGAAGAACCTTGATATATTCGAATCCGTCTTGATGTATATTGCTCTGAACTTCTTCGACGGTTGTAACGATATACGACATAATTAATTATGACGGACATTTATAAAAATATGTCCTTACACAAATTTAGTCCAACCCTTTTTATTTTGTTCAAAAAAGTCCCTCAAGCATTCATTTAACCAATATTCTCTTATTTTTAAAGGTCCATGCTAGCGGCAATTCCGCCCCATCTCCCCTTCCCACCCCACCCCACCCCACTATCGGAGCTCCTTTTTTTAGTGTTGTTGACGCAAAAAATTACCCATCTACGTGGACCAATAAGAAATGGACACATGTCATCCTACATGGCAATATTCATACTTACTCGACATAGAAGACACTTGGTCGGCTCCCGAGTTGGTCGACACCCGACCAACCCTAAAGAAGACGAAACATGCAGAAGATCAAAAGCCATTGGAGAAGACTCACCAACAGTCACTGAACCCTAGAAGGCCAACAGTAATATTCATTGTATAAGGATATAAATGTCTGAATATATAAAGACATTCTATCTCTTGGATTCCCATCACTATAAATACAGCCCCTCCCTTAGCTAAAGAAAAAACTAATTGACCCATAGCAAGTAATTCATTCCATATCTATACACACCTCTCACTCTCTACACCATGTAGTGCTATTGTAAACCCCTGGGAATAAAACAACAGTGGACGTAGGCTTTCCTTATAGCCGAACCACTTTACAAATCGTTGATCTCTTATGTGTTTGATTGGATTGCTTCTATCTATTTATCTGTGATCATAAATATGGTGTTACGACCATTTTTTGGCATCAACAGATTAGCGTCGTCAGTGGGAATTCGACACAAGAATTGCTCCCTTCTTATTATACGATGATTATCGTCAAAAAGCTAAGTTTTTCTATCTTTTTATATGAACAATTACATGCTCTACATATATTATTTCATTCAATCATGAATCTCGTATATATATTCACGAACTGTATATTTTCTATAATCCACAGAACACACTTATGTACAATGATTTGCCATATTAATTCTATATGCACTCTGAAAATGGGAGATGCAGATCTGCTTTTTCTCTCTTCAAATTCGATTCTTTCTCTATAGATATGATAACCACACCATTTTCTTCATTATAATACACTATATAAATTTTACTCATTCATCAATCTGCTGTGTCAATTATATATAACTTTTGTTGATTTTGCAATGAATTTTGTAATAAAAAGCAACGTCAGAGGGAATCGTCTATGAAAAGTAGAAAGTGATATAAGTCAAGATAACTTTCTCTCTCCTTATTTAGTTTTTCCACAATGGGAAAATAAGAAGTCAGAGAGACATTTTCTCTCTCTTTCTTATCAGAAGAAAATACCTCAAATTGAGCCTCCAGGTACAAATCTGAGATTTTCTATAACATTGGTTTAAATTGGATCCACTTTAGAACCAATCTAGTTGGGTATCCATTTGTGGAGCAAAACAATTGCATTTGTATACTCAATAACTCCAACCAAGCTCTGGACTCAATAGGGACCTTGGGCGACTATGCAGACTCATATGGTTAATTACCAAACATTTGGGCGAATTTACTCCATTCAGATTAGAGTGGTTCACTTCAATAGAGGAAAATGAAAAACACCCAGCATCAATATCCAATGAAAAACAACTCTGTCATAGGAAGTTGGTACAAAATCTCAACCGTCAATTTTTTGTCACTCTCCGATCAAGCTCCCACATATCAGCAACATCGATGAAGATCCCCTTCGTGGTCGGCAACCATGGATCCTAACAGTTGAAGATCACCTTCTAATACTGATCGGCACCTCCAATTTCTTAGTCAGCAGAATACGACAACAAGGTGAAAAAACCTAAGGTACAGTTCCGGAGGTCGGCGACCCTTAAACGTCATCATCGGATCATAATTTCTTGATCGATAACTTCACTAGACGATCTTTTACTGGTAAGCATTACCTAATACTGGTCGGTAGTACTCATTAGTTGGTTGCCGACATAAAAGGCCACAGCTGGTCGGCGACAAGTTTTAGACAAAATAAAAACTTCCTGATGATATTGACTTTGTTGGCAGATCATGGTCGGCAATGCTGGGAAATTTTTCATTACTGGTTGGCGGAACCATCACTTCTTGTTGACTGAAAAAGATAAAATTCCTGAGGATTTTAATTTCAGACCTCTTGGTCGGCTCACATATTATTGGTCGGCATCATCTCATTGTTGGTCGGCAATAGCTCTAGGCCATCTTTTGCTGATCGACATCAGCTATTATAGGTCGGCATAATCGATTATTGATCGGAGGCATTTATCACACGTTGGTGATGGAAGGTTATGACTTGAATGGAATTCTTTGCTCAAATGGAGAAATATTAATTTTGACTTTGTCAAAATCACTACCATGCTACTAAAAAACTAGATTAACCCATTTGCCTTTTATTAATTCATAAAAAACCAACAGTGGTCAAACTCCTCCCTGACTATAAACTTCTAGTCTTATATGTTGGTCGGCATCTAGTCGAAAAAACATGACTCATTTTTAGAACACCTGATGACTAAAATAAGCATTTGCTGATTATTGCTTAGCCACACCCTATTTCGACTTTATCAAAATTCAACTTCAGCCATTAAAAGGTTTTGGGTTTCTTATGCCAATTTTATACTCACAGCTTTATGTGGAAAATGAATATTTGAAACCAACTTATACCTCATTATTTGATGGAGTTTATATAATTTTACAAAAATTATATATTGAACAAATTATGTTCTACAACTCGCACATAATTGATAAAAACCTGCTCATTAGGCACATATTTGGCATAATACTTTATTTCACATTGTGAAAATTTTATTTTTCGAGCAAATACATATCATATATTGTTTGGCTAAAAAAGTTATTCTAATGATAATGACTATTTGATTTAGCCTCCACAGATGTTCAAACAAATTATTAACTTCTACAGGTACAAGATTCGGTCCCGACGAATGCGCGACCAAAATCTCAATCTCTTGGAAATATTATTAACGATCCGACAAATATGCTCGAGCACGAATACCTACTCGACCACAATCTTATATTCTGGGAAGTAATATATATTCTCGGTAGTTTACAATTTTGCCTCGACATATCAGTCAAGCACTATTTTTTATGCTCCAACAGATGATCGAGCACATATCAATCACTATGTCTACTTGCTGAGCAGACTTCTCCGGAAGAGAACTCACAATTCATCTCATTTTTTATTTTGTTTTCCGGGGTATGGTGATATAAATATCTCACCACATAAATTATTCCTGAAAATTTTATTACAACACTTAAAGACCCAACAAATGGTTGTGCAAGATTATTTCTTATATCCGACGAATGCTCGGACGCTGATATTTCTTCAAATTTATTATTTATTATCTGATTCTCAACCTGAAAAAAGGTTATGCATATTATATATTCATCTCGGCAGAAGCTTATATATTCAGCCCCGAGGAGATCTACTACACTTACTATATTTTATCCCCAATGGACAATTGGTCGGGATAATTCTTATCTATGATCAGTCCCGACAAATGCTAAGCATATTCGGTATTAAATTTATTATTATTCAAATGAATACTCTGGAAATCTATTTTTCTTTAACAATGCAGGATCATTTGGTCCCCTTGGGTATTCATTATTTATCTGGATTTCTCATCTAGCCCCGATAGATGGTCGGCGCATTTATTATCTGGATTTCTTATTAAGCTCCGACGAATGGTCGGCATATTCATTATTTATCTGGATTTCTCATATAGCCCTGACAGATGGTCGACGCATTTATTATCTCGATTTCTTATTAAGCTCCGACGAATGGTCGACACATTTATTATTTATGTGGATTTCTCATCTAGCCCCGACATATGGTCGGCGCATTTATTATCTGGATTTATCTCTAAGCTCCGACAGATGGTCGGCGAATATATTATTATTAGATCTTATCACACGATCTATATTATATTTGCAATTCAGTCCAGATGCTCAGACATATTTACTATTTGATCTTATCACACGATCTATATAATGGACATCGTATTACAGCAAAGTCCTGACAGATAGTCAGACATTATTATTATTATCAATCTTCTCTTCATAACCTCAATTGAGGCACGAAAGTCGCCAAAAGGAAAGCTTGAGGCACGAATGTTGCCAAAATGAAAGTTTGAGGCACGAATGTTGCCAACCATCAATCAACATATTGGCGCCGACTAAGTTACATAGATAGAAAGACCAGTAGCGCATGCCTAATTGGAATAGCTACGTACTTTCCTCAATACACTTGGTCCATGTTAAGTTACATGGATAGGAAGACCAGTAGCACATGCCTAAATTGGAGTAGCTATGTACTTTCCTCAATACACTTAACTTCCATTTGAGCTACTGATGTAAAATTTAGAATAATCTAAGTTTATCGGTAAGGATCAATGGCCTCTATTGGTAACTAGTGTTAAACTTGAATGAAAACATTTGAGAGCATTAGTAAACCAATGATTTTACAATTAATGCAAAATTTGAATAATATTCAAGGGTGTTAATAAAGTGATAACTTATTATCAAACAAACACCCAGTTGATCAAGCAATCACAAGATTACCTAGTCGACAAGTTGATAAAAGTAAAGATCGACTTCGGCAAGATAGTACAATAGTAGAAATAATCATTACAAGAAGTCATTTCAGGGAGTATTCTTCCTCGGCCTTATCTATCCTAGCAAGTGCAATAGCAAGGGCAAAGAAATCAGAGTATCCGAGTACCTTTTGACGATTCACAAATGTTTCAAATTATCCACAAGAAAGTTGCTTAACAAAATGTTCTAAAAAAACAGTTGGTCGGCTGCCTACCATCAGTAACTTAAAGGCTGAGAAAGTATTCAGAGTTCATATTCCATTTATGGGGGTTCATTGTTCATGTTGCTTAGAAATTATGAGCAGCACGTTATATAAAGAAGAATTGATGTCATCATGCAATACCGACCTAGCAATGAATTCGGCTCCAGAATATAACATGGTCGGCATAATAACCAATCATCATCTATTAAAGATCAAGAGGCATATTCAGGAGTTATTTTTGCTATTGAAGATCAGGAGGCATATTCAGGAGTTATTTTTGTTATTAAACATCAGGAGGCATATTCAGGAGTTATTTTTACTATTGAAGATCAGGAAGCATATTCAGGAGTTATTCTTGCTATTGAAGACCAGGAGGCATATTCAGGAGTTATTTTTGCTATTGAAGATCAGGAGGCATATTCAGGAGTTATTCTTGCTATTGAAGACCAGGAGGCATATTCAGGAGTTATTTTTGCTATTGAAGACCAGGAGGCATATTCAGGAGTTATTTATGCTATTGAAGATCAGGAGGCATATTCAGGAGTTATTTTTTCTATTGAAGATTATGAGGCATATTGAGGGCTCATTATTCATGTTATTGAAGTTCAGGAGTCACATTCAGTACATCATTTGGATCTTCACTACTGCTGTTTCGACCAACACTGGAGAAGAAGTTATACTTATATGTAAATGTTTCAGAATCAGCTACTAGCTCGACACTGATCAGATTGAAGAATGGGGTTCAAAAGCTAGCATGTTACACCAGCAAAGCATTCAGAGGAGCAGAAATCAGAAAAATCAAATATGTACAGTTAGCACTCAGTTGATCGGCTCAGAAGACAGTTGGTCGGCTAACCAACCAACCAACCAACCCACTTGAAGATTATGATAAGACACAAGGTGCAAACTAGGACAGATCTCATTGCTGCATTTAAATTCCCATGGGTGATACATAACACAAGTTTGCTCGTCGAACAGAGTGCCTTAAAAGAAATACCAGCTCCAACGCATCCATCGATCAGCCTGTATCATCCATCATCCAGGAGATGGCCCACTCATATGTCAAACAGAGCAAGAAGATATTCCAGACTGGACTAACCATCAACATTCTCAATATTTTATCTAGACTTGGTCATCTACGAAAGACATTCTAACCCTTGATCAGCGAATCAGCCGACCATTCTCAAGAAGACACTTCAATACATTGGCACTTCATCAGCACTTAGTCGGTTTCAGATTCAACTGGTCGGCATCACAACTGATCAACTCTAGAAGAATAAGAAAGATCACCAATTTTTCACCAGAAAATCGATGAATGATCTCTACCTCTGCTATACCTGGCTTCGAGCAACTTTTCAGATTAAATACTCCACCCTCTCTTTAAACAATCAAGCATGGAGCATTGAGGGCTTCTGTTGACACCAAAAATTACCCATCTACGTGGACCAATAAGAAATGGACACATGTCATCCTATATGGCAATATTCATACTTACTCGACATAGAAGACACTTGGTCGGCTCCTGAGTTGGTCGGCACCCAACCAACCCTAAAGAAGACGAAACATGCAGAAGATCAAAAGCCATTGGAGAAGACTCACCAACAGTCACTGAACCCTAGAAGGCCAACAATTATATTCATTGTATAAGGATATAAATGTCTGAATATATAAAGACATTATATCTCTTGGACTCCCATCACTATAAATACATACCCTCCCTTGGCTAAAGAAAAAACTACTTGACCCATAGCAAGCAATTCATTCCATCTCTCTACACACCTCTCACTCTTTACACCATGTAGTGCTATTGTAAACCCTTGGGAATAAAATAACAGTGGACGTAGGCTTTCCTTATAGCCGAACCACTTTAAAAATCGTTGGTCTCTTATGTGTTTGATTGGATTGCTTCTATCTATTTATCTGTAATCATAAAAATGGTGTCACGACCATTTTTTGGCATCAACGAGTGTTTTTATGTAGTGAGGTACTTTTTGGAACAAAATAAAAGGCTTGGACTAAACGTGTATTAAAAAACATTCGAGGGACTATTTGGTATATTCCCCTTTTATTAAACGTCTCTTCTTGATAGCAACAGGTTCCACCAATAGTTGGCCTTCAATGCCGACCAAAGGATGTCGATGACTGTGTATAGCAGTTGAACCAGTGAGTCTATAGTCGATAAGCTATTTTGAACCCTACCTTTCCGACTTTAATTATTACCGTGAAAGGACCATAGAACCTTGGAGAAAGCTTCATGTTTTTTAGAGAAACATAGGTTTGTCTATAAGGAAGAAGTTAGAGGAACACATAGTCTCCTACTTAAAATTCGCTACCTGAGTGTCTACCCATCGCTGAAGAGTGAATTTTTGCAATGATAGAGTTTCTAAGTGTCATGTTCGGACCAATCACCACTCTACTCTGTATGCGTTGGGAAAGAGTGATCTTAGTTGAGGCATGTGGATTCAGTAGTAGTTCTATGATTAGATTGTGTAATTGCTCATCACCCCCATAATTGACAATAACATCTTGCAACCATAGGGGTACTGCTCCATAAATAACTGTCAATGCTGAATGAATCTTCATCTTCTCTCCTAGATAAAGCATCTTCAACACTGTTTTCTACCACTGTCTTGTATCTTATCTCATAATCTAGGCCAAACATCTTAGTCAACCATTTTCGCTATAGGAGATTAATGATCTTCTGTTCATTAAAAAATTTGAAACTTTGATGATTTGTAGAGATAACAAAATGATGACCCAACAAATAATTCCTCTATTTGGACAGAGAAAACATAATTACTAATATTTATTTTTCATAAACTGACAAACCAAGAGCCTTTGGTCCTGGTGTTTTGCCTAAAAATACAATTGGCTTGCCATTTTGCATGATTACTGCACCAATCCCCTTGCTACTTGCATCTATCTCAACTATAAATGGTTGAGAAAATTTTGGGAGTGCTAAAACAGGGGCAATGGCCATCGCTTCATTCAATATGAGGAAAGTTGTTTTAGCTTCAAGGTTCGAATTAAAAGAGTTCTTCAAAAAATCAGTTGAAGGTATGACAATTGTACCATATCCTTATACAAATCTTCTGTAAGACCTTGTTAATCCCAAAAACCCTCTGAGACCCTTTAAATTTGTGGGTCTTGGCTAAGATTTCATATCCTTCACCTTGGGCGGGTCAGTTGAAACACCATCAACACTGATGATATGGCCCATATACTCCATTGAGGGTTGTGTAAATAAACATTTGCTCATTTTAGCAAATAATTTATATTCTCTCGATAATTTAGGTGGTGTGTGTGATACTAAAATAATTTATTAAACACCAAAATATCATAAAAACACAAGGACGAAATCTCTTAAATGTGACTTGAACACCTCATTCATAAGGGCTTAAAAAGTAGCTGGAGCATTTTTTAGTCCAAAATTCATGACTCTGAATTCATAATGTCCATAATTAAATCTAAAGGCATTCTTCTCAATATTTTATGTTTTCATTCTTATTTAATGGTAGCATGATATGAGATCCAGCTTAGAAAACACCACAACTTGAAACAATTCATCGAACAATTCTTCTATTGTAGATATAAGAAATTCGTTCTTAATAATGGAATCATTTAATTTTCTATAATCAACATAAGGAATTTAATCCTTAACATTTTAGGTTTCCAATCTAAAAAACGGTGCATCATTTCAAGTTTCCTAGAACAGGATATGCCCATTTCTTTACTACATAGCAAATCTATTTTATAAGCTCCTTTATTGTTCAGTCAACTTCCACAATTTTTCATTATTTTTCCATATAGTAAATGAATTTTATTTTCCACAAAATATACACAAACATACTAAATAATACTCGGTTAAACTTTCATAATTCTTATACGTAATTTTCTATACCAAATGGCACACCAAACTTAGGTTATGTAAACACAAACCCTAAGGACAACAACTATGTTCCAACTTCCAACCATTACCAATGTCTAACCACAAGGAGTTTAATTCTAATTTTTGGATATGCATTGCATATATTAGTCTGGTTTAATCTCCAACTGGTTCAGTAAGTATATGAGAATATATACAAGTTTAAATAAAAGGGAGTTCTAAACAAAGCAATATAAAGGGTTTACACATTCAACTTTCTTCAAACTTTTATCTATCCTTACATATACACCAAAGCATAAAATTTTAGTAAACAAGTAATGATTTATATCATTTCAATCAGTAATACAAAAAATAAGTAAGATTTATGGATAGAATCACCTTAGGAACTCTTATATGATTTTTGTGGATTTTTGTCCAATTTTCTATTCACACTTTTCTTCCTAAGCTTCACAATTCTCTCTTCAAGCCAAAGTTCTCTCAGGACTGGAATGTGCGTTAAAAGTGAAGAAAAAATGATGGTTTTAGCAACCAAAGTCGGCATAAGGGTGTCACCCACTCTAACCAATCAAAACATAACATTTGGATACAATTAAAGAAAAAAAAACATAAATAATGGACGACTTTACCCTTAGTTCATAATTTTGTTATATCTTTTCACCCGTATGTCCGTTTTACACACCGTTTGCTGCGTTGACATTCTAACTCATATAGCTACATGTTTTTAGTTAGATCAAATTATTATGTATAATGGGTCAAAATGAGCCTCAAACCTGAAATTGTCTACAGAAACGTTAAAATTAGGAAGCCATTTAAGTAAAAGACCGTAAATGTACTTGTAGCCACCACATTCTAGTACTCCCTAAGTCTCTCCTTAGGTTCCTAGGACCTCCCAATTTCACTACAAACCCTAGATCATACTCTGAGTATCGATCTAAAGGCTATCTAGCGCTCACAATCCACATTTGACTCCACTTAACTCTATCGCCAGAGCAAAAGCTCAATGAATCCTCAAAGGGCTCTGAATCCCCTTTCCAATGGTCTGCCTTATGCACGAATCGATATAATGATTTGGACGATATCAGGAGGCCACTGGGCGCTATCAACCTCCGTTTTGTTCCCAGACAACTCTATCTTCAGAGCAAAAGCACTTTGAATCTTATAAGGGCACTGAAACCCCTTTCCAACGGTTTGCCTTGTGCGCGAAACGACATAACCATTGGGACGAACGATCCGTTTCCCCCCAAAATTAATTTAGAGGCCACCGGGCCCGAGCTCCGTTTGACCAAAGTCAACTCTTCAGCTCGACCAAGACTGAATGAATCTTTAAATGGCACTGAATACCCTTTCCAAAGGTCCTCCCCGTGCACGAAACAACCTTACGGTACGGACGAACGACCCGTTTTAATCCTAAAGGTCATCAGGGGCTTCCGGGCCCCGGTTGACTAAAGTCAACTTTTCGAGCATAGAAAAGCTCTTTGGAATGTCGATGAACATCGCATAAAATTTCCAACGATTCACCCCGAGCGCGATTCTGACTTACCGTTCGGACGAACGATCCGTTTCTGTCCGACGATCTCCCGTCCAAAGGACCGACGAGCACTTTCGAGCCACGTTTGACCCAAAGTCCTGGACCCGAGAGATGCCTAAAGGACTTTTAAAGGTATTTGAATTACGTTTATAACGGTATGACCCGTGCACGATTTGGATCAACGGATTGCGTTCTACGAGGGTTTTTCCGAAAAAATCTGCACAAGACTCCGAAGTCCATTTCCCTGCCTATTAGCAGTGTGCCTAGGGTTACCTGCCGACTGGCACGGCTAGGGCTATGACGATCTGCACCCCCTGACCCTATAAATAGATGGCATGACCTCACTCCCAAAAGAGACCTCAGATCCATCAACCTTAGTGATCTCAACAACATTCTCTCGAAGTTAGTGCGATTTCCATATCCAAATCCATTTCCAACATTCCCCCTCCTTCATTGTCTTACCAAACTTGGTAAATTACCTTCCCTCTCATCACATCACTTTCATCCAAGTGTAAGGGCATCCCCTAAACATCCAAGATCAAGTTCAAGATCTCCAAGAAGGTCCAATCTCACTTTCTCTCTAAATTCTCTTAATTTTACGTCGTTTACTTTAGCATTTTATTCCTTTAAATCATATACCTTAACATACTATTTTATTAGTACTATTGCACATAAGTTATTTTCTATATAAGAAACTCAACACCAAAAAAAGAAGGTTTTGCTCATAAATTCCAAGCAGGAATTCTCTTATCTTTTTCACACCAAAACACCTATTTTTACACACACATATATAAGTGAAATCCCCGGTTGGATTTATGGGATAAACCCCACCCTTATGCTGCATACAAACTACATGTAATTTGATGCCTTTATAGGCTACGTAGACGTCTCGAGCTAAAAACCCGAGACTCGAGTCCAAATTCCCAAATTTTCCAATTTTCCTATTTTTGCACTTTCATCCCTTTTTATTCATATATGTAATACTCCTGGTTCATATTTGCACTTTATCTAAATAATTGTTGTTTCACTATAACCATTAATCTCTCGATAAATGCATAAATCATATTTTTAATATTATTTTGGGAACATTCCTAAGGATGACATCACCCTATCTCTTTCATGGTATGAGTTGGGAGATTATGATATCTATTTACATATATACATGCACACACACTTCACGAAAAAATAAAGGAAAACAATAACACAAGCCCATGAGAGATCGAAAGGTCGGGATGGGTGCCTAACACCTTCCCATTCCGTAACTTATCCCTCGAACCTTTGAACTATTAGTTTCGTAAGCATCAGTTTGTCTTTGATGCCGCTCTTTCGAGGCGGTGACATGTTCTTTTGCCTGTTTTGTGCAAAATAGTCTAACGACTCCATCTCTGTACATTCACCCCACACCGACGACGGCCGAGGCGTTCCTATATCCAAGCGGGCATGAGACCTTTCATTTTCCTTTTCCCCCCACCCCCTTTTTGGGAGGAGGAGAGAGGAGGAATGTCCGGGATGGCCAAATTACTCAAATTTCCAGACTTTGTTGTGTGGAAGATGTGAAAAATCTATACAAGTGCAGTTCTTCCTATGTGAGTTCTAGTAAAAAGGGCCATTTTTTACATTTAGTTCAACTCAATAATTTTCATTTCTTGGACTTAGGCACCCAAAAACGTCATAAGTATTGTTTAGGTGTTTTGGTGATATATGTGAATTAGCTATGTAGAATTTTATGTTGTTATTTTTTCCCTCAAGTTTTGGAATGAGTAATGGGTTCCTTCCTTTGGGTTGTGTTAGATTCTCTTTGTTTTCTCCAATGTGGGTCTGTGTGCTTGTTACTTGGTTAATAAGTGTTATTGGAAGATAGTTTTTTTTTAGTAATAATGTGAATTGGCTATGTTGAATTTTATATTTTTATTATTATTTATTTTAAGTTTTAGTGTGAATTATGTTTTTTGTTGTTGATTGTGCTGTAGTCTTTGATGAACTTTCAACTACCGCAGCAAGATGATGATTTTGATTATTATGAGAATAGTAGTCAAGATGAGAGCAAAGGTAATTGAGGTAGGTAATTTATTTCTTGAGCGTTTTCACTCGATTTCAAATTTCAGTCCTTTTGAGTTCATTACAATGTCATTGTGCGATCTGTATCAAACCCTTTTGAAACCATTTATGACCATCAAGTTTATACGCGTAATGATAAAGTGACACAATACATTGACATGTTTTGGGGACAATAACACGTATCTTTAACCTATTGATTGATATTTTACGTGGAAAAAATATTGAGTGCAATTGTTGCACAATCTGATCGGTTGAACGAGAAGCATTGGATTAATAAGTAAACATTTTAGATTTCCCAATGTTTAAAAAAAATCATTGTCCCCCCCCCCCCCCCCCCGCCCAACTATTGCAGTTGTAATCCCAATTAATGCGACGCTTCTAATTTAACCAGCTACATCAAACAATATATACAAATGTTACCCAGTATATACTTATTTTGAGTGGATCCATTCTTACTCACACGTCCTCCAGTGAATGGGAGACGCATGTCTGTATCCCCCAATTGTGTCCCTCTTTTGTGTCATTTAGAAAGATTCAATTTATACTCAGCTATAACCCCCCAAAAGAAAAAAATGAAAATTTACTATCGTGCTCTTTATTATATGACTCAATTTTATTGTGTGTATGTATATATATATATATATATTAACTCGGACCCCACTAATTGTCATATATAAGACTTTGATATTTGCATAATTGTTTTTAGACTCCGCTACCTTTTTCGTATTGCAAATGTTTCGTCACTTGTACTTTTTCGACTTTGGTATATTTAATGGTAAAACATCTACATTCAGCGATGGAATAAGTACTAAATTTAAAACATAATTATGGGACCAAATCTAAAACGACATTAATGAGGTGCGTAAGTCAAAGTCGCACTAAGTTTTATTAAATAAACTTTTAATATGGTGGTGTAAAATTTGAGCCAGTAAATTTGAACTCATATATATGTATTGATACGTTAATTATCGGTTATGAATAGATGGAAAATTGCAAAATGCAATAATTGTATCGTGTTACAGAGATAATTAGAATTTGGGAAAGAAGAGGGGTACATATATAATAGTGAGGAGGACGAAGAGGCCATCAAAGTACACGCATTTCCGATGGGTGATATAGAACGATGCTTGGGGAACATATTCAGATGTACAAGAGGACACCCAAAAATAATCGCTCACCAAGTCCTTTGTCATCCCATATTGGGGTGGCGGTTATAAAAGGGCGTTCAAAAGCCAAGGACCGTAAAAGGGTGTTCAAAAGCCACTTTTATATTCTCATATATAGTTTGTTTTTACAATTTCGTCTCACTTATTATCTGATAAATGTTGTATTATTACATATGTGATATTATAGGGTCTTAATATGACAAAACCCGTTTTTAAATTTAAAGAATCAACGGTAAAATGGGTCAAATTGAAGTTTTATGGCACGTCCTAAGCTAAATGATAAGCCTCGGGGTAGAAAATGTAATTTCATAAAACTATAGGGACTTGTAGTATTCTGAGTCCTTTATATAACAAGACACGTTTTTAAATATGAAGAAACAACTCTAAATTGGATTAAATCAAAGTCTTATAACCTATCCTAAGCTAAATGATAAGTTTTGGGGTAGAAAATGTAATTTCATAAAACTTTAAGGACTTGGTTTTAATTAAGAAGGTTTCAGGGACTAAAATAAAAATATAAAAAGGACCATTTTGTAAATAAAATATTTTCAGGTACCTCTAATAAATATTGAAAATATATAGTGTGAAATTACCAAAATGCCCTTTATGTCTAAAATGACCCGTATACCCTTAATGACTTTCCACCCCGTGCTTAACACCTCGTGCTCGTTTTAACACCTCCACCATACACGTGTCGCCTTTAGAGTAAAAGATAAAACACATGTCATCCATTTAGAATAAGTTAAAAGACGTGTCGTCGTTTGGTGAATGAAGGCTGCAAGACCGCTCCAATACGCGACACCTCGACGTTGACTCACCAAAGTAAATGCCTAGTCACCTAAACACGAGTCAACACCATAGTATCTTTGAAAAACTATAAATAGGGTCTTCGGGATCATTTGAAACTCAAACCAATTCCTTGAGAATTATAGAAAGAAATAGTGAGAAATTTTTTGGAAAGCTTAGGAAGAAGTTCTTAAAGTTCATAGGGATATTCATCTTAAGGTAATCTTCTCTAATGTTATAATGCATCTTTATAGTTTTAATTTATTATTTTATAGCTATACTAAGTAGAAATGTTTATAAAAACACTAAAGATCCATTTTAGTGAAAATAAAATTGTAGAGTTTTCTAAATTGAATTATTTTATAAAAATGAAACATATAACTCTTTTCATAATAAACTATTGAGTTTCAAAAAGGGAATTTCACTAATGAATTTATAGTTTGGTGATGAAAATTAATATTGCTTATTATTTCTAAACGCGTAATAGATAAATTACTATTATGACTGAATTTTCTTATTTTCCGAACTGAAACTTGTTTAAAGTTGAATATGGGTTTTTGAAATGATTTTTTGTTATTGTGGAATCCAATTAAGTAATTCTAAAAGTAAGGCCCGGTGAAATTCTGTCTAGATGAGATGGTATTTAAGAGGTGCCCCTGTGACCCTCCATCTCTACTGGGAATGAATCCGAAAATATTCTGTCTAGATGAATTGGTATTTAAGTGGTGCCCTTATGACCCACCATCTCTATTGGGAACCGACTGATTAGGAAGAACTATGAATTGAATTCTTCAATTACGATCAATGAGTTTTAAAAGTCGAGAAAATGCTTTTTAGTAATCCTTTATAAACTGGATTTTGTTTAGAATATGTAATTAAACATGTATTGTATTTGTTAGATTAATGAGTGATCCAAGACTCAATATCTGTAGTTTTGAACCTCTATATTAGGTGAGTACTCTATGACATTCCTTGTGCCTTTCAATTATATGATATTATGCAAATTATATATTTTGTGAAATGATTTTATCTCAAATGCATCTGATACCGATGATTGATTCATTTGTGATATGTTTATATCTCTCCATATAGACATACTGATTGAAATGATTATTGAAAATGACATTGAATGTTTGAAATAAGATTCGGTCTAAGGGACCTCTTTACTGACTGACCTCCCCAGCTGGGTTATCGCTGGTGTGCCCTAAATAAGGCGTTGTGACGAACTAGTTCGATTGACCGTCAACTACCGGGGTATAATATGGTAGAAGAACACGGTATTCGAGTGTACTTGGCCATTAAAATAAAATGATTGAAAGAAAAAGATATTGCATTTGATTTGTCGCATCCATTCGATTATGCTCTATTCATTCTTATATACTATCATTCACATATAAATATATTACTACAAGTTCCTGTCCATATATGTATATGCCTTTTGTTCTTGCTTGAATATGTACCTATTTTCTGAAAACCTTGGAATGTCGGGAGATTAAATCTTATTCAGCTTTTAGCTGATGTTGTATAAATAACCCTTTTCAGGTTATAGTTAGAGAGGAGGATGAATATGTGAAGATTGAATTGAAGATTATATTTTGAGATTTGTTGTGTGGCTGGATGCTAGTGTAGAATGAGATGTTTGAGGATTTATTTATCTTTAAGTGATTCTGGCACGACTTGTAATAGAATTTATTTATCTATGAGAATAAGAAGTTACGCTTTAGAAGCTCTGATGATGTGTTACCTTTTCAGCTAGTTACAACTCATAACCATGTGAATGTATTTTCGCTACCTATATTTTAAGAGAAAATTTTAAGGCTAGAATATTGAATGCCTTGGTGGCATGTTAAGATACTCGTTCCCTACTACTATTTTGGGTCGGGGTCGTGATAGAGGTGGTATCAGAGCCTAGGTTATGAACCCGTAGATTACTGAACATAAGTTTAAGACATGATAGATTTTAAGTTTCCATACATTGGATATAGGATTAAATATCTTACTTATATGATAACCCTCCACGTGCCTTACATTATATATAATTGTTCTTCTAATTTGTAATTTCGAGATTGTATAATACATTTTACGTTTGGACATGACTGTAGAAAATGACCAAAACAAGATCAACTGCGGGAACTAGTGGTTTAAGTATTGAAGGACTGGAAGGTGCATACAAGGCGATTGAAAGTCTAGCAAAGATTGCGGAGCATCGGGTGAATAATGGAGTTCCAAGGAATCTTGAACTAAGCAGTTGTACTATTGAACAATTCAAGAAGCTGAATTTGCCATGTTTTAAAGGTACTCCTAACCTTACTGAAGCAGAAAGTTGGGTGATGCAAATGGAAAATATGCTCGATGTTCTTAAATGTACCAATGAACACAGGGTTTCATTTGCAGCGTTTATGTTAGAAGGTGAAGCTGAACATTGGTGGAGAATGACTAAGAGAATACACGAGGAAATGAATACTTATATATGTTGAAATGACTTCTTAGTGATCTTTTATGAGAAGTATTTTCCTGAAACGGTGAAAGATGAAATGGTAGCTGAGTTCATGAGCCTAGTGTAAGGAAATATGACGGTTAGTCAATATGACGCAAAGTTTGTTGAGTTATCCCGTTTTGCACCTTATGTTATGATAACTGATGTTTTAAAGGCCAAGAAGTTTGAACGTGGGTTGAGGTTGAACATTCGTAGTCGAATTTCCATCCTAAAGTTGACATCATATAGTGACATCGTGACTAGGGATACAATAGCGGAGATGGATGGAGATGAATACAATCGAATTAGAGATGGTAAGAGGAAGTTTGGGGAACAAATAGGGAAGAACCCGAATAATAGAAATAATTTCAGGAGTACGCCCAATGTCGGGGGAGCTAGTGATAACAAACAGTATAATAACAAGATATGTCAGCGATGTTGAAAGATGCATGGAGGATGACCTTGTTACAAGGATTCGAGAGCTTGTTTTAGATATGGACAGAAAGGACATCAGGTAAAAGACTGCCCAACCCCAGCAACATTTTCGATACAGCCTTTAGGTGAAAAGAAGGACCAAGGTAGATGTTGATACCAAATTTATTCTGCTGACAAGGCTCAATTGAATGATGACACGTGGCAATCTACATGGCAACAATAAGTATTTCCGAGGAACTCACACACGTCGAGGAACCATATTACTCCGAGGAACTCTACCTTTCCGAGGAACTCACACGCTCCAAGGAACCATATTACTCCGAGGAACAAGACCTCTCCGAGGAACTCATACGCACCGAGGAACAAGACCTCTCCGAGAAACTCATACGCACCGAGGAACTCTTGAACACCGAGAAGCTCATACGGTCCGAGCAACTCAGGAGGTCCGAGCTGCACCTCGAACAACGCATTAATAGCTGGATAACCAACAGTTTGGCTGTTCATTAAATGCCTATCATTCTGATGCGCACGCAAAAAGAGCATTAAATGTATTACCCTTTCATATATATATCATTTAATGTATTACCCTTTCACATGGCAGCCTCAGGGCTATAAATACGTTGTACAATCCTCATTGTAAATGGGGGGGAATCCAAACCCTGGAATCGAGAGAGGAATTTCTTGAGAACTTGTAATCGAGAATTCCTAAATACTCAGCAATAACACAACAGTGGACGTAGGCCATTCTTATAAGGCTGAACCACTTTAAAAATATTTTGTCTCATTTATTTATCTGTGATTGAATAATTAGAGTGATCTAATTTTTTACATCAACAGATTGGCACCGTCTGTGGGAACGTGTTACAAGCATTGTTCTCCATCAAAAGCTAAGTTTTTTATTTTCTCTATGTATAATCAATTAAATATTATGCATACATCTTTTGATTCAATCATGATTTTTATGTTTATATACATAAATTAATTGTCCAATTTTTATCTGCAAAATATTGCATATCATGATTTTAAAATCATAAATGTTAGATTAATTCTTATTGAGAAATCTGTAAAATGGTGGATTTCATAAATCATAACTTTTTGCTTGATTCTTAAGTTTCAATTTTATATCATGGAATAAATATTTTAAATGATTACATATACCAATATATACGACGATGATAAGATTTGATAATTTTCATTGATAATTTTCATTGATAATTTTCTTTATAAATTTTGTAAGATCTTTGATGTCTATTCAAATTCCCATCATATTTTTAATAAAAGAAATGGGAAAAGGTTAAAGACAATAAAAAGTTTTCTCACGGAAATCATGACCCAGATCTATTTTCTCTCTCTTCAAGTTTGAGTCTCTTTGCATTCACTTTTATGAACTATATACTTAATTTGGTTCATCTTCCATCTATGTCAATAAAGTCAAATTGATTGATTTTTTATATAAATTTGGTAATAACTTCTATCATTCAGCATATTTTTATCTCTCCAAATAGGGAATAGGAAGAAAAAAAAATATATTCCAAACTGTACCAAGTATGGTTGATCGGGGATAAAAACCCACTAACTGTAGTTGGTCGACGAGGAGAAATATTCCTAAAAATGCCAACCTGTTTGGCTAGGAAACGAAATATTCCAAACTGTACCAAGTATGGTTGGTCGGGGATATAAACCCACTAACTGTAGTTGGTCGACGAGGAGAAATATTCCAAACTGTACCAAGTATGGTTGGTCGGGGATAAAAACCCACTAATTGTAGTTGGTCGACGAGGAGAAATATTCCAAACTGTACCAAGTATGGTTGATCGGGGTTAAAAACCCACTAACTGTAGTTGGTCGACGAGGAGAAATATTCCAAACTGTACCAAGTATGGTTGATCGGGGATAAAAACCCACTAACTGTAGTTGGTCGACGAGGAGAAATATTCCAAACTGTACCAAGTATGGTTGGTCGGGGATAAAAACCCATTAACTGTAGTTGGTCGACGAGGAGAAATATTCCAAAAAATGCCAACCTGTTTGGCTAGGAAACGAAATATTCCAAACTGTACCAAGTATGGTTGGTCGGGGATAAAAACCCACTAACTGTAGTTGGTCGACGAGGAGAAATATTCCTAAAAATGCCAACCTGTTTGGCTAGGAAACGAAATATTCCAAACTGTACCAAGTATGGTTGGTCGGGGATAAAAACCCACTAACTGTAGTTGGTCGACGAGGAAAAATATTCCTAAAAATGCCAACCTATTTGGCTAGAAAATGAAATATTCCAAACTGTACCAAGTATGGTTGGTCGGGGATAAAAACCCACTAACTGTAGTTGGTTGACGAGGAGAAATATTCCTAAAAATGCCAACCTGTTTGGCTAGAAAACGAAATATTCCAAACTGTACCAAGTATGGTTGGTCGGGGATAAAAACCCACTAACTGTAGTTGGTTGACAAGGAGAAATATTCCTAAAAATGCCAACCTGTTTGGCTAGGAAACGAAATATTCCAAACTGTACCAAGTATGGTTGGTCGGGGATAAAAACCCACTAACTCTAGTTGGTCGACGAGGAGAAATATTCCTAAAAATGCCAACCTGTTTGGCTAGGAAACGGAATATTCCAAACTGTACCAAGTATGGTTAGTCGGGGATAAAAACCCACTAACTGTAGTTGGTCGACGAGGAGAAATATCCCAAAAATGTCAACTTATGTTGGTTAGGAAGTACATATATTCTCGAAAATGCCAATTTATGTTGGTCGGGAGCTACAACTATTCCAAACTGTACCAAGTATGGTTGGTCGGGGATAACAACCCACTAACTGTAGTTGGTCGACAAGCAGAATTTAACAATCTCGGTTGATTGAAAACATTTTAAACATTTTTATACTCGTGACTTTATTATTAAGTGATCGAGCAATATTTTTGAAACTTGGAACTTTTTAATTATTACTGAGTTGGTCGACGAACATCACAATATTGTTATTTTTAACAGATATGCATAAATGTAAAATGTTGATATTTACAAGACAATATCAATTAAGATTTTCAAGCAGGAATTAAAGTCTTTCATTAAATTCGAAATAAATTACATTGATAATAAAATAAAAATTACATTAATATGTATACTAACTGTTACATAAAAAAATTCCTATTCTACTGGTTTTTTCCCCTCAGCTTTTGATACAGGTTCCTCGCCAGCAGGCGGATCATTTAAAGACTGAGGAGAATTGATGAAGTTCAAATCCTTCAGCATCCCGACGTTCATCACAGAAGGTAGATCTAAAAGATGCTCGGGATGAGATACCTCAATTTGAGAATGTAAATTGTAGTCACCGAGGTACTTTGAAATTAGGCTCCGAGGAATGGCCCGAGCAGGGGTCCATTCCATGTCCAGATTGTATGGAGGCATAGGCAGGTCAAGCAACCCGTGATCATAGTAGTCCCACAGATAATGACCCTGTTCGAGCTTCAACACACATAAGGCATTCAGCCAGCCTTGTTTGTAAACCTCATTATTGGCATTCTGGATCAGATCGTCCAAGTAGAATAGTGCTTCGTTGTATCCATCCATCCAAAACTCCCTGGGCTGTTTGTGGAATTGATATGTTAGCCTTTCTAGCTGCTCGTGGAGATTCTTAATGAAAAGCTCCTTATTCTCCAAGCCTGACTTCTGCGCGGAGAGCTATTTTTCCAAGTCCCTAATCTTCTTTGACATATCAGACAAAGCCTGGTTCTTTGCCATCAGTTGGAAAGCCTGGTTCTCTAGGGCCGATCGAGTCCTTTATTCCTCGATAAGAACTCGAGCTGCTCTTTCTCGTCCTCGAGGAGCTCTTGCTGCTCTTCCTCGTCCCCGAGAAGATGTGGAAGGGCCCGACCTCTTCAAGTTGTCCAATTCATCCCTCAACTTGGCATTCTTAACCTCTAAGAATGAAAATCCCTCGTCAGTCACTGGGATTAGGGCAGTTAAAGAAGAAGCTGCAGACTTCAATTGAGCTAGCTCTTTCTGCAAATTGTTGTTCTCTTACTCCAGCATCTCGGCAATCTGTCTGCATTCCTCAACCTTGCTCTCAAAGTTCTCTCCCTGATATCGTACCCAGCAAAGAGCTTCTCGTAGCCCTTATCGGTAATAAGCTGCTGGTACTTCTTCTCATACCCATCATGCAACAGAGCAGTGGATTCTTTGTATTGAAGCTGAAGGTCTTCGAGGGTGCCTTGGAGATCCTCGGTCATTTCATAATAGGACACATTATTGGCCACCGCTCGATCAAGTAAACACTTCAGGTATTGATATGCTTCCACTACCTGTTCTGAAGCATCCTGGCCGAGGATGTCGACAACTTGTGCTACACTCAAGTCTGTGTGACCAGCCTTGAAGTACTCATTACATTGTCGCAGTAACTTTGTATCATGGGAAGATAACAGTTCCATACTAGCCAAAAACTAGCAGAGAAAGAGAAGCAGTAATCAATAAGAAGAATAAGCAGAGTATGAATGAAAGAGATAACAGTATGCAAGAAAATTCAAGTTTTATTAGATCATAAAATTCAGAGTTACAAGTTCTGGATTACATTTGACAAAAAAGAAAAATATAAAGATAAGTCCGAACAACACTACACCTTTTCCTTATCCCCCAAAACCTTCTCGGGAGGTTGGGAAGAGGAAGCAGGTTGGTCGGAGGGAACTGTGGGTTGCTCGGAGAGCACCAGTTGTTGCTCAGAAGAAGAAACGACTTGCTCGACAACAGACTGGATGGCTGGGGGATGATCTCCCATCACCATTGAAGACTCCTCAGTGGTAGCTTCGTCCTCTTCTAATTCTTCTGGAGTAGGAAGGGGACCAGGGATATGCCTCTGGAAGAGCTTGGAGGACTCGTCGACCTTAATTTCCTGAAGGGCCGCGACCCATCCATCCCTAAAGTACTTTAGACTACCATAGTCCACTTGAGATACCATGGCAGCACACCCCTTATCCCACCCTTTGTCCCAGCCAGCGCTGAAGGACTTCTTCACAGCAGCTTTTCTCTTCAATTTCTCTGAGGAGAGCTTCTCGAAGAGCAAGTTCTCAGAAGCCTTCAGTTTATTTTCTATCTCCTCCTTCTGCTGACCTACTTCCCGAAGTTTAGTTAACTCCTCCTCAGCAGCCTTGAGCTTATCTTCAAGCTCCCCAGTAGTCTTGAGCTTCCCTTCAAGCTCTTTATTTGCCTTATCCAGGGAAATTATTCTCTTCTCCAACTCCTTGGAGGCATCAACAGCTCGAGTTTTCTCCTGCTCGTTAGAGGCAAGCTCTTTCTCCCAAACAGCCTTATCAGTGGCATATTGTTGGCGAGATTCTTCCAGAGATTTGGTAGCTTTTTCCAGAGCTCCCTCCACACTGGACGAGGAACAAGAAGCCTTAATTGCTTCATCCTTCTTTAGGATTATATTGAAGCAGCTCGTCAACTGTAAACAGAAAAAGAAAATAAGTTAGAGACAGAAATGACAAAGGAAACATGAAAAGTTGAAAATAAATAGACTTACTGAAGCGAGATGACGAGCAGCTAAAGAAGTAACCATGTCCCGAGTAAGGTTATCTTCAGTACCTTGGACCTCGGGAATTGTCAAGGACTTTACCGAGCTCATGGCAGAGCTCGGGGGAACAAAAATGGAAACTCTAGTCCCAGCAGCTGGAGGCTGAGTAATGGTGTCAGACAAATGTACCGAGGATCTTTTCTTCAGCCTCCTCGGGGGAACATTTACGGATTCAACCAAGGATGAATCCTTGATCGGTGATATTACAATCACCTCTCCAGGAGCAGTAGAGCTGCTCAGAGCCACTGCGGGCTTCTCGATAATTTTAGCAGGAGCAACTGGAGGAGCTGCATCATTCTTCTTCGTCCCCTCCCTTGGGACATCAATCCTACTCCTTTTTGCCTCCCCAGAACCGGAAGAAGTTTTCTCAAACAGAGTAGGAGGTCTTATCTTCTTCATCCTTTCACTTAAAGGAATATTGGTTTCAGGCGACGAGCTGGTGGAAGCTGGTACTGGCTCTGATTCACTTATCACTGGACGAGCAGTGAAAGAAGTGGTGTAGCTCTTGTATTGGAGCAAATAGGAGGCTGATCGAATATGCTCGTCAGCAACCCTTTGATGGAGACCCCAGATAAGTCCCAAATGCCTTATATTGACATCTGTTTCTTTTGGGCACTTTCTCTTGCTATCAACTGCAAATAAACAAAATTGTTATCGGTGACACATTTTATCAAACACAAAGCAAACATGATTTCAAAATAAATAAAATAAAATAAAAATAACCTATCCCATTGCCATAAGGAGGGCATCTGATAAACCTCATCTCCAGTTAATGGAGGGTGTTGCCAATTTTTTACAACAACCCCATGTTCAAAATAATCCCTGTTGGCATCAGGGAGATTGACAACTAAGGCTCTATTTATAAACCTAGTTTTTAAATAATAAATATTATCATTAACTGCCCATCTATAGCAGTACATGATTTCTGGAATTCCTATACGAGTTCCATGCACTTGATTTAATTTATGCACCCCATTAACTATTCTCCATGTGTTGGGGGCTATTCGTGCAGGAACAACATCAAAGTACTGACAGAATTCCAGACACAGAGGATTTGGTGGAAAAGAAAATCCACACTCAGCAAAAAAGAGACTAGGGAACCAATGTCCCTCAACCAAATTGAAATAATTAGAAGGCTCAGAAAACTCTTCCAAGACAACCCAAGAGGGAATGGAAAAGTCAGATCGAAATTTGTCAGAGACTCAACAGGGTAAACCATGATGATGAATTAAAAGAAATGAAGAAGAAGAAAGAAGAAGATCGTACAGAAAAAGACTGAAGCTGTTAACAACGAACGACGGAAGATATGAACGCACAAGAGAGTAGAGGACAATGAAAAACTCAAAGACGAAAATTTGAAAAGGTAGAAGACGATGGGAGTGTCTGTGAAGTTTAATACCTTGCCTTGGGAAATGGTGAAGTAATGATTACAAAACAAAAGATGATTACGTTACTGACGGCTAAAAAGATGAAAAGTGGCACGGGAATCAAAGCGGACAACAGCGGCTAAAAGGATAAAAAGTACGCGGGAACCGAAGCGAGCAGAAAAGTTCAAAAAACCTGATTCTACGAATTTGGAAAGAGAAATAAATACAAGGGAAACGATCCTAAAAATCAGGAAGACCATTTAAAACTACCATATTCCGAGAAAGAATGTTCCATACTCCTCAAATTTCAAACTATGAAACATTGGGGGCTTCTGTTGATACCAAATTTACTCTGCTGACAAGGCTCAATTGAATGATGACACGTGGTAATCTACATGGCAATAATAAGTATTTCCGAGGAACTCACACACGCCGAGGAACCATATTACTCCGAGGAACTCTACCTTTTCGAGGAACTCACACGCTCCAAGGAACCATATTACTCCGAGGAATAAGACCTCTCCGAGGAACTCATACGCACCGAGGAACAAGACCTCTCCGAGAAACTCATACGCACCGAGGAACTCTTGAACACCGAGAAGCTCAGACGGTCCGAGCAACTCAGGCGATCTGAGATGCACCTCGAACAACGCATTAATAACTAGATAACCAACAGTTTGGCTGTTCATTAAATGCCTATCATTCAGATGCGCACGCAAAAAGAGCATTAAATGTATTACCCTTTCATATGTATATCATTTAATGTATTGTCCTTTCACATGGCAGCCTCAGGGCTATAAATACGTTGTACAATCCTCATTGTAAATGGGGGGGAATCCAGACCCTGGAATCGAGAGAGGAATTTCTTGAGAACTTGTAATCGAGAATTCCTAAACACTCAGCAATAACACAACAGTGGACGTAGGCCATTCTTATAAGGCTGAACCACTTTAAAAATCTTTTGTCTCATTTATTTATATGTGATTGAATAATTAGAGTGATCTAATTTTTTACATCAACAGTAGACATGATAGAGTTTTTGCACTTTCTGATACCCAAGCTTCTAACGCAGTAGTGTCAGGTGCACTTTCTATACGTGCGCAACATTTTCAAGTTTTAATAGATCCTGGTTCTACCCATTCATTTGTGTCTATACGTTTTGTTAATCGTTTTCCTAATATTCCTAAACCCTTGAATCATATCATACACGTTTCTACTCCTTCGGTTGAGTTATTGAAGGGAACATTATTATATAAGTCTTGCCCTATAGATGTTAGTAGTCATAAACTATTCGCCAATTTGATAGTTTTAGGCATAAGAGATTTTGAAGTCATTTTGGGGATGGATTGGTTAGCATCGTATCATGCTAAGGTAGATTGTTTTGAGAAGATAGTTACTTTCCAAATTCCTAACCAACTAGAGTTTAGTTTTGAAGGAACTGGCGTCCTATCTCCCATGCGTATTATCTCTGCAATGCAATCTTGTAGTTTTCTTAAGAAGGGATGTCAAGGATTCCTTGCAAGTGTTATTGATTTGCAAATAAAAGATCATAGTTTAGAAGATATTCCTATAGCTAAACATTTTCCAGATGATTTACCCAGTCTACCTCCTAGTAGAGAAATAGAGTTTACAATAGACCTTATTCCTGAAACTATGCCAATATCAAAACCACCTTATTGGATGGCACCTTTAGAATTAAGGGAATTAAATGTTCAATTACAAGATCTGTTAGATAAGGGTTTTATTAGACCAAGTGTATCCCCTTGGGGTGCTCCGGTGTTATTTGTTAAAAAGAAGGAGGGGACGATGAGGTTATGTATAGATTATCGTGAATTAAACAAGGTAACCATTAAGAATAATTGCCCCTTACCTCATATAGATGATTTGTTTGATCAACTTCGAGGTGCGCAAGTATTTTTAAAGGTTGACCTTAGGTCAGGTTATCACCAATTGAAGATTAAGGAAGATGATATTTCGAAATCAGCTTTTCGTACTAGATATGGTCACTATGAATTTCTTGTGATGCCATTTGGACTAACTAATGCACCAACCGCTTTTATGGATATGATGAATAGGGTGTTTAAGAAGTATTTAGATCAGTTTGTGGTTGTTTTCATTGATGACATCCTTATTTATTCCAAAAGTATGGAAGAATATGAAAAGCATTTAGAGATAGTGTTACAAATCCTTAGGATGGAGAAATTATATGCAAAATTAAAGAAGTGTGAGTTTTGATTGCCTAGCGTCTCTTTTCTAAGACATGTGATTTCTAAAGAGGGAGTGTCGGTTGATCCTCAAAAGATCGAGGCTATACTAAATTGGCCTAGACCAACTAATGTGATGGAGATTCGTAGTTTTCTTGGATTAGCAGGTTATTATCGAAGATTTTTTGAAGGATTTTCTAGTATTGCGAAACCTCTATCTAGGTTAACACAAAAGAAGGTGAAATATGAATGGTCTGGGGAAGTTGAGAATAGTTTTTGAGAACTTAAGAATCGATTAGTAACTGTCCCAATTTTGACTATTCCTTCTGAGATAGGGGGATTTGTAATTTATAGTGATGCTTCTAAAAATGGTTTGGGATGTGAGCTAATGAAAAATGGAAAGGTTGTAGCTTATGCCTCGAGACAGTTAAAACCACATGAGCAGAATTATCCAACCCATGATCTAGAACTAGCAGCTGTAATTTTTGCTCTTAAGATTTGGAGACATCATTTGTATGGTGAGACTTGCGAGATTTATACCGATCATAAGAGTTTAAAATATATATTTACTCAGAAAGAATTGAACATGAGACAAATGAGGTGGTTAGAATTGATGAAGGATTATGATTTAAATATTCATTATCACCCAGGGAAAGCTAATGTAGTAGCTGACGCCTTAAGTAGGAAGTCTACATCAAATTAGCATGTCTTATTACAAGCAACGAAGCTCTGTTGAAGGATTTAAGAAGTATGGAAATAGATGTACGTATTTATAGCAAAGGAGGAATAATCGCAAACTTACAAATGCAACCCATGTTGATGGAAATAATCAAAATTGGAGAAGTAAATGACCCACAACTGAAGAAGATTGAGAGGAAGTTATCGAAGGGAATATAATTGAATTTACGATACGAGATGATATATTGGGGTTTGGAAATAGAGTATGTGTTTCACATGATGCCCAATCGAAGAGACAAATTTTAGAGGAAGGTCATTACTCAAGATTCATATTTCATCCCGGAAGTACAAAGATGTATAGGGATCTTTGAGAAGTATTTTAGTGGAATAACATGAAGAGGGAGATAGCATAATTTGTATCTCAGTGTTTGGTTTGTCAACAAGTAAAAGCTGAACATCAGAAACCATCAGGATTACTACAACCCCTACTTATCCCTGAGTAGAAATGAGAACATATTACTATGGATTTTGTGATAGGTTTACCAAGAAGTTCAAATGGTAATGATTTTATTTGGGTAATTATTGATAGGATAACTAAGTCTGATCATTTTCTTGCCATTAAGATTACCCATTCTTTAGAAAAGTTAGCCAAGTTGTATGTGCGAGAAATTATTAAGTTTCATGGAACCCCAATTTCAATTATTTCTGATCGTGATTCTAGATTCGTGTCTCGCTTTTGGAAAAGCCTATAAGCAACCATGGGAACATAATTAAATTTTAGCACCGCTTTTCATCCTCAAACAGATGGACAATCTGAGAGAACCATTCAAACCTTAGAGGATATGCTTAGGGCATGTGTACTTGATCTAAAGGGTAATTGGGATGGTCATTTACCGTTAGTGTAATTTGTATATAATAATACTTATCAAGCAAGTATTCAAATGGCTCCGTATGAGGCACTTTATGGTAGAAGGTGTCATTCCCCTGCATGTTGGGTAGAAATTGGAGAATAGAAAATTATTGGGACCAGAATTAATTCAAATCACAACAAAGAAAGTGAAATTGATACAAGACCAACTTCCAGTCGCTCAAATCCATCAAAAGAGCTATGTTGACAATCGACATCGACAATTAGAATTCCAAAAAGGAGATTATGTGTTCTTGCGAGTATTACCCGCAAAGGGAGTAATCCGATTTGGGAAGAAAGTGAAGTTGAGTCCAAGATACATAGGATCTTTTGAAATCCTTGAAAGGATAGGAGTTGTTGCGTATAAAATATCCTTACCCCCTGAACTATCTAGTATGCATAATGTATTTTCACGTATCAATGATAAAGAAATACGTTCCAGATCCGACGCATATCTTAAGTCACGAACCTCTTCAAGTTAGAGAAGATCTGACCTACATTGAGCATCCAGTAGAAATTTTGGACCATAAAGATCAAATATTACGAACCAAGGTAATTCCACTGGTCAAAGTGTTATGGCGTAATCATTCTGTTGAAGAAGCAACATGGGAACGGGAAGATGAAATAAAGGAGAGATATCCATACCTATTTAGAAATTAATGTAAGTCAAGTTTGGGTACCAAACTGTAATACCCCATATTTTTAATGATTTAAATAATTATGGGATTAATTATTATGGTGGGATTAATTGAATTAAAATGTGAGAATTTAATTGTCAATTAATCTGGATTTAAAATAAATATTAACTAGCGTGCCAAGGGTTAATACTTATTGATTGAATATTACTGTGTGATATGTAATATGGAACTATACGCTTTGATAAATTGTCAAGAGTAAGTAATATGATAGTTTAGTAAATTAAGTCAGGCGCGCGTGTGAGTCGTGTCAGGACTAATTTAATGGAATAAAAAGATTAATTATTTTTAGTAACTCGTATGGTCATTTCGAGTGCTCCGTTGAGTTCGGGAGGGTCGAGATAGTCAGAACAGTATACCCGGGGGTTTAGTTTGGGTCCTGGGGCAATTTTAGGCCTAATCGGCGTCTCGAGAGGGCATTTTGATAAATTGTATTTTTGGGGTTAAGTAATGGACGAAAATTAGTAAGCCTTATTATCCCTTACGTAGTCACAGTTAGGGTTTCATCTGTGAAAGAAAAAGAAGAAGTCCTAGAGGAAGAAGGAGAAGAGGTTTCTAGGAGTTCTAAGGCCAAACTCAGTCATCCTTCACCAAAAACACCATCAACGCGTAGATCAGAACGAGGAGAACGCACCTATACCAGTTTCAAAAGACAAATCAAACCTTCATAATCAGGAAAGTGTTTATTACTTGCTTTTCTTTAGCAATAACCATATTCATGTTAGTATAGGGATGATATAAACATGTATTGTTCATAAAAGTGATGAAAATTGGAGATTTAGGATTATGATTTAAATTTGAGATTAATTAGATTGAACCCTTCATGTATGTAGAATAGAAATCATGTTTTAATGAACTTATGTGAAGAACGAATCTAGAAATCATGTGTTCTTAAATAAGAATTTGAAGAACTAGGGTTTTAATAATTGAATTGGGGATTTCATATTTCTTTGATGATTTGTAATGATTTAATGATTATAGGATGTTAGAATCCATGTGTAATCGTTAGGATTCGATTTAGAACTGATTGCTTGGAGTTTGGGATGATATTTTAGAGGTTTTAGGGATGAAAATGGTGGAAAAACGGAGCTGTCAAAGGTTGAAGACGAGATAGCGCAGGTCGCGCGTTGTCACGCAAAGTCGTGCGAAGGGGGTCGTTCGAGCGAAACCTGCATCTCGCGCGTAGTCGTTTAAGCGAGAAAGTTATGTCGCGCAAAGATGGATCAAACGAAACGTGTTATCGTTCGAGCGAGAATCCATTCTGGTTCGAGTGACATTATGGTTTTTAATTAAATTCCTATTTTTACCCCTATTTGAGTAAACAACCAATTTGAGTGAGGAAAGGCAGTGTTCGATGATCCCAGAATAGTGCAGAATTAGTGGGAGTGTTTAAGTGTAGTGAATTAAACAATTAGGAAGGTGAATAAATCGTGGAGATTTCGAGAGATAGAATACTTGAAATACTTATATTAAAAATGGTAATGAGAGAGATTTCATTTATGGGAAATATACGTTTGGGTTGGGTGTATACCTAATGAATATTAATAGGACGTGGGGATACCTATTACATGCTTAATATTATGTGTATGACATACCTAGCTGCTTGATATCCCGGGAGGTTGTGTAGAGACAGTCTTATCCTGAGTGACCTTCGGGGGGATTATTGACTTGTATCTCAGAACATAGGACTGTGAAGACTTATTTGTGAGTTGATAAGTCAGCTGACTATGGGAGCGTAGGTATGTTCGTGACCCATAGGTATGTGAACTATGTTCGCCTCCACTATGTGTGATTTGTGTATATGGTTCGTGGGAGACTTTCGAACCGATAGTCGTTATTGGAGTACGAGATGTACCGGGACATGATAGCAGACTATGCAATGCACTACAGGTTTAGCCTTGGGGTGCTGTATTAGTATATGTTTATTATAGTGATGGATATATATATGTATACTTGTGTTATTCCTAGTGTGAGATAAGTGTAGGTTATTAAGATAGTAAAATCTTAAATCACGACAATTGTGAATACTTAACTTAGTGTGATAACACTTTACCGAATTAATAATTGATGATATTAATAATGTGGAAAGCTGGGAATCACCGGTTACTACTACGAGGTATAACTGGGAGCATAATTCTTTACCTAGTTAGAAGTGTACAGACGGCTATGATGGATTAGTTGTACGTTAGGCGTGCACATTAGTTGAGAGGTGAGAATCTCATGTGAGAGTTCGAACTAACACGCATTTGATACTTGCTTTGTTGCAAATTTTAAATACTTGCCCAAATAAATATTTTTACACCTCTGGCTCTGACCCGTTTATTACATCTCTTTTCTCTTTTGCTATATATATGTATTATATCAGGTGCTCAGCCACAGGGAAACAAGACTTAGAGATTTGGATTGCTTGGCGTGCTGCAACTGTTGTGGAAGCTGTAGGTCTAGACGCCTCTATCATTTCACTCTGTTCTATCTAGACTTTCCATTTAGGGCATGTGTCACCCATTGCTTAGACATTTTATCAGAGATTGTATGCAGTTTACTTTCCTTTCATTCCAGTTGGATTTATTTTTACTATGGTTCTTGTTTTAGAGTTTTGAACTGGAATGTTTTATCCAGTCTTATTTATTTCAGTACGTGATTCAGATTCAATATTTATTCTTATTCAGTTATGTGGTGGATGGATTATATTTAATTCTTGGATTTAATAAATGAATGATTTTTGGTTAAATTTAAAAAGGAAAATATTTTGACACTAGCTTAATTAATTATTAGGTGGTTAATAAGTTATTATGTTTTCGACAGTGATGCTAAGAATGAACCAACCGAACATTCTGTTTTAAATTTTATAAAGGACTGATCACCCGGTATTTAATTGGGCGGGTGTCACATAAACCTTTTATAAGGAGGATATGATGTAATGACCCCACTTTTATATTCTCATATATAGTTTGTTTTCACAATTTCGTCTAACTTATTATCTGATAAATGTTGTATTATTACATATGTGATATTATAGGGTCTTAATATGACAAAACCCGTTTTTAAATTTAAAGAATCAACGGTAAAATGGGTCAAATTGAAGTTTTATGGCACGTCCTAATCTAAATGTTAAGCCTCGGGGTAGAAAATGTAATTGCATAAAACTTTTCGAACTTGTAGTATTCCGAGTCCTTTATATAACACAACACGTTTTTAAATATGAAGAATCAACTCTAAATTGGATTAAATCAAAGTCTTATAACCTATCTTAAGCTAAATGATAAGTTTTGGGATAGAAAATGTAATTTCATAAAACTTTAAGGACTTGGTTTTAATTAAGAAGGTTTCAGGGACTAAAATGAAAATATAAAAAGGACCATTTTGTAAATAAAATATTTTTAGGGACCTCTAATAAATATTGAAAATATATAATGTGAAATTACCAAAATGCCCTTCATGTGTAAAATGACCCGTATACCCTTATGACTTTCCACCCCGTGCTTAACACCTCGTGCTCGGTTTTAACACCTCCACCATACACATGTCGCCTTCAGAGGAAAAGATAAAACACATGTCATCCATTTAGAATAAGTTAAAACATGTGTCGTCGTTTGGTGAATTAAGGCTACAAGACCGCTCTGATACCCGACACCTCGACGTTCACTCACCAAAGTAAATGCCTAGTCACCTAAACACGTGTCAACACCATAATATCTTTGGAAACCTATAAATAGGGTCCTTGGGATCATTTGAAACTCACACCAATTCCTTGAGAATTATAGAAAGAAATAGTGAATTTTTGGAAAGCTTAAGAAGAAGTTCTTAAAGTTCTTAGGGATATTCATCTTAAGGTAATCTTCTCAAATGTTATAATGCATCTTTATAGTTTTAATTAATTGTTTTATAGCTATACTAAGTAGAAATGTTTATAAAAACACTAAAGATCCATTTTAGTGAAAAGAAAATTGTAGAGTTTTCTAAATCGAATTATTTTATAAAAATGAAACATAAAACTCTTTTAATAATAAACTATTGAGTTTCAAAAAGGGAATTTCACTAATGAATTTATAGTTTGGTGATGAAAATTAATATTGCTTATTATTTCTAAACGAGTAATAGATAAATTACTATTATGACTGAATTTACTTATTTTCCGAACTGAAACTTGTTTAAAGTTGAATATGGGTTTTTGAAATGATTTTTGTTATTGTGGAATCCAATCAAGTAATTCTAAAAGTCAGGCTCAGTGAAATTCTGTATAGATAAGTTGGTATTTAAGAGGTGCCCCTGTGACCCTCCATCTCTACTAGGGATGAATCCAAAAATGTTATGTCTAGATGAGTTGGTATTTAAGTGGTGCCCCTGTGACCCACCATCTGTACTGGGAACCAACTGGTTTGGAAGAACTATAAATTGAATTCTTCAATGACGATCAATGAGTTTTAAAAGTTGAGAAAATGGTTTTTAGTAATCCTTTATAAACTGGATTTTGTTTAGAATATGTAATTAAACATGTATTGTATTTGTTAGATTAATGGGTGATCCAAGACTCAATATCTATAGTTTCGAACCTCTATATTAGGTGAGTACTCTATGACATTCCTTGTGCCTTTCAATTATATGATATTATGCAAATTATATATTTTGTGAAATGCTTTTATCTCAAAATGCATCTGATACCGATGATTGATTCATTTGTGATATGTTTATATCTCTCCATATAGACATACTGATTGAAATGATTATTGAAAATGATATTGAATATTGGAAATAAGATTTGGCCTAAGGGACCTCTTTACTGACTGACCTTCCCAGCTGAGTTATCGCTGGTGTGCCCTAAATAAGGCGTTGTGACGAACTAGTTCGATTGACCCTCAACTACCGGGGTATAATACGGTAGAAGAACACGGTATTAGAGTGGACTTGGCCATTAAAATGAAATTATTGAAAGAAAAAGATATTGCATTTGATTTGTCGCATCCATTCGATTCTGCACTATTCATTTCTGTATACTATCATTCACATATAAATATATTACTACAAGTTCATGTCCATATATGTACATGCCTTTTGTTCTTGCTTGAATAGCTATCTATTTTCTGAAAACCTTGGAATGTCGGGAGATTAAATCTTATTCAGCTTTTAGCTGATGTTGTATAAATAACCCTTTTTAGGTTATAGTTAGAGAGGAGGATGGATATGTGAAGATTGAATTGAAGATTATATTTTGAGATTTGTTGTGTGGCTAGATGCTAGTGTAGAATGAGGTGTTTGAGGATTTATTTCCCTTTAAGTGATTCTGGCACGACTTGTAATAGAATTTATTTATTTGTGAGAATAAGAAGTTATGTTTTAGAAGCTCTGATGATGTGTTGCCTTTTCAGCTAGTTACAACTCATAACCATGTGAATGTATTTCCGCTGCCTATATTTTAAGAGACAATTTTAAGGCTAGAATATTGAATGCCTTGGTGGCATGTCAAGATACTCGTTCCCTACTACTATTTTGGGTCGGGGTCGTGACACTATGGATAGAGCTCATCTGTTATATCGGACTAAGGATGTTAGTTTCTTCCTGATTAGTTATATTACATGCCTTTTATTGGATATATATAGTCAACATAGCTCATTGAACATACGTAGAGAACAAACCCCAATATTTGGTGCGGGTTAACGAATTCATTTTTTGATGAAATTTGATGGAGATGATCCGAGGAGATACCAAAATTCTATAGAAAATTCTGAACCTTATATTGGAAATATATAGACACACATATGAACCTTAATTTTGTGTACATGGAATTTTGGAATTCTTTAATATGCTTATGCGGCAACTAGCTTGTTAATTCTATTTTTTTTTAAATCTTTCTAATTACACTTAAATGTCTTCAGTAATTTATGGTTTATTAAATCTGTTTTATCTGCCCTAACTTCATAATGAAATTTTTTATTGGTTCCATGACATTTCTTTTTATGTGATTTTGCATCTCATTGGTTTCGGATCAATTATAATTATCTCCACGCCAAAAAATAAAATACTTAAGAAAAAAGTTTCTTTGACATTGCCCCTGAGATAATTGCATAATTAGAGTTACCCCTAGATGTTCAAAAGAGTTACTCCCTCCTTCTGCCGGTGCATTAACCCACTTGTACCTTATGCATTGCTTGTTGTGGGGGGAGAGCTTATGCAATTACCTCTGGGGGAAAAGTAAAAAAACCTAAGAAAATAGGGGAAAGAAGTGAAAATACTGTATGTGTTACTCTTTGTTCTAAATTCTAAGGGATATTTTTTTCTTCATGACTTAGGTTACTAATTTGTAAAGAGACGGTAGAAGAGAAGATTTTACAGAGGTCTAGTCAGAAAAGCATAGTGCAACAGCTTGTTATAAATGGTGGTCATGTACTGGGTGATCTTCTGGATCCTGAGGATGATATTTCTTTATTAGTTGATGATACTCAACAGGAGCAGAAACTAAAAGAGATTCCAGCACAGGTGAGATCCTAATCTTGTTAATTTTATTTATTTTTATATACCCATTTTTTCTGCTTTGAATTATTTGCAAATTTGTTGACATTTTATGCCTTTTCCCCTTAGCAGGCATGGGATGGGCAAAAGAAAAAAGGTAGAACAAAGGGTATATGGATAGATGCTGAAGGTGACACATATTTGGAAAATCTTACCAATTCCACACCTCGGGTAATTCAAGCCCTCCTTGGATCACAAGAAACCAAAGTCCAATAATTAAAATAATAAACAAATCTCCTAGTTATATTTATTTAGACGCACTTTAAAATTGTGCGCACGGTTAAGTGACATTGTGAGCACGCTTGTTCGTTAAAACCAACTTTCAAATTTTATTCTAGTTTTAAATGCAAACTATTGTATTTTTTTTACACATTTGATAAAAATATTCCATTTTACTCTAATCATTGTTTTAATGTTCCACCGGAATGATCTGGACCCTTACAATAGGAAAGAAAAGATCCTTAAATCCGACAACCTTGACTGGATCTTATTCAAGGTTAGGCTTGTGGTTAGAACCTCCCTCTTGAATCTAGGAACACATTTGAGACAAAAAAAAAGATGCCCAATACCACATTGTTACTGTTACTAAATGGTTTGAGGAGTATAAGTTGTATAATTTGATGTATGACATTGTCCTAATATTTGGGTTGCTCTCTAGGTACCGTATTCAATGTGACAAGAAAGTTACTATATGTAGTATAGACCCATCGGAGCAAGCGATATTGCAGTGCTTAGGATGTTTTAAGTCCAATATACCTGTTGCCAAAAGTTACCGTTGCTCCCCCAAATATTTTTCGGATAAATGGCAGCACCATTACGTTCTTCATGAGCAAACAGCCAGTGCTGTAAGTGAAAACGGAAATGAAAAAGAATAATTAATTGGGCACTTCAATAACAAAATTACTGTCCTAACTGGTTCACAATCCACCCCTAACCTGTCAAATGGAGCAACAACACCTCTATATCCTACAGCTGTTGCACAAAGGAGTGGCTATAAACCTGGTTCGAAGTCAGCCGTTCTATAACTTATATGCCAACAACTGATGATATTGGACATGTTCTCAAGTTTGAATATATTGTGGTAGATGTAGAAACCAAACAACCCATGGGACATGCCAACACATTATTGACGTCCAGTGTGATTCCAACTTCGTCTCCTAATCCACGTTGCTTGATTTTGGCTAGGGGAGTTGACATGACGGGCATTTTGATTTAGATGGTCATGTTTCGTCCGAAGGGACTTTTATAGTTCTCTCATACAACATCTTATCTAATGCCTATGCTACAAGTGAATTATACAGTTATTGCCCTTCTTGGGCTCTTTCTTAGGCTTACCGCTGGCAGAATTTGCTTCGAGAAATAGTCGGTTACCGTGCGGATATTGTTCGCCTTCAAGAGGTATGTCAGTTCACTAAAAACTGTTATTTGATAAATAATAAAAGGGTTTCTATGTATAAATAATAAATGTTTTAAAAACTAGCTCTAGCTGAAGTTATACTTGTGATATTGTTGAAAGTGCCTTACTCAACTGAAGTGTACGCTTAAAAATGTAACGCATTTGTATTGGTCGACGTGGTTGAAGCCACTTTGATCTCGGGTAAGAAATAAACCCCTGTGAATTTAGCCTTGTTCCTTGAGATTTTGATGTTTATAATGTAGAATATTTAAGCCTCCTTGACTATCGAAACAACCATTCTTTCGAAAAAGCTTATTTTTGAAGTTGGCATTCACTTGTTTTCGATTAAATATATCATGAATGTCGAGGCCATGTTTGATTCTAGTTTTAACATGTGCATTTTGTGTTTTATTATTATATTTTTTCTTGTTGAATAAAACGTATTTAGAAGTTTGATGCATTATTGAGTTCCCCTATCAATAGTATATTATATTTATTTAATTATCTTCGTAGAGAATTTGAATTATGTTACCCTTCAGTATAATAATAAAATATTGACAATACATTTCTACTGTTATGTTATGCATTCAAGCTATTATATAATTGTTCCTTTTTTGTGTGTGCGTGTGCGTGAATGGAGGGGGTGGGGTGGGGGAAGGTAAATTAGTGATTCCACCTCACTTCTAAACTATGGAAATCTACAATAGAAATTTCTATTGCTTATTATTTCCCATCCTATTATTACTTGAGCTACTAAATTTATGTATGGTTTTAGCGAGTCAATTAACTAATGGATTTGGTCAAATCTATTGCTAAAGCAGCTTTGGCTGGGCATACCTTTAAAAACTTGGTTGATAATATTTATAACTTGTTTCTATGAGGTTCAAAGTGATCATTTTGAGGTATGCCCAACCAAAGCTGATAGAAACAAGCTACAAAATATTACAAATATTGCAATGAATGCTATTGTTAAAGCAACTACTAAAGTGATCATACGATGGGTATGCCCAATTAACTAATGGGTCTTTGAATCTATAAAGCACGGACACTCTCCTGGAAGCCAACGTGTCCGTGTCCGACAACGTTTCGGACACTTATGAAGCACGAACACTCTCCCGGAAGCCAAGACTCAGCTTTGACTAAAGTGATGGTGATTATGCTTTATTTATGATTCTTAATGTAAAAGTGTGTTCGAATTTTGTTTTGCATGGTCCTTTTTCTTAATTTGATGTTAAGAATGATCTAATAATGTATTTTATAGAGAAAATCTTTTTTGTTTCATTAATATATATATATATATATATATATATATATATATATATATATATATATATATATATATATATATATATATATATATATATATATATATATATATATATATCATAACGTGTCGTATCCTAATTTTTGGATCAATCACGTGTCATGTGTCGAAACACGTATTACGTGTCCGTGCTTCATAGATTGTGAAAAGGGTATAATTATTTGATTATGTTACTCCTAGTTGATTTATAAAAAGAATTAATTTTGTGGAGGAACTTATTAATATGCTGCAATAGCAAGCAGATATAGATCATTTTCACCAGTGATATATTTTTCGATGTTGCGTTTTGTTTCTTAAACTTTAAAATTCATGTATGGTAATATATTACTCCAATCTATAAAATAAGAAAATTTTACTCAAATTACCTATCCATTTATTGAACCATTCAAAGTGTGGATGATATTTGGAGGAACCATGAAGCAATTAATTAGTGGGTCCATAGTCCTCATTTTTCTATGCAAATGCTACATTGTATGTCTATATGGATAATCTTTGTATATCTCTACTACTTAAAAAGAGGGGAGTTTCTCTTTAATGATACAAAGGCTATTTTACCCTCATACATTTTAAAAACCCATTAATACCCTTCTATCTTACTCTTTCATCCGAGATTATATTATACACTGTACTTTAATCTCACCCACATACACTGCACTTTAATTTGAACACTGAGCACGGTCTCCCATGCAAGACTTCCAACCTAATACATGAAAAAACCCAATTTTTGCTATGAAGACTTCCCAAGTGAAATCCACTTCTCAAAATATCTCAATTCTCTCACTAAACCATCCTCTAACGACTCACAAAAAAAGCAGGTGGACAAGAAATAATCTTAGCAACACAAACTCGTTGATCGTGAGAAGACATATTAGTTGTTGCTTCGTGTTTTTACAAATATTGGAGGTCATCATACAGATAGATATTTTCAAGTGAGGAAAGTAACTCAAAGATGAGGTTCGAATTTACATATAAATTTGTGATCAATTTGTGTAGATCTGTTTATCACGTTTTTTTGTTTTATTTTAGAGATTAATCTGTTTCGTGTTGCATAATAACCTGTTTAAAGCCCCCAAATTTGAACACATAAATTTGTCTTTTTTTTATATGAGTTTACAATATATAATTGATGTAGTGATGTACATAAGTTTAATTCATGTGCATGGGTTTTAACAATTTTACTGTTTGAACATGGATGTTTTAATAATTTATGGAGTTTTTAATGGAGGTTTTAAAACTTGAGACTATAAATTAGTATGCTGAATTTTGATCTTGAGACTGTTAAAATAAGGATTTTGATCTTGATACTGTTTAAATAATACCTGAACAGGAATCCAATTGGAACATATTTGTTACGAAATTTACACGAGTGAAGACGTTATTCGATTTTTGATCAAGAACTCAGTTCATCTGCTCTATCTTTATTTGTATTTCTTTGTGTGTATAATCCTTTTGTCAGTATTACCGACCATTGTATTTTGAGTAACACTACACGAACACGATTTGTTAGCCATTTCCTTACCCCCTAACAAGATAAAAAAGAGATGGTCCACACAAACCAAACTAAACAATACCCACAATCTCCAAATTCTTAACTAAAAAAAAAGTGATCTCAACACAAATGGGTTTATGTTTTTTTGTTTTAATTTTAAAACTATTTTTTTTTCAAAGTTAAAAGAATTACTTTTTTAAACAAAAGTTAAAGCCTCCCAAATGTATTCAAAATAATTTTTTTTAAAAAGAATTATTAAAAAAAATTGAGTTAAAAAATAACGCGTGCCGCTGGCGTGGACCTTTAAAAATAATAGAATATTGAGAAAATGGGTGTTTTAAAAATAAGGCGTGCCGCTGGCGCGGACCTTTAAAAATAATAGAATATTGAGAAAATGGGTGTTTTAAAAATAAGGCGTGCCGCTGACGCGGACCTTTAAAAATTAGAGAATATTGGGAAAATGAATGTTTTAAAAATAAGGCGTGCCGCTGGCTCGGACCTTTAAAAATAAGACAATATTGAGAAAATTGGTGTTTTAACAAAAAGGCATGCCGCTGGTGCGGACTTTTAAAAATAAGAGAATATTGAAAAAATGGGAAAATCTATTTTTTAAAACAGGTAAGGTGTCGCACGCCTCATCTGTTACGTTCTTATTTAAAATTATGACATTTAATCCATATTATTAACTCGAGAGAGTATAATTGTAAAAAGACACGGATGGAGCTCTTTAGATTTCATATTAATTGTTTTTTTGGGTTTCATGATCTCCGCATCTCTGAAAATACATCTTTATCTCTATCTCTACTACATAAAAAGAGAGGAGTTCCTCTTTAATGGAATAATTTTTTATGAAAATTTTATTGTTTATAAAAATCGTATTTCTTAATTAAAAACTGCATTTCTTATAAGAAAAAAATTGTATTCTTTATGTAAAGAAAAAAACAGAAATATATAGAAAAACAAAAAAAAAGATAAAAAAAGTTGTATTTTTTTAATAAAACTGTATTTAAAAAAAACTTTACTTTTTTTTATAAAAAATGTATTTTTATAAGAAAAAAATATTTTATTATAATTTTTTTTTTTATAAAAAAGCAGTATTTTTTTTTGTTTTTATAAAAAACTGTATTTTTATAAATATATTTTTTAAATTGTATTTTTTATGAATACAGTTTTTAACAATACAATTTGTTTTAAAAATTAAGTTTTTTTAGTAATACAGGTTTTTTACAAAAGAGTTTTTTATTAAAAAAATTACAGTTTTTATTAAAAAAAGTTTATGTTTTTTCTCTTTTTATATATTTTTTTGTTTTTTTCATAAAAAATACAGTTTTATAAAATAATACGTTTTTAAAAAATACAGTTTTTAAAAAAAAATGTGGAATTTTAAAAAATACAGTTTTTTTAATCTTAGGATTAGACCTTGACATATGTTTACAACCTCACTCTTCCAACTTTTCAGGTAAGTTTGTCTTACGTTTTTTACAAATATCTATATGCTCAATTTTGTTGTTCATAATTTGAACACACTATATTACCATTATTGGATATTGACTCAATCTTCAACCAAACACAAGGTACTTAATTCAGTTAGTGGTTCAAGACGACAACGAAAGAGCAACAATCACACTGTTCGAGGAAGCAGAGTCTTTCATTGCCTGCAACATTCCAACTTTTATCGTTTCTAAAAAAAAGGTAATGACATTCTTATTAACACTTAAAATTCATACATACATTTTATACGTTCTATACTAATTACATATGCTTAATATTTTTGTATGTTAATTTATTCCATAGGGGATTGTGCACTCAGATTATATTTGAAAGTTATATACGTGCACTGGCAATATTTACAGATTCTACATTAAAGAAAAATTGCTTAAAGATTCCGATCGAAAGCGTGCACATTTTGTCGCTCATAAAATTGAAGATGAATAAGACGCATCGAATCCTAACAAATGTCAAAAACAACATATTTGACAATTATATTTTAATATTTTATCATTACACTTTGTTATTATCTTAGTTCTTCCATAAACAATTTGTCTCTTCCTTTGCATTTTACATTTTAAATAACTCGGATTCATTGACATTGATTTTTACTATTTCATGAGATCTCATATCTTATTATGTGATTATCGCTACATTGTTTTACACATTGATTTCATTTACTTCATTACCTATACATAATTTGTTATAGTTTTTACGCATTATATGAATAATTTTTAAATTCATAACTTCTTATTCATTTATTCAGCTAATCCAGTTGAATATTTGGACTCGCCCACACATGCAACGCACGTGGGCACAACTAATCTAATAAAAAATGTAGACCCAATTCTTCTGAGAATGACATGTGACATTGACATAAATGTTCATTTAAGTCCCAAATTCGTTTCTATTTCCTCTCAATTCCTATGTCCATTAATCTTTCCTCCAACCCCAACAATTTCTCTCTCCCATCAATACCAATTCGCTTCATCCAAGAGATGACCTAGAAAGTTACAAAGCCAGTCCTCTAAATGTGATGGAATGAAAATCGAGAGATGTGGAGCAAAAGTACTGAAATAATCAAATATTGACGGGTTCCGTCTCTTGGTATTTCTTCTCTCTCTTAACACAGTACATATAAGATTAAGTTTCTTTGTTGACGACTAATTTTTATAACATTAAATCTGCTTTGTTGTTTAATAGCATTGAAATAGAAATAGAGATTTGAAAGAGAAAAGAAATGGGAAGAGTGCCGCTTGCGAGTGTCTTTGGCGACTCTGTTGTAGTTGTCCACGATGCTCATAAGTACAAGAGGGTGTACTATCACTTTCTCCATCGCCCGACCTGATATATTATGTGAAAAAAAACACACTAACAAAAAAAATTAAGTTTTGCTAAATTTGGCCACGCATCGCGTGACCTACATGCTATTACAGTTTATATTTGCATTCTCTTTGTGTTGTAATTATTTATTTTCTTCTCTCTCTTATGTCCTATTAAATTCATGTACTTTCATTTATATATCTCTCCCTATTCCCAACATCTTTGTATTATGTCGTTTCCTTTCTCTCACACTCTCTCTTTCTCCTCCTTTGCAACTTTCTATATGTTTTCGTGAGCACAAACTCATGAAATAGAAAGTCCAGTCATATCTATCTCATTTGATAAATTGATTCAAGTAAAAATATGCCCAAATAAATTCAAATTAGAAGGTTCACCTCTCTCAATTTCTCCGCATTAGTTTGTTGGTTTAACTATTTGTTTTTCTCTAGAGAACAAGTCTTTTGTGAACATTACTCCTTTTAAGTGTTATTGTTAATTCCTTCACAGGTTCCTTCTACATCCCAATCATCAGTGAAATGGCTTTGAAATAAAACAATGTTGTATGTTGATTAGGCTTTATATTCACAATTCAAGTGAGGAGTATGCCACTAACATTTCTCTGATATTGGCAGGTTCTCCTTCTTAACTTAGTAATTTGATCCGTTCACGTGTTTTTAAGATACAATAGACTGAATTTGTTATCTGATTTTGATATCTTAGATAAGATAGATGATATAGTTTGCTAAATTATTCCATTCATTATTTAGCTTTGGCTGTTGTAAATTAGTAACACTTAGTTTTTGGTTCTTTTTGTTTTCCACCTTTGGGTGGCAAATCACTCAAAACCATTTTTTTAAAACTCTATATATTTCATAAATATATATATATATATATATATATATATATATATATATATATATATATATATATATATATATATATATATATTTCGTACATTTTAATATATATGTATATTTCGTATATTTCGTACATTTATATATTTCATATATTTATTATATTCCGTATATTCATATATTTTGTATATTGAATATAATTCATATATTTCGTATATATATAATATAATTCATATATATATATATACAGAAAGTCTCCTGTAAGGACTCCTTATGGTGCAGACCCCGGTACATACCTTTTTTTTAAAATAGTAAAAAAATGAATTTTTTGATGAAACTTCATGGATATGATCTCTATGGTGATAAGATCATCTCCAATTTTTTTCGTTGAAAAATTCAATAAAAAAACTGTTGAGATGAGGTGATATGTAAAAAAAGGGTATAAATATGCATTTTCAACCGTTGAAATGTTGGGTCGGCGCCAGCCGCTTTATTGATTGAATTTTTTGATTAAACTTCATGGATATGATCTTCTCACTATAGATATCATATCCATGAAGTTTCATCAAAAAATTCAATCAAAAAGTGGGTGAGATGATCGCCAACATTTTAACGGTCGAAAATGCATATTTATACCTTTTTTTTACATATCATTTCATCTCAACGGTTTTTTTTTTATTGAATTTTTTGATGAAAAAAATTGGAGATGATCTTCCCACCATGGAGATCATATTCATAAAGTTTCATCAAAAATTTCATTTTTTTACTATTTTAAAAAAATGGTATGTATCGGAGTCTGCACTGTAAGGAGTCCTTACAGGAGAGGGCCTCTCTCTCTCTCTAATATATAATATATATTCCTTAAATTTTATATATTCCGTAAACAAATTTTCTACAGTTATATCTATTTTCCAGCTTTTGTGTTTGATAGAAAACGTGGAAAATTAATAATTTTCCAACTTGTATCATACGGACACATGTTGAAAAATATTCATTTGCCTTGGAATTGTTTGCCCTAGAATCAAATGCCCTGGAATCATTTGCATTTTTCCAATTTTGTATCAAATGGACCCTGAGTTCTTTGTGATTGCATATGAATAAAAGTTATGCAATTGTTCGTGTTACGAGAGTGGGTGTATATATTTCTAACTATTTCTAATAACACCATATTGTATGACCCTCTACTACAAGAGTAAATTCGTATCCTCTTCAAATATGATTTTTTGTTTCATGTTTTGACCATTCACTTATATATATATATAAAACGTGTGTATGTGTGTTCTGTGTGCGTTGGCCTTTTTGTGCGGTTAACATGGGTTTGTTGTAAATTTGATTCTATGTTTATTATTTTGTGAACTCGAGAGATGGAGTTATTTGAAGAGATGTATAGTTATGGGTGGAGCTCAAGGCACCCTCAAAATTTATACCCGGCACAACTGCACAATATTTTTAAACACATTGTACAATCACTTTAAAGCATACAGTGGTGCCGAGTATAAATTTTGGTGGTGCATTTAACACCACCCAATAGTTATATCTCATTTTGGGGAGATAAATAATAAATTCCACATGCTTTGTCATGTGTATAGTTTGTACCTTCCAATGGTATCTACCTGACTCCCTCTTCTACTTTTCATATTTTAGCTCAATTATTCTGATATAAATTAAACCAATTTAATATGAAGCCAACATTAAACTTTATTTTTAATGAAGAAGTAATTTTCCCATTTTATGAAATTCATGCTTTGTAGTTGAGATAAATAATGAAATTTTGTTCGGCCAAAGCATAACTGTGTAATAGGTACTATGCAACTAGCATAACCCTCAGTAATGGGGTTTTAGCTTTTGTTGTTAGACTGAGCGTTGAAATTATTGATTTAATATGTATATTATAAACCCAACTGGGTCTGAAATTTGTGTTCTTCTCATCTTTCTTTGTTGGTGAGAAGATTGAGATTGTAATTGAGGTCCTGATAGTAATTCGCACTTTTTTGTTTGCTTTTACTTATCTCCTATTTTGTAGTGTTGTTCACCTTTAATATGCAGTTGTAGTATTAGTTATGATGTATTCATTGCAATTTATTATGTGTCAGATGTCTCAACCTGACAACCATTTATCTCAGATGTCTCATCCCCTCGCAGAAATGTATCTCAGATCTCTCAGCCCCTCGCATTTATCTATGATCTCTGGATTGTTACTTTCGGTGAAAGACTCAGGTTTATATCTCAGATCTTCAAAAATGGATGGAGACGATATTATAGAGTGAGTTCTTAAAATGATTGGCAGTATTACAATCAGTTGTAGGCATATAGATGGAAAATTAGTGGAGGAGAATGAGATAATATTAGCCAACACTTTACCTTTTATATCACCAATTTTTTGCAAAAAATAATAATTGATCCCAACCTCTTTATGGTTGATACTGAAATTCCATAATATGTTTCATATCAGTACATGTTAGGACAATGAATGACAAAAGCACATGTAATTGCACAATTTTGAGGCATTGGAGATGTATGAATAACATACTTATTGTATCAGTCTGCCATATGTGAGCTTGGGTACACTAATAACACCCTACTAACAAAATTTTTGAAGTACATTGATTGATCTTAATATTTCATCAAGTTTGAAAGATGAGTTTGGAACCGAAAATCGATCCGAACTAACCCAAGTTTGGTTTGGACGGTTCCGGATCCAAAAATTTGGAACCGATGAATCCCGATTCGGTTCCTTGGTTAGCAGCGAAACTGAACCAAATCGAACCCTGTGCACCTCTAAGTTGAGATATTTTAGATAAATAATGCAATTTTGTTCGGCCAAAGCATAATTGTGTAATAGGTATACCATGTAATTAGCATCACCCTCGGTAATGGGGCTTTAGCTTTTGTTTATTATGTTATAATGGGTGTTGAAATTGGTGATTTAATTAGTATTCTACAAACCCAACTAGGTCTGAAATATGTATTTTATCATCTTTCTTTGTTAGTGAGAAAATGTAGATTGTAATTGAGGTCTTGATACTAATTGGCACTTTTTTGTTTGATTTTACTTATCTCCTATTTTGTAGTGTTGTCCATCTTTAATCTGCAGTGGTGGTATTAGTTATGATGTATCCACTATAAATTATTATGTGTTCTTTTTCCATTTTTTGCCTACACGTATGCCATCATATGAGCATCTGTTAGATGGCATGTTTTTTTTTAGTGTGTGGGTTGTAATTTGCCACTTAGATAAATAAATAATTTTTTTAATACTTTCAGTACATCATATATTTCAAACTTTCATCAACATAATACTATTCCCTCCGCCCCAAATTTATGTCCATGTCTTTATTTTGTTTAGATTAAGGATACACTCAATGAACGATCAAGATTAACTCCGGTTCACTATCATGGAACTTGGTTCGTTGATTATGTCCAAACATAGAAAGTGGGCCCATGATTTGTGACAAGTCAAAAGGAATAGTCGACTCTTAATTTGGGACGGAGGAATTATATTTCTTAGTTGATGGACTTGCTAAGTATGACTATACTGGTATGGTAGTGTCAACACTTAAGACATTCATTATTTCCTATTGAGTGTTATTTCACTATTGAATATGAATGAACAAGTAAGTATGCTTTATTTATCAACATATTCCCAAGATTGGGTATGACTTGAATTAAATCATATAAAGGCAATTTATATTCAAGGCATGCACAATATTAATTGGAGTGTATAACGAAAGTCTGTTTATTAATTCTTCTTAGATTTTTCCGTTATCAACAAATTTCATGTTTAAGCTTCAATATCTTTATCTTTAGGAGGAGATTGATAGAACTTCTAATTTCGCAAACATCCCATCCCAAAAACATTGTTTTGTACAGTATATGTAACCCTGAATGCAACATTTTTGGCTTATGGCAACACTGGACCATAGTGCAATACTGCAACGAACTTGCTTATAGCAAACATGAAATTTTCATTATTTATGTATTCTTAATTGGTCTTTTAGAGTATCATTTAGTTTTATGTCTCTGTATTATTGTAATGTGTTCAACACTTATTTTAAAAATATAAAACACAAAATCAACCCAAAAATTTTCTTTTACCATTTTTCAAAAATGAGTCCGCACCATACAGACTCATTTTTTAGTCCACAGGTGAGATTCTCTCTCTCTCTCTCTCTCTCTCTCTCTGTATATATATATATATAAAGAACGTTTTAATTGTATTGATAAAAAAGTCACATGAGGTGATGGAGGATTGTGCTTGCAAATTAAACATTTTTTAGTTTATTGGATTTTTGGTTAATAGGCTTTGTATTATAGGCTTCGTATTGACCTTGATTTGTTGGAGAAGATTTCTTTAATGCCAATGAAACAACTGAGTTCGTTGAAGGTAGTGGGAGGGACTAAGAATGCTCGAATCTAGTTTTTCACCAGTTACTTAAGTTATTTTCAGCAATTTGAATTAACTAATAAACTACTAAAGCTTTTTTTGCAAACCAATTTAATTCATTTAAAAGTGTCATATTTCATGACTCCAATCTTTTACATGATATTAGGGAGTTTTTTGAATGCTATTTGAGAGTTCTTTGTATTTAACATATTTTTTGATTTGATGGTGCAGCTAATCTGGAGACTATTATTTTTACTTAAACAAATGCTTTATATGTTATATGATTTATGTTATATGTAAACTAATATGTTATATGATTTATATTTAGTTATTTTATTTTATTATCATAGAAGTGCTCTCACAATTTTGTTAGCTTAATATTTCAAGTTACTTTAAATTTAAAATAATCTTATGTTGTAGAAATTTTATTTATGTGTAATTTTATTACATACTAAATTTCCACTTGAATAGTTTTCGCAATAAAACAATTATTTGAAAAAAAAAGGTTTGTTAGTCTTGAGTGGTCACTCATCTATACTCTCAATTGGAGAACACGTGAGGAAAAAACTGTTATCCTACCTCATATGGATGTTTTTCAATCATAATTTTGATTGATGCAAGTTTGTTTTATTACTATGTTGAATATGAATTCAATGGCGCAAATCTATGTTTAAATTCAATTCGAGTATGAATTTTAAGTTGAACTTTTCAAGTGTCCGCGCATCGCGCGGGACTAAAAACTAGTATTTTTATATAATGGGGCGAAATAGAATTAGCATTAAAAATTGTTTCTTCCTAGGTTTCAAAAAGGTAAAACATTAATTCATTTATGTAATGCTTTCAATTTAATGGTTGTAACATAAAAAACAACAAGTATAAGAGTGGTGTTACTAAAACAAGTTCACTTGTAAGACACATCAAGAAAAATGGTCATAGCATATTTTGTTAGTTCGTTGACATGGAAATAACCATATATCAACAATTTTCTTTTTCTACAAAGCAATGTAGTAGAAATTACACAAAGCATGGAAAATATATGAGAGAGATGTTTATTCTTATCTTAAACATAAAATTTTATTTAAATTAATTTTAACTCCAAAAAGAAAGGCATTGATAGAAGCTAGGCGTGTCCATGGGTTGGGCAACCCGCCCAACTCGCCTAGCCTACTCCAAAATTTTAAGCGCTTGGGCCAAGGATATAAGATCGAAGGACTGGGTTGGGGTAAAAAAATTAGGCCCGATTAAAAATTGGCTGGGGCGTGGGCTTTTCCTATTCAGTTTAGCTCGAGCCCGACCCGGCTCGAATATTAATACCATAATGTTTATTTTTTCCGTTCTTTTCATAATTCTCATAAAAATATTTTTTATTCTTGCAAAAATTTGTTAAAATTGTTCCATAATAATATTTTTTACTACAATGAAACATAAAATAAGTTTTTTTATCTTTAGTCTTTTTCGCACTTTTAAGTTGTACTTAGTGTTTGTGAACATAGTAAATTTTGTTAAAATTCGAATTAGTTTAATACTTTATGTTATATAGAGGCTTTGTTTATTTTTTGTTAATATATTTCTATCATTTTACTAAAAAAAATCATAATACTCGCCCCTAAGAAATGATTAGAAATGGAGGTTGGGTCACTCTGGGTTGCGCTTGAGCCTATTTAATATTTAATGGGTCATGCTTGCGCCGAACAAGGGTTGGGCTGGGCTTGGGCCTTTGTAGGAGGTGTTGTTATGAGGTGTTGGCCCAGTCCGACTCACGAATAACCCTAATAGAAGCATAGTGAGAGCTTGAAACATGAAAAAATACAGTAAAATAATAAAAAGAATAATAAATCAAATAAGAAAATTGATATTCTCATACCTTTAAAAACAATTCTGTGGAATATTGATATCATGTCTCATAGGTCACATAATGTAAGAACAAATGCCCTTTTTTAGTTACTTTAGATAGTCCAATTTGAAAAATACTTTGGTGTTTACTGCCATGAAAAATTGGTTTGAAGTATTTTTTTCTAAACACCGAACCGTAGTGTCACTTCCAATTGTGATCTTGACGAAACTTATAGGATCTTTCTACATAATGTACTACTTGTGAACAAAATTTAGGGTACTTCAACATGGACACTTGATCACACAGGCTACTGGATTATAAAAGAAAAGATACAATTAATTTGATAGATTATGCAACTGAACAATGATATACAAATGGGGAGAGAAAATAATGGAAAGAAAAAATAAAATGTCAATCTAATTGTGGCAGACTATAAAATTATATTAAGATGTGAATTGAAGTTAAAAAAAGGTGTTTCCTTGGTGTTGACGTAAAAAATTAGATCACTCTAATTATTCAATCACAGATAAATAAATGTGACAAAAGATTTTTAAAGTGGATCAGCCTTATAAGAATGGCCTACGTCCACTATTGTGTTATTGCTGAGTGTTTAGGAATTCTCGATTACAAGTTCTCAACAAATTCCTCTCTCAATTCCAGGATCTGGATTCGGTCCTCCTCAATGAGAATTGTACAACGTATTTATAGCCCTGAGGCTGCCATGTGAAAGGGCAATACATTAAATGATATACATATGAAAGGGTAATACATTTAATGCTCTTTTTGCGTGCGCATCTGAATGATAGGCATTTAATGAACAACCAAACTGTTGGTTATCCAGCTATTAATGCTTTGTTCGAGGTGCAGCTCGGACCGCCTGAGTTGCTCGAACTGTCTGAGCTTCTCGGTGTTCAAGAGTTCCTCGGTGCGTATGAGTTTCTCGGAGAGGTCTTGTTCCTCGGTGCGTATGAGTTCCTCGGAGAGGTCTTGTTCCTCGGTGCATATGAGTTCCTCGGAGAGGTCTTGTTCCTCGGAGCGTGCGAGTTCCTCGGAAATACTTATTGTTGCCATGTAGATTGTCACGTGTCATCATTCAATTGAGCCTTGTCAGTAGAATAAATTTGGTATCAACAGAAGCCCCCAATGTTTCATAGTTCGAAATTTGAGGAGTATGGAACATTCTTTCTCGGAATATGGTAGTTTTAAATGGCCTTCCTAATTTTTAGGAGCGTTTCCCTTGCATTTATTTCTCTTTCCAAATTCGTAGAATCAGGTTTTTTGAACTTTTCTGCTCGCTTCGGTTCCCGCGTACTTTTCGTCCTTTTAGCCGCTGTTGTCTGCTTTGATTCCCGTGCCACTTTTCATCTTTTTAGCCGCCGGTAACGTAATCATATTTTGTTTTGTAATCATTACTTCACCATTTCCCAAGGCAAGGTATTAAACTTCACAGACACTCCCATCGTCTTCTACCTTTTCAAATTTTCGTCTTCGAGTTTTCATTGTCCTCTACTCTCTTGTGCGTTCATCTCTTCCGTCGTTCGTTGTTAATTGCTTCAGTATTTTTTCTGTAAGATCTTCTTCTTTCTTCTTCTTCATTTCTTTTAATTCATCATCATGGTTTACCCTGTTGAGTCTCTTGACAAATTTCGATCTGATTTTTCCATTCCCTCTTGGGTTGTCTTGGAAGAGCTTTCTGAGCCTTCTAATTATTTTAATTTGGCTAAGGGACATTGGTTCCCCAGTCTCTTTTTTGCTGAATGTGGATTTTCTTTTCCACCAAATCCTCTGTGTCTGGAATTCTGTCAGTACTTTGATGTTGTTCCTGCATGAATAGCCCCCAACACATGGAGAATAGTTAATGGGGTGCATAAATTAAATCAAGTGCATGGAACTCGTATAGGAATTCCAGAAATCATTTACTGCTATAGATGGGCAGTTAATGATAATATTTATTATTTAAAAACTAGGTTTATAAATAGAGCCTTAGTAGTTAATCTCCATGATGCCAACAGGGATTATTTTAAACATGGGGTTGTTGTAAAAAATTGGCAACACCCTCGATTAACTAGAGATGAGGTTTACCAAGGTCCCAGATGCCCTCCTTATGGCAATGGGATGGGTTATTTTTATTTTATTTTATTTATTTTGAAATCACGTTTGCTTTGTGTTTGATAAAACGTGTCACCGATAACAATGTTTGTTTATCTGCAGTTGATAGCAAGAGAAAGCGCCCAAAAGAAACAGATGTCGATATAAGGCATTTGGGACTTATCTGGGGTCTGCATCAAAGGGTTACCGATGAGCACATCAGGTCGGCTTCGTATCTGCTCTAGTACAAGAGCTACAGAAACTCCTTCACTGCTCGTCCAGTGATCAGTGAAGCAGATCTAGTACCAGCCTCTGCAAGTTCTTCGCCAGAATCTCACATCCCTTTCAGCGAGAGGATGAAGAAGAGAAGGCCTCCCACCCTATTTGAGAAAACTGCCTCCGGTTCTGGGGAGGCAAAGAGGAGTATGATTGATCTCCTAAGGGAGGGGACGAAGAAGAATGATGCAGCTCCTCCAGTTGCTCCTGCTAAAATTACCGAGAAGCCCACAGTGGCTCCGAGCAGCTCTACTGCTCCTAGAGAGGTGATTGTGATATCACCGCCCAAGGATTCATCCTTGGTTGAATCCGTAAATGTTCCCCCGAGGAGGCTGAAGAAAAGCTCCTCGGTACATTTGGTTGATACCATTACTCAGCCCCCAGCTGCTGGGACTAGATTTCCCACTTTTGTTCCCCTGAGTAAAGTCCTTGACCATTCCCGAGGTCCAAGGTACTGAAGATAACCTTACTCGGGACATGGTTACTTCTTTAGTTGCTCGTCACCTTGCTTCAGTAAGTCTCTTTACTTTGAACTTTTCATATCTTCGTTTGTTGCTTAAATTTCTAACATGCTTTCTTTTCTTGTTCACAGTTGACGAGCTGCTTTAACATAATCCTGAAGAAGGATGAAGCGATTAAGGCTTCTTGCTCCTCGTCCAGTGTGGAGGATGCTCTAGAAGAAGCTAACAAGTCTCTGGCAGTTTCTCGCCAAAAATATGCTGATGATAAAGCTATCTGGGAGAAGAACCTTGCCTCCTCCGAGCAAGAAAAAGCTCGAGTTGCTAATGCCTCCAAGGAGTTGGAGAAGAAAATATTTCCTTGGAAGAGACAAATAAAGAGCTCGAAGAGTAGCTCAGAGCTGCTGGAGAGTTTGAAGGTAAATTCAAAGCTGCCGAGGAGGAGTTGGCTAGGCTTCGGGAAGTAGGTCGGCAGAAGAGGGAGATAGAAAATAAACTAAAGGCTGCCGAGAACTTGCTCTTCGAGAAGCTCTCCTCGGAGAAATTGAAGAGAAAGGTTGCTGTGAAGAAGTCCTTCAGCGCTGGTTGGGATAAAGGATGGGATAAGGGGTGTGCTGCCATGGTATCTCAAGTGGACTATGGCAGTCTAAAGTACTTTAGGGATGGATGGGTCGCTGCCCTTTAGGAAATGAAGGTCGAAGAGTCCTCCGAACTCTTCTAGAGGAATATCCCTGGTCCCCCTCCTACTCCAGAAGAATTAGAAGAGGACGAAGCTACCTCTGAGGAGTCTTCAATGGTTATGGGAGATCATCCCCCAGCCATCCAGTCTGCTATCGAGTAAGTCGTTTCTTTTTCTAAGCAACAGCTGGTGCTCTCCGAGCAACCCACAGTTCTTTCCGAGCAACCTGCTTCCTCTTCCCAATCTCCCGAGAAGGTTTTGGGGGATAAGGAAAAGGTGTAGTGTTGTTCGGACTTATCTTTATATTTTTCTTTTTTATCAAATGTAATCCAGAACTTGTAACTGTGAATTTTATGATATAATAAAACTTGAATTTTCTTGCATACTGTTATCTCTTTCATTCATACTCTGCTTATTCTTCTTATTGATTACTGCTTCTCTTTCTCTGTTAGTTTTTGGCTAGGATGGAACTGTTATCTTCCCACGATACAAAGTTGCTACGACAATGTAATGAGTACTTCAAGGCTGGTCACACAGACTTGAGTGCAGCACAAGTTGTCGACATCCTCGGCCAGGACGCTTCAGAACAGGCAGTGGAAGCATACTAATACCTGAAGTGTTTACTTGATCGAGCGGTGGCCAATAATGTGTCCTATTACGAAATGATCGAGGATCTCCAAGGCTTCTCGAAGACCTTCAGCTTCAATACAAAGAATCCACTGCTCTGTTGCATGATGGGTATGAGAAGAAGTACCAGCAGTTTATTGTCGAAAAGGGCTACGAGAAGCTCTTTGCTGGGTACGATATCAGGGAGAGAACTTTGAGGGGCGAGGTTGAGGAATGCAGACATATTGTCGAGCTGCTGGAGCAAGATAACAACAATTTGCAGAAAGAGCTAGCTCAATTGAAGTTTGCAGCTTCTTCGTCAACTTCCCTAATCCCAGTGACTGACGAGGGATTTTCATTCTTAGAGGTTAAGAATGCCAAGCTGAGGGATGAATTGGACAACTTTAAGAGGTCGGTCCCTTCCACATCTTCTCGGGGATGAGCAAGAGTTCCTCGAGGATGAGGAAGAGCATCTCGGGTTCTTGTCGAGGAACAAAGGACTCGGTCTGCCCTAGAGAACCAGGCTTTCCAGCTGACGGCAAAAAACCAGGCTTTGTCTGATATGTCAAAGAAGATTAGGGACTTGGAAAAATATCTCTCCGTGCAGAAGTCAATCTTGGAGAATAAGGAGCTTTTCATTAAGAATCTCCACGAGCAGCTAGAAAGGCTAACATATCAATTCCACAAATAGCCCAGGGAGTTTTGGATGGATGGATACAACGAAGCACTATTCCACTTGGACGATCGTATCCAGAATGCCAACAATGAGGGCTACAAACAAGGCTGGTTGAATGCCTTATGTGTGTTGAAGCTCGAACAGGGTCATTATCTGTGGGACTACTATGATCCCGGGTTGCTCGACCTGCCTGTGCCTTCATACAATCTGGACATGGAATGGATCCCTACTCGGGCCATTCCTCTGAGCCTAATTTCATAGTTCCTCGGTGACTACAATTTATATTCTCAAATTGAGGTATCTCGTCCCAATCATCTTTTAGGTCGACCTTTTGTGATGAACGTCAGGATGCTGAAGGATTTGAACTTCATCAATTCTCCTCAGTCTGTAAATGATCCGCCTGCTGGCGAGGAACCTGTATCAAAAGCTGAGGGGAAAAGACCAGTAGAATAGGAATTTTTTGATGTAACAGTTAGTATACATATCAATGTAATTTTTATTTTATTATCAATGTAATTTATTTCGAATTTAATGAAAGACTTTCATTCTTGTTTGCAAATCTTAATTGCTATTGTCTTGTAAATACTTTACATTTATGCATATCTGTTAAAAATAACAATATTGTGATGTTCGTCGACCAACTCACTAATAATTAAAAAGTTCCAAGTTTCAATAATATTGCTTGATCACTTAATAAAGTCACGAGTATAAAAATGTTTAAAATGTTTTCAATCAACCAAGATTGTTAAATTCTGCTTGTCGACCAACTACAGTTAGTGGGTTGTTATCCCCGACCAACCATACTTGGTACAGTTTGGAATAGTTGTAGCTCTCGACCAACATAAATTGTCATTTTCGAGAATATATGTACTTCCTAACCAACATAAGTTGGCATTTTTAGGATATTTCTCCTCGTCGACCAACTACAGTTAGTGGGTTTTTATCCCTAACCAACCATACTTGGTACAGTTTGGAATATTTTGTTTCCTAGCCAAACAGGTTGGCATTTTTAGGAATATTTCTCCTCGTCGACCAACTACAGTTAGTGGGTTTTTATCCCCGACCAACCATACCTGGTACAGTTTGGAATATTTCGTTTCCTAGCCAAACAGGTTGGCATTTTTAGGAATATTTCTCCTCGTCGACCAACTACAGTTAGTGGGTTTTTATCCCCGACCAACCATACCCGGTACAGTTTGGAATATTTCGTTTCCTAGCCAAACAAGTTGGCATTTTTAGGAATATTTCTCCTCGTCGACCAACTACAGTTAGTGGGTTTTTATCCCCGACCAACCATACCTGGTACAGTTTGAAATATTTCGTTTCCTAGCCAAACAAGTTGGCATTTTTAGGAATATTTATCCTCATCGACCAACTACAGTTAGTGGGTTTTTATTCCCGACCAACCATACCTGGTACAGTTTGGAATATTTCGTTTCCTAGCCAAACAGGTTAGCATTTTTAGGAATATTTCTCCTCATCGACCAACTACAGTTAGTGGGTTTTTATACCCGACCAACCATACCTGGTACAGTTTGGAATATTTCGTTTCCTAGCCAAACAGGTTGGCATTTTTAGGAATATTTCTCCTCGTCGACCAACTACAGTTAGTGGGTTTTTATCCCCGACCAACCATACTTGGTACAGTTTGGAATATTTCGTTGAATAGTCTGCCGGGCTTTGCCGAGTAGTGCGTAGCACTAGTATTCCCCGAAGAATTTTCAATAAACAGAGAGACTTGCAGTATATTTTCACTTTATTCATACTGATGGAACTGTGGTACATATACATCATTGATAATACTTGCGCAGGTGCTCTGCATTCCAGGCGTTTTTAAACTCCTCGCCTTCTAAAGTTGCTATTCGATAAGTTCCTGGTCAAACAACTTCTGTAACTCGGTATGGTCTATGCCAGTTTGCCTCCAGTTTGTTATGATTTTTAATTACTTTCTTCAACACATAGTCTCCTTCTTTCAGGTCGCACTTCTTCACCCTCTTGTTGTAAAACAAAGCTGTTCGCTGCTGGTAAGCAGCATTTCTAATGGTTGCTTCTTCTCTAACTTCCTTGAGCATGTTTAAATCCAGCCTTCTCATTAAATTGCTGACAGAGAATTGAAATTTAGCACCCTGTGTGTTGGGAGACCCAACTCGGCAAGTATAACAGCTTCACTTCCAAACGCCAGCATGTATGGTGATTCTCCAGTTGCTACTCGGGGAGTTGTTCGGTAAGCCCAGAGTACTGATTGTAACTCGTTGATCCAGTTTGCTTTCGCATCATCCAATCTTTTTTTCAAACCTTTCAGCAGCGTTCTGTTTGTCACTTCAGTTTGTCCATTGCTCTGAGGATGGCCCGGTGCTGAGTGGACCTTCAAAATATTTGATTGATGGTAATAGGAAGCAAACTCCTGGTTATCAAATTGTGTTCCATGGTCTGTGATGAAGGCATGAGGGAGACCATATCTGCAAATGATATTCTTCCAAATGAATTGGTACACCTTCTCGTACGTCATGTCAATGAGTGGCTCAACTTCTACCCACTTAGTAAAATAATCCACTGCGACGACGAGGTACTTGAATCTTCCTCAGGTCGTTGGCAGTGGCCCAACCAAATCAATTCCCCACATGGCAAATGGCCAAGGGGAAGTTATGGGTGTCAACAATGCTTGTGGAGTTCTTAGGATGGAGGAAAAACGCTGGCACTTGTCACACTTCTTGGCATAGGCTATACAATTAGCTCTCATCGTCGGCCAGTAGTATCCCTGCGTCATCACCCTTTGCAAAAGTGTCCGACCTGCTACATGCGCTCCACATGACCCTTCATGGATCTCTTCAATTAATTCTTTCACCTCGGAGGGATGTACGCATCTCTGCAAACCTGCCATAATTCCTCGTCTATACAAAACACCATTAGTTAATACGTACCGAGCAGCTTTAAACTTCAATTTCTTGGCTGCGAGCTTATCAACTGGTAATTCTCCATCCTCAATATATACCCTGATGGGATCCATCCACGATGGTCCTAAATCAAGGGTAATAAAGTTTATCGTTAGATCTTCATCTATACTCCGACCTGCTAACACTTCAATTGGGATTGTTCGTCGTAGCTCGGTACGAGTAGCTGATGCTAGTCGAGCTAGGGCGTCTGCTCTCGCATTTTCCATTCTTAGTATCCTGACCAGCTGAACAGCGGCAAATTTTGACACCAGCTCCTTTTCCTTTTGTAGGAGGGTAGTGAGACTGGGGTCTATGAATAACTGGAAAGGGTGAGGCGTGACCCACTCCAATGGACGCTGTCTGCAAGTCTTCAAGGTCTCCCGGTGCAACTTCTGAAGAAAACTTCTCCTTCTGGTAACAATGGAACTCAAGCTTCAACTCACTCCCTGCAAGAAGATGAACTTTCACAGCAAAAATAGCAATTTTCTCAAGGGAAACACCTGAGAGTGATGGCTGTCAGTGGGGAGTGAAGGAACAAGGCACTCAACACTAAGAGAATGAGCAGGGAGAGAATACTAGGTAGGTCTGGTGATATTTTAGCAGAGTAACAGTGCAATTTTTCTTGTCTATCTTTTGACCTTGCCCAGGGGTCTATTTATACATGGGCGTAAGGGGTGAGCTGGCGATTTTGGGCGCCAAAATTGAGAGAGTTGGTGGGGAACAATGTTTGAAGTGTACCATTTGTCCCTACCTGCAGGCAGCTGCCTGTCCCCTCTGCAGGCGCCACCTGGCGCCGACCAAAACTCAAAAAGCACATATGTCCCCTAATGGAGACAAAATAGCAGATTTGGTAGTTATCTTTTGAAACGGTAACTTGTGGTGCAATTTTGCAAATCTTTGAGAGAGGGGACCTTAAGGCCTCACTCCCTCTAAAAGTGTTATTTTTCTTGAGAGAGACCTCGAGGACCCCCTCTTCTGGAAGAGTCATTTTTCTTGTAAAGAGTTTATTTCTTGTGAGTAGCCAACTCTTTGGCCATTTACTTCATTTATGACTAAGTGTGCAGTGTGCGTAGCCTCGAGTGGCTTCTGGGTCTTCCTACTAGTATTCTCTCAATCCTATAGTGCTAAGTGGTTGAGCTTGCTCAACATACCTTGTCCCTCAGCCGCCAAGCCAAAACTCCCAGGAGGTCCCGACGCGCCTGTTCGAGCCCTGCTTGCTCGACTGGGCAACCTGTGCAAGAAAGTAAAGTGTTAGTGCTGTTGTTTATTTAGAGCCTGCTGTTTCATGATGGAAACTCCTGTAGCAGCGCTTCTCGAATAACGTTTCTGTAGTATGATTGTGGTGGCGCTGATGCTTGAAGCGGCGCCGACCCTTGTCCTGGCGCCGTTGCTCGGAGTGGCGCTGATGCTGTGAGGCGGCGCCGACCCTTGTTGCGGCGCCGACGCTCGAAGTGGCGTTGACGCTTGAAGTGGTGCTGACGCCCGAGGTAGCGCTAATGCTTGAATCGATGCTGATATGTGAGGCGGCACCGACCCTTGTCCTGGCGCCGACGCTCGAAGTGGCGCTGACGCGTGAGGCGGCGCCGACCCTTATCCCGGCGCCGATGCTCGAAATGGTGCCGACGCTCGAAATGGCGCTGACGCTTGAGGTAGCGCTGATGCTTGAACCGGCGCTGACAGGTGAGGCGGCGCCGACCCTTGTTGCGGCGCCGACGCTCGAAGTGGCGCTGACGCCTGAGGTAGCGCTGAGGCTTGAATCCGTGCTGACAGGTGAGGCGGCGCCGACCCTTGTTGTGGCGCTGACGCTCGAAGTGGCGCCGACGCTCGAAGTGGCGCCGACCCTTGTCCCGGCGTCGACGCTCGAAATGGCGCTGACGCTTGAGGTAGCGCTGATGCTTGAACCGGCGCTGACAGGTGAGGCGGCGCCGACCCTTGTTGCGGCGCCGACGCTCGAAGTGGCGCTGACGCCTGAGGTAGCGCCGAGGCTTGAATCCGCGCTGACAGGTGAGGCGGCGCCGACCCTTGTTGTGGCGTCGACGCTTGAAGTGGCGCCGACGCTCGAAGTGGCGCCGACCCTTGTCCCGGCGTCGGCGCTCGAAATGGCGCTGACGCTCGAGGTAGCGCTGATGCTTGAACCGGCGCTGACAGGTGAGGCGGCGCCGACCCTTGTTGCGGCGCCGACGCTCGAAGTGGCGCTGACGCCTGAGGTAGCGCCGAGGCTTGAATCCGTGCTGACAGGTGAGGCGGCGCCGACCCTTGTTGTGGCGCTGACGCTCGAAGTGGCGCCGACCCTTGTCCCGGCGTCGACGCTCAAAGTGGCGCTGACGCTCGAAATGGCGCTGACGCCTGAGGTAGCGCTGAGGCTTGAATCCGCGCTGACATGTGAGGCAGCGCCGACCCTTGTTGTGGCGCCGACGCTCGAAGTGGCGCCGACCCTTGTCCCAGCGGCGACGCTCGAAGTGGCGCTGACGCTCGAAATGGCGCTGACGCTTGAGGTGGCGCCGACACTCGAAGTGGCGTTGACGCCCGAGGTAGCGCTAACCCTTGCGGTGGCGTAGGGACTCGCCGCGGTGCTGAAACTTGCGGTGGCTTTTAGACTTCTGGGTGGCCTCGCGGGTACCTCTCGGATGTTATTTAATAAAAAAAGCATATTTATTTTATTTTGCTTTTTTTTTCTGTTTATAACACCCTTCTACATTAGCCCCTCGTGCAAAGATTTTTTGGTTTGGTAGACTAAAAAAACTTTGTACGCTATAAATCTGGTTTCAACAATTATATATATATATATATGTATATATATATATATATATTTTTTTTTTCTGAGGGATCCTAGGATCATTAAATTCTGTGTCCCTCTATCCGAGGTATTTAATTTTTTGAGAACCCACGCGTCAGTGTGGGAACTGTCACCCCATCATTTGGAAAAAAAAATCATCAACTTTTGGCCTTCCTGCACGTTTTTTCGTTTTGGTGAAAAAAACATAAGCCCCTTATCTTGGAGTCCTTCATCTTCTTCAACCAAACATAAGCATCTTTGGATTTGTAGTGAGAGAAAGTGAGAGAGGGATTCTTTTAAAACCCCATAGCCACCCATCTCCTTTTTTTTCTTTCTAAGCTTGCCCACTTTCATACCCTCTCATCCATGGAGCCTAAACCAAACGATACCCCTTCCAATGTTGGTGCTTCCAGCGCACCCATGGTTTTAGGCTATGCGCCTTCTGCATCGTGCATTTCAAACACCCCTATGCCCGGAACTGCTGGCGCCGGCGACACTAGGTCCTCTCCGACCGGTGGCGTCGATTTGTCATCCGCCACACTTGCCTCCTCGCGTTTTGAGTCGAGATCCCTCGCGGGTTCCTCCCCTTCTCAATTGGCATATACCGGTTTTCATCTGGGTTCATCTGTGACGAGGGGCCTCTCGACCAATGCTTTGCTGACGGCGGAGAGTGTCTCGCCTGCTTTCGGTATGCGCGAGGAAGAAGGGGTCTCGCCCGATTTGGGCGCGGGTCTGAGTTTTTTAGTTGAACACGGGGTCTCATCCAATCTGCTCGCGGAACAAAGGGCTTCATCCGATCCGCGCGAGGAACCAATGGTCTCGTCTGATCTGCGCGAGGGACAGAGGGTCTCGCCCAATCTGGGCGCGGAACACATGGTCTCGTCCGCTCTGCGCGAGGGACAGGGGGTCTCGCCCACTCTGGGCGCGGATATGAATTTTTCGGTTGAGCAAGGGGTCTCGTACGGTCTGCGCGAGGGACAGAGGGTCTCGCCCAATCTGGGCACGGATATGAACAATAGTTCCTCGCTAGTAGCTCCCTCACACGGGGGTCTCTCGCCCGCTATTTCCGCTTATGAAGGCCTCTCGCCTTTGACGAGTTTTCGTGTAGGTTCCTTGCTTGATGATGCGCCTTCTATGGTTATCTCGACGCATGTTGGCAGCGTCTCTACGCGCATTCTGTCATTGGCGTCTGGTGGCGTCTTGCCCGTGGGGGTCTCGGCACACGTTAATTTTGTCAGTGGGGGTATCTCGAACTTGGGGGTTTCGACGCCCGTATTTTTTTCTGAAGAGGGGGTCTCGCCCCATGACGGTATAGTGACCTCTTGTCAGCAGTTGGGGGTCTCGCGACCTGGCCTCACCTCTACGGGTCTCTCATTCGTGGAAGGGGGTGTCTCGACATTTCGTCACCTCAGGGGTTCCGTGACCCAGGGTGTCTCGACGACTATTGGTGTTACGGAGAGCATGCCACTGCCCAGGGGCTCTTCCTATGATTATGATGGGGTTTCTGCCTCCCCCTCTTCTTTTACGAGAGGGGGCCCCCAGGGTCCTTCGCTCGGAATCTCCACTGGGGTGAGTTCTTTTCTTGAGCCACTGGCTCTGGGTGGTTCATCAGCTACGCCTACTTCCTCTCAGGCATGGAAGGATTATATGCACATTCGTCAAGGGCGGGACTTCGGTATTTATCGCCGTGCTCCCTTTTTTGGTCCTGCTGACAGTTTCATGACTTCACTTTCCGACTTTGGGGAAAAATTTTCGGGTGTTGTTCTCGATCGGTCTCATGTGGGGTTAACTGAGTCTGCTGATCTTCCTATTATTTCTCCGGATTCGATTCTCCGAATCTGAGTTGACCGAGGCGACTTTCCCTATTCCAACGTTGAGGTTAAAACCCCCGGAGGACCCACAGAGGAGTGGGCCAGTTGGGTTGACTATGTTCTGAGCGTTCCTGATTACGTGGCTATTCTCAGGGAGGTGGGGCTTTTCACCGCCGTCAGCAGTCTGAAGTCCTGCACCCTCTTCAAACACGGTACTTCGCTCAATCTCTTGTTATCCCGGTGGAGCATGGAGTCTCACACCTTTGTCACGGGCTGGGGGGAATTTACTGTTACTCTCGAAGATATATGTGAGTTGTACGCCCTTCCTTTCTTTGGGCAACAGGTCTTTACTGATGACTGCGAGGACTCCCTAGAGCAGGAGTTGGTGGGGGAGTTACGGTCATCTCTCGGGGAGTGCTCGAGATATGTGGCCATAAATGTAACGGGTCATTCCAAGCATTCCTTTGCCAAATGGCAAAGATATTGGTTCAGAGACTTTGAGCAGTTGCCAAAGGGGGAGACTTCTCGTGCAGCGCCCAGATCCCAGGATGGTCCTAAGCTTCACTCTCCTGCACATTTAGCCGCTTTCCTTGTTATGTTCCTGACTCGGTTCCTTCTTCCAGGTAAGCCTGAAGACTGTCCCCGCGAACTTCTTTTTAGGTTGGCTGTGCGATTGTCTCGCGGTAGACCAGTACCCATAGCTGCCCTGACCTTGGGTTCTCTTTACACCTGGATAGACCGAGCACACATAGATGTAGAGAGGTCCTGCGGTCGGTATGATGTTGCTAATCATGTCAACGGCCCTTTCTTGATGGCCTTTTTGTTTGAGCATTTCCCCCACTTTACTTCAGGGGCTCACGCTTGTCATAGCGACGCTGCGAGGCTTCTTCGGTGGCATAAGAAAACTCCCAAGCAGTCTTTGGGAATGTTGATTGATGATATCGAGGAATTTCAGTTTCGGCCTTATACCAAGCGCCCAGGGGTACTTTCAGCTGGCTTTCTTTCCCTGGTGATGGCGGAACCTTCTATTGTCCTTCCGCAGTGGGGTCAGTTTCCACGTGTCCCCATATTAATGTGATGACGATGCTCTTACCGTGTCACCTTCCTTCTTGGACCGAGTTAGGTCCCCGTGCTGAATTTTACCATTCCGAGAGGGCAAGACGACAGTTTGGTTATGATCAGGGTGTCCACACTCCTCCTCTTCCTACCTACAGCAGTCATTCTGAGGCATTCTCCGAGGCTTGCGCGAGCTTTACTCTTCAGGGGTTATTCCGCAGGGTCAGTGGTTTGGGTGGTCTCTATGTGCCTACCAGTGATTATCAGCCTTCATTCACTTCATCCTGGTTCCTTCTTTGGCAGCAGCAGGTTCGTCTTATTCAAGAATGTGTAGTTGGCCCTCCTCATGAGACTAACCCCATTAAATATACCAGAGCTCAGTTTTTGGTCAGGCGAACGCAGAAAGAGCCTTGGTTTCTCAGTACCACCTCTACGCCACCCTTGGAGCAGGCCATCCCTATTTTAGTGAAACCTCTCTTTGACGAGTCACTTCCGCCTCCGTCGACTGAGCTTCCCCCTGTGAAGTCTAAAAGCCAACCAAAAAGCAAAGGGAAGGCGGGCACCTCTACTACTAGCAAAAGGAAGCATCCTGACACCAATGTTTCCAATTTTGTTCCTGCTACTACTGCTTCTCCTCCTTCTTCTCCTGTGAGGACCCGGGCTGCGAAGAAAAAGAAAGGAAGTAGCGCTGGCATAGCTGCTTCCTCTACGGTGGACCAAGGTTACTCCTCACCGAGCCTTACTTCTCAGGAGACGCGGGTCGCGTCCATTCCTATTGCAGAAGGTACTATATCACAGCCTCCTTTACTTAGTGGAACCAGTTCTCGAGGAGTTCTTTCATCTCCCTCCCCTTCATTGGAAGAGGAACTAGTTGATTATGGAAGCACCCCTTCCTATGACGACCATAGTTCTTCTTCGGGTGATATGGGTGGCCTGGGTTTCCATAGCGAAAGCACTACTGACACTTATACTTTGTTATCAGTCTCCAGAGAGTCTTCTAGCGATGATGAGGCCTCCCGTTCTCCTGGGGGGGTCAGCCCCACCCATCTCCCTTATAGCCAGACTACGCGCCCCGTTACTGTAAGCGTTCTCCCTTCACTTGTCCATATATATTTTTTGCATACGATTTTCTTTCTTCCCTTCATCATATATATGTATATATTTTTATTTAAATCATTCTGTTATATTTGTGCAGGCCACTTCCATCGAGGCAGGTGGTTCTCCTCTTCCCCCACTACGACCGACGCCCTTTCAGCGGGAGAGGAACTCCATGCTCATTTCCTCCCGGGGATTGTTTAGAGAGGTTTGCTATTTCCTCAATTCATTTAACATCTGTTGTAATTTATTCATCTCCTAACTGCCTTTTGGTTGCGTATACTGTCGCTTCCCCGCAGCTTTCGTCCGTGCATTTTACCGTCACTCGGACCACTCCTGTGGCTTCCCCTTCTCCTCAGGTATGCCTCGTTATTTTCAAAACTTTCATTGCGTCATTTCCTTTTGTATTCCTTTTTTTTTTTTTTTTTATTTACCCATTTATCATGCGTAGAGAGCTGTGTCTTCGGGCGTTGCCACATTGTCCTCTCTTGTCTCGGCGATGGGTGTTTCTACAGCTGAGCCCCTGGAGGCCTCTTCATCTGAGGTAGTACTTATTTTTTTTTGAATATTCGTTTCCTCTCCGCAGGAGTCTTAATGGCTCTTGGACTTTCTTCTCAGGAAGGGGCTCCTCCCTTAGCTGGCGTTATCGCCCCGAGTTTATCCTCTTCGGGGAGGATTTCCATCCCTAGGGTCCGCGTATCTATGGACGGCAGACCTTTGGTTCAGGCGATTTCTCGGGGCCCCATATTTACCGTGGCCTCAACCAGTGAGCCCACACTTCAGGTCAGTCTTTTCTGTCAAAGGAATGGGATCTCCTTTTCCTCGAACATGCAATAAACAACATATTTTCATTCCTTGCAGGCTATCAGTACGGCCCATACTGCGCCGACTGTCCTTTTTCGTGCTTCCCCCTTGGATGGGGTTCAGGTATTCTTTTATTTTCTTAGTTCTATTTTCTTATCTGTCCAGCCTGCATATATCGTAGCCCTCTTTTACTTTGTCGCAGTTATCTCTGGGAGCTGTTTCGAGTGCGGTTCCTGCTACTGCTATTTCAGCAGCCCCTATATACGAGCTGGTTTGTCCTGTTGTTGCGCCTCCTCAGGTAGCTATCTCTACGGTGCCTGAGGTTGAGGTAGCTTCTTCGGAAGTATTGGTTACCGAGGCAACCTCTTCTGGAGCATCAATCAGTGTTGTTGCCCCTACGGGGGCCCCTGCTCCTCCTTCTATGACCGTTGCGGAGGGCATTGTTCAGGTACCGTGTATAAGACTGGCATACCCCCTCTTTTTACTATTCCCCCTTTCTTTTCTTCTTGCGTATACTGTGCAAGCATTCCTACAATACCCTTGTCTCATTGTTTCCAGGTGTGTGAGGATACTCCGGTGACTGTGGAGTCTGGCGGCGGGGCAGCTGTGAGAGAGGTACTAGACTGGCGTACCCCCTCTTTTACTATTCCCCTTTTCTTTTCTTCTTGCGTATACTGTGCAAGCATTCCTATAACACCCTTGTCTCATTGTTTCCAGGTGTGTGAGGATACTCCGGTGACTGTGGAGTCTGGCGGCGGGGCAGCTGTGAGAGAGGTACTAGACTGGCGTACCCCCTCTTTTTACTATTCCCCTTTTCTTTTCTTCTTGCGTATACTGTGCAAGCATTCCTATAACACCCTTGTCTCATTGTTTCCAGGTGTGTGAGGATACTCCGGTGACTGTGGAGTCTGGCAGCGGGGCAGCTGTGAGAGAGGTACTAGACTGGCGTACCCCCTCTTTTTACTATTCCCCTTTTCTTTTCTTCTTGCGTATACTGTGCAAGCATTCCTATAACACCCTTGTCTCATTGTTTCCAGGTGTATGAGGATACTCCGATGACTGTGGAGACTGGTAGTGGGGCAGCTGTGAGAGAGGTACTAGACTGGCGTACCCCCTCTTTTTACTATTCCCCTTTTCTTTTCTTCTTGCGTATACTGTGCAAGCATTCCTATAACACCCTTGTCTCATTGTTTCCAGGTGTATGAGGATACTCCGATGACTGTGGAGACTGGTAGTGGGGCAGCTGTGAGAGAGGTACTAGACTGGCGTACCCCCTCTTTTTACTATTCCCCTTTTCTTTTCTTCTTGCGTATACTGTGCAAGCATTCCTATAACACCCTTGTCTCATTGTTTCCAGGTGTGTGAGGATACTCCGGTGACTGTGGAGTCTGGCAGCGGGGCAGCTGTGAGAGAGGTACTAGACTGGCGTACCCCCTCTTTTTACTATTCCCCTTTTCTTTTCTTCTTGCGTATACTGTGCAAGCATTCCTATAACACCCTTGTCTCATTGTTTCCAGGTGTATAAGGATACTCCGATGACTGCGGAGACTGGTAGTGGGGCAAGTGCGGAGGGAGATCACAGTTCTGAGTTCACTCCTTTAGTCGGTGATGCTGATTCTGGTGGGGAGTCTTCTTTTCTTCCCTCTGAGGCGGGGTCTCGCCACTCTGAGGGCGATGATGAAACAGAGGACGCTGCGACTATTTCTAGTAGGCTATGGCGTGAGGAGCTACCAGGCCGCTTCAGGGTACACGAGCGTCAGCTCTTGGATCTCATCTTGGAGCACCATCCCGAGACGTTTACTTCTCAGAGTATACTCCAGGTTGACAGTCTTACGGCCTTCAACCTGAGGGCTCTTGCCAGCCATGTTCATGAGTTCTTGGCTACCTCCCCTGCTAAGCTGACTAGCTCTTCTATCTTGCTATTCTTGGATGCTCTCCGCGACTTACAGCAGTTCTATCATTTTCGTTTGGATTGGCTTGACGCAGGGGTTCGCCCCTTCCTGAGTGTTCCTTTCCGGAAGATAGTGAGGTTTCACACGTCCCGGCAGTCCAGGGTTGAGCAACGACACACTGAGGCTACGAGGATCCGGAATCAGATCGCCCTACTGCAGGTGAAGCTTGCCAGACTTGAGTCTGGCGATGAGGAGGATGATGCTAAATCCGTCCGGTTGGAGGAAGAGTTTCTGCGGGAGGCTGGTCCGTCATATGCTGGTGCCATCGCGCGCGATGATTTATTTTTTGTGGTTTCTAGCCGATAGGCTACTTCTTGCTTTGTAGTGCTCAGAATTCTATATGTACATCGCTTATCATTCATGTATGAGACACTTTTTTTGAACGCACCTCTTGTAACTGTGAGGTGTTGGCATGTGACTTTCTTGGGTTGCCCCTCTGTCTGTGGGGGTATTCCTACATATTACTGCTTATAGTCATAGAGGCTGGGTTGGGGAGGAGGGTGACCCCCTCCCCTTTCTGGAAGCCTGATTTTATCATAAAACTATATTAATTTATGTCTGGGGGACTTTGCTCAGTATACTTTCTCTTAGGATGGACTTACCTCCCAAGTGTAGTGAGCAAAGTTCCCGACCTCTCTTTTTTTTTACTCTCTTCTAACTTAATAGGGAGCATATATGTATGTATAAATAAGTAAGCGAAATAAACGTCAAAATGATCAAAAATGTTGCTATTTCATTTCTTTTACTTTTGTCTATCGTTTACAGTGTAGTATTGCTTCAAAAAAAAAAAAAAACTTTTCTGGTGTAGGAGCAATCCTTGACATCCGTTGCCGACATGCAAAATACAAACAAAACTTGTTAGTTGCTACTAAGCATAGTACCTCTTCAGCCACTTGCAGTTGATGGACTGGAGGCAATCACTCTCAGGTTCTGATATCTGGCAGTAACCCGACTTCCCCACTCCTCTGACAACAAAAGGGCCTTCCCAGTTAGGTTTGAATTTGGACGCCGACATGCTACGGAGATGGTGGGTTGATGCTCGTAGGACTAGATCTCCCACCTGGAATTCCCTAGGCTTAACCAAATTTTCATAGGCTCTGGACAGTTGCTGAGTGTAGACTTTGAAATTCTCTCTCGCCTTGTCCCTGTGCTCATCTAGTGCCTCCAGCTGCACATGCCTAGGATCTGGAATGAGCCCATTGCTAAGAGAAATTCTGGCCGAAGGTACCGCCAGTTCCACTGGTAGGACAGCTTCGGTCCCATACACTAGAGAGAAGGGAGTGAAACCTGTTAGCTTTCTCTTCGAAGTATGATAGGCCCATAACACCATAGGCAGCTTCTCATCCCATGCCCCCGGCATGTCTTCTAGCATCTTTTTCAGAATATTTATCAGGGTCTTATTAGTAGCTTCCGCCTGGCCATTGCCCTTGGGGTAGGATATGGTTGAGCTACTATGCACAATCTTATACTTGTCCGTGAGGAGGGCCATCTCTTTGCATACAAATTGCTTCCCATTATCCGTTAGGATCACTTTGGGTATACCAAACCTACATATGATATACTCTTTTATAAACTGGGTTACCACTTGGGCAGTGACCCTCCTTAAAGGGATGGCCTCCGCCCATTTGGTATACAATTCTGTAGCCACAATGATAAAGGTCTTGCCATGAGATGCTGGGGCGATCTTACCCACCAGGTCGAACGCCCATGTGTGGAAGGGATAGGGGGTTGCCAAGCTTTGTAGGCTGACGGAGGGAGCGTGCACCATGTTTCCGTGCACCTGGCATGCTCTACACTTTTTCACGTATCCAATGGAGTCAGCCTCCATGGTCGGCCAATAGTATCCCAACGTCATCAGCTGATCATACAGCTTGGCGCCTCCCATGTGGGAGGGCTCATGAGCTTCTTTCAGCACCCTTTCCACTTCCTCTTTGGCTACGCACCTTAACGCCTTCTCATTATACCCTTTCCTATACAGCTCTCCTTTGACCAAGTAGAAACGTGCTACCCTTTTTCTAAGGTAGATTTCATCCGCTCTCTCGGCGGGCAGCTCCCCATTCTTCAGATACGCTAGGTACGGCTGTCTCCAATCTTCGAAGGCTTCCACGAAGTTAGCTTCCGTCGGCTGGTCAAAATTAGCTTGGCACTTTAGACAGCTTTGTTGCAAGCGGGCCGCTTCTACGCTCATGGAGGGCCAAAAATACCCGCTTCGCTGCAGTCTTCTGTAAAGGGGGATATCTGTATCTCCACAGTGCCTCTGGTGCATTTCTATTAACCTCTCTTTGGCTTCCTGCTCCCCTACGCACCGTGCCAGAAACCCTCCGGGACTCTTGAAATAGAGAGTTCCCTGCAGCACATGATAGTTGGCTAACTCCAAAATTTTCATTGCCCCTTCTCTGGTTTCCAGTTGCCTCTCCACCAGACGCCTCCAGTCTTCCGGCTCGTCACTTGGGAATAGGGACTTTACGGTAGTAGGCACTGTTCTCCGCCTAACGGTGATGGTTGCTTCTGACTCCTCCATGTCCAACTTTTGTGCTATGGTGGCGAGCGCGTCAGGGTGCCTGTTCATTGTTCGCGCTTGCCTCTCCACAGTTACTTCCAAGAATTGTCTCAGCAGTCGTTGGATGATGTGTCTGTACGGCGCTAAGTTGGCATGTTTAAGGGAAAACTCTCCATTGACCTGCCTTACTACCAGATTGGAGTCTCCTCGTATACACAGTACCCTGATCCCTCTTCTGAGCGCTTCCAACATCCCTAGAATGAGGGCTTCGTACTCAGCTTCATTATTTGAGCATTTAAAATCTAACTTGAAAGAGAGGGTAATCTTCTCCTTCCCATCTGACAGTATGACGCCAGCCCCACCTGTTCCTTGTGCACTAGAACCATCAAATTCCATAAACCACTTCTTCACCTCCTCCGCCATGCATGCTTGGAAACTTTCTCCGGGTAGCTCTTCACTAGGTGGTTCGAAAACCCCACTCGGGAAGTGGGCCAGCAGATCTGCTACCGCCTGGCTCTTGATGGCTTTAGGTACTACGCACTTTAGATCATACTCTGACAAAATCAAAAACCACCTTGCTGCTCGTCCCACGAGTATAGTCCGCGCGAGGAGGTACTTGATGGGATCACACTTAGTGATTATGTGAATGGTGAAGGCTAAAAGGTAGTGTCTCAACTTCTGGGCTACAAATACCATCGCCAGGCAGTGCCTCTCAACGCTGGTGTATCTCGATTCTGTCCCGGATATTACTCTTGATAGGTAGTAAACCGGCCTTTCCATTCCTTCCTTCTCTTGCGCCAAGAGGGCCCCTATCGACCTCTCTGTAGAAGTGAGGTAGAGCAGCAGTGGCGCTCCGGCTTCGGGGGGAATCATCGTGGACGGAGAGGCTAGGATTTATTTAATCTTTCTGAACGCACTCTCTTGCCTCTCTCCCCAAACCCACTTGGCTTTGTCTTTTAGTAGAGGCGCGAACGGATGAGTTACTTCTGCCAACGCAGGTATAAACCTCCGCAGGTAAGATACCTTTCCCAGGAAGCTCTTAAGTTGTCTCTGACTCTTGGGCGGTGGCATCATCACAATGGCTTTCATCTTCTCTGCATCCACTTGCACCCCTTGTCTATTTACCACAAAACCTAAGAATTTCCCTGCAGTAACCCCAAAGGCACACTTTGAGGGGTTCATTCTCATCTTATACCGACGACACCTCTCGAATACTCTCCTGAGATCTTGAATGTGCTTGCTTTCTTTCCTAGACTTCACCACCAAATCATCCACATAGAATTCTAGTATGTCATGAAATAAGTCGTGAAAGATTGCCATCATGGTCCGCTGGTATGTGGCCCCAGCGTTCTTCAATCCGAAGGGCATGACTGTATAGTGAAAGTTCCCTAACGGCGTGCGGAAGGCAGTCTTCTCTGCGTCAGCGGGGTCCATCTTAATCTGGTTATATCCAACATACCCGTCCATGAAGCTATACATCTCATGTCCCGCGGTGGAATCCACTAAGCTGTCTATGCTGGGTAGTGGGAATTCATCCTTAGGACACGCCCTATTCAAGTCGCAAAAGTCTACACAGATTCTGATTTGGGTCTTATCTTTCTTTGCCACTGGCACTATGCTGGACAGCCATATGGGGTGCTGAATAGGCTTGATGAACCCTGCCGCTAACAATTTCTCCACCTCAGCCTTTATTTTTAAATCAAGGTCTGCTTTATATGTGCGTGTGGCTTGCCTTATCGGAAGGGCGTTGGGAAGGATGTTCAATCTATGAGAGCTCACTTCTGCGTCTATTCCCGGCATCTCCGTGTACTTCCAAGCAAATACATCAGTGAACTCCTTAAGTAGCTCAATGAGCTCTTCCCTCTGCTTCGGTTCCAGGCACTTGGAAATTAGGATGGGTCTACTCTCGCCCTCTTCCGACCCCAACTTGATTTCCTCTAACTCCTGCAGCTGCTCTCTGGGTCCGTCTTGCATGCACTCCGACGCCTCTTCTGGTTCTTCCACATGCTCAACAATATGGGATTCATCAACAATAAAACACTCGGGCGCCGGGTCGATGCTCTCGTCCCAGAACATCGCCCGCGCAGATCGTTATAAACGGTAAATGACTTTTCCATTGGGCAAAACCACTTTCTTGCAAGTTCGAGGAGGCCTAGCTACCTCCTCTACCTTCCTCTTGCCTTTTTCTATGTGGGGAATTATTCTTTCCCCTAGACGATCATGAACGGATTTTTTCTGCGGGACCCTTCCCTCAGCTATCTCGCTTCCTGCTAGCTTTCTCGTAGAGACCTTTCTTTCCTCGTCCAACTCGGTGTAAAAGGCGGCATCTACCAGGTGGGCCTCCTCAACTGCGAAGGGTCTCTGCGTGGCCTTGATCACTATCTCTGCACCTCTAATATTTGCCTTCGCGCACTGATGGTAGGTGGAAGGCACTACGCCATGAGTGTGCATCCACACCCTTCCAATGAGTAATTGGTAGCTGGTGTCAGCGTTAATAACATGAAATTTGATGTGGGAGGTGAAATTTCCCAACTTAATTCCCACATTCACATATCCGATTGACTACATTCCGGCGTTGTCGAATCCGGAGATTACTAGCGGTACCGGGACCACCTTCTCCTGGTCAATTCCCGTTTCATATAACGTACTGATGGGCATAATGTTAATGGATGCTCCTCCATCCATCAACGCCCTAGGAAACGAGACTCCATTAATTATGGCTGTGACGTATAACGGGCGATTGTGGAAGTAAGGCACTGCCCTATCCGCTTCTGAAAACACCACTTCAGAGGTATACTTCTTAATCATCCTTCCCATTGGCCCCTGCCAATTTAGCGAAGGGTCTCCATGCTGCTGCACCGCCTCCAAGACTTTCCTCATGATGGACACCCTCGTGTCGTACTTCACCCCTATCTGGTCGAAAAACCACTTGAACTTGGGGCTCCTTGCTATGGCCTCACATTCAGAATCTAAGTCTACCTCGTACGTCTGGGCACTGCAAACATACTCCGCTTCAGAGGTCCCTCCCTCGTCTAGAGCGAGGATGACGTCTACCTCGCCTTCTGAGAGACCGACTTCCTCAGCTTCCCCGCTCCCGCTTTCATACTCCGGAGTGAAGAACCACTCCTCTTGCTTTCTTTCCAGCTGAAGTCTGCTTAGTGACAGATTTTCTAACTCCTCGCATAACTGCTCACCGTCCTCCCGTTTCGCAAGACTTCTCGCAGCTTCTTCGTCATAGGCAACTACCATGTTGGCAGTTCTAAAATGATGCGTAGGGAGGGGGTTCTCGTTAACGTCCACGGGGGGTATCTGCAAGGTACCTCTTGCCATCTGCTCACCAATGATCCTTCTCAAGTAGTAACAATCTTTGGTAGAGTGCTGCACTCGTTGGTGCAATTCGCAGTACTTCGGGTTGGCCTTGTCAGCTGCAGTGGGGGTCTCTACTTTTAGGTTGGGGGGTCCTGTTACGCCTTCTCGCACCAGGGTGCGGTAACAATCCATGGCCTCCGCTACGCTGCACGGTAGTGGCGGCGGGACATCCTCCCCGAACTTTCTCTTGTTGCCGGGACTGTCAGTCCTGGCCCCGGGACCTCCCTTCTTCCCTTTGTTACTCCCGTCCACATAGTTAACCGCCTGCCTCCTCGTAACTTGAAACCTCCCGGGAGTCGGTGGAACTTGTGTCCTCCAACCCGGGGTTCTCGGTTTGATTATCATAGCGATATTGCTGGCAGCCCTGGTGAATTCTCTGAAAGTCCCATCTCTAGTTTCGTTGATCAAATGCAGCTTGTACTCTTCCGAGAGTCCTTCCACACATATTTGTAGCAACCTGGCCTCCGCCACGTCCTCGTGAACATCTAAGGCCCTCTCGCGAAATCGCTTGATGTAGTGCATCAATTCCTCTCCTGGCTTCTGGACCTCTTGCGCCAGGTGCCTCAGTGTAAATTCATCCTCCGCTATAAAAAACTTCTGGAGAAACTTCCTGTGCATCTCTTCCCAACTAGGGACGCTGTTAGGCGCCAAGTGGGAATACCATGTATAGGCTTTCCCAGTGAGAGTTTTAGAGAACTCTCTCAACCTCAGGCTCTTGTCGCCAGCGTGTACTCCCAGGTACTCGACGAATCTCTTCACGTGTTCTCGAGGGTTCTCCCCCCTACCGCCAAACTTGATAAATTTTGGTGGAATATACCCCTCAGGGTATGGCTTCTCACTTACTTCCTGTGGATAGGGGTCTTGTAACTCCTCGTATAGGTAGGAACCCTCTCTTTGAGAGGAGGAGAGGAGCTTCCTCACTTCTTCCATAGTAACAGCCTTGGAGGGTGATTCCTCCAAACATGTGGTTTTAGGAACTGGAGAACCTGTTGGCGCCAGGACATGCTCCGGCGCCGCCTTCCGAGACGGAATCATCTCTGCCGGAATCGTAATAGGAGTGGCTACCCCTCCAGGAGGGGCAGCAGCAGGTGTCACACAACCTTGACCCAAGTTTGATAGATCCACGTTGTTTTGCTTTAAAAAGTCAAAAAACATTGCCATAGGGTTCATACCTGCCATTGGAGCCACTGCCGGCGAACTGGTCTGGCCTCCTTGAGGCGCTGGCGCCTTGGCTCCGATCACCACCACTTCTTCCTGAGTAGTCTGGTCACTGTGAGCTCCATTACCAGATGGAATGTCCTCAAAAACCAACTGCTTGGAGACATTGAAACCTTCTTTGTCCATGGAAATGAGGATACCTCCCCAGCAGAGAAACTAACTGCATGATATTTGATCATAAGTTCTCCTCTCACTGCATATACTCCCAATATTTGGTTTACGATCAATTGAGAATCACTGAAAATAATAACCTGCTGCGCCTCCATAATTTTTGCCAAGCTAAGTCCTGCAATCATCGCCTCTTACTCAGCCTCATTGTTGGAAGCTTTGAATTGGAAACGCAAGGCGTCTTCCATCTCGACCTCGTCCGGAGCGCTCAAAACAATCCCCGCGCCACATCCTGCTTTGCAAGATGAGCCATCTACATATAGCCTCCATATAGGTAACTCGTCTTCAAATTTCTGATCTGTCAGGGTTCCTCGATGAAATATTTTTTGCTTCTTTACATCCTCCCCTAGTATTTCTTGATCCTCGTCGATCATCTTTTCTCGCCCTTTTATCAACCGGAGTTGGTCCGAGCTCGAATTCGATGATCCTGTAACATCCACTTACCCTTTTACCAACCGGAGTTGGTCTGAGCTAGTGTTTGTTAACCCTGTAACATCCACAGGTTGATCAGGGAGCAACTTTCACTCCTCAGGGGAATCAGGGTAAGTGAACTCTGCTATAAAATCTGCTACAGCCTGCCCTTTTAGCGATGATCTGGGTTCATAAGCTATATCATATTCACCGAGCTCTATTGCCCAGTACATCAATCTCCCTGATTTTTCTGGCTTATGAAGGGCTTGTCTCAATGGCACATCGGTATATACTACTATAGTATAAGCCTGGAAGTATGGCCTCATTCTCCTACTCGCCTCAATCAGCGCCAGTGCCAATTTCTCCAACCTTGGATATCTGATTTCTGCTCCTCTGAAGGCCTTACTTGTGTAATAAATTGGCTTTTGTATTCCATTCTCCACTCTGATCAACGCCGAGCTAACTGCCTTCTCGGAAACTGCAAGGTACAAATACAATTTTTCTCCCATCACCGGCCTGGACAACAGTAGAGGTGCTCCCAAGTATTTCTTTAAGTCTTGAAAAGCCTTCTCACATTCATCATTCCATTCAAAAGTCTTTCTGAGTGTCTTGAAGAATGGGAGACATCTATCAAATCTGTTGAGTGCCGCTACTTATCCAATGAGACTCTGTACTTCCTTCTTCGTCGTTGGAGATCGCAGCCCTAATAGATCTTTGATCTTTTAAGGATTTGCTTCAATGCCTCGTTGATTGACAATGTACCCGAGGAACATGCCTTCTCGTACTCCAAATATGCACTTCGTCGGGTTCAACTTCATTTGATATTTATCTAGTTGATCAAAAGTTTGACTTAAGTCAATTAGATGATCGGCAGCTTTCTTGCTTTTTGTCAGCATGTCGTCAACATAGACTTCGATATTGTCACTGATTTGTTCAGCAAAGACCTTGTTCATCAGCCTCTGATATGTCGCACCTGCATTTTTTAAACCAAAAGGCATAACATTATAACAATAAGTTCCCCTAGGGGTAATAAAAGAAGTACTCTCCCTGTCTTCAGGTTTCATTTTGATCTGATTGTAACCAGAATAAGCATCCATGAAGCTCAGCAACTCGTGTCCCGAGGTAGCATCCACCAGTTGATCAATTCGGGGCAATGGAAAGTGATCTTTTGGGCATGCTTTGTTGAGGTCGGTGAAGTCTACACACATCCTCCACTTGTTGTTTTTCTTCTTTACCATCACCACATTGGCTAACCAATCTGGATATTTAACATCTTCAATGAAACGAGCTTTCTGGAGCTTCTCGAATTCCTCTTGTATAGCTTGATTCTTCTCGGGACTGAATAATCTTCTTCTCTGCTTTATGGGCTTGATATCCTTATTCACATTGAGTTCGTGACATAAGAAATTTGGGTCTATCCCAGGCATATCTTCATGACTTCATGCAAAAGTTTGTCTTCTACTTCTAAGGAAAGTTATCAATTCTTGTTTTAATGAGGTCTCCAATGATGAACCTATTTGAGTAGTTTGCTCAGGGTGCTCGTCATCCAGAACAATATTTTCAGTAGCTTCCACCACTTGACCCTTCACGAGTTGTGACTCATCCCGAGGATCTAAGGTTTCAATTTCTGCACCTTCATCCACTTGATAAGTAGTAGTCTTTTTCTTTGAGTCCTCCAGTTCTTCTTGCTCGGCGGATGAATAATAGCACTCCCGAGCTACTTTTTGATCACCTTTCATAACTCCTACTCCAAAGTTTGTTAGAAATTTTAGGCACTGATGCACTGTAGATGGTACAACCTCGAACTTCTTCAATCCTACTCTTCCCATGATGATATTGTACGATGATTGGACATTCTTATCCATCACGAAGAAACGTATTATTTCTGTGCGACAAGCAGGCCAAGTACCAATGAATATATCCAGCTTGATCATCCCAAGTGGGAATACTTTCTCGCCAGCAAAACCGATGAGGGGTCTGTGGTAAGGCTCCAGCTGAGATAGCTTTAGATTTAAACTATCGAAACATGAATAGAACATAATGTATGCCGAGCTACCATTGTAGACCAGCACTCTTGAAATCATTACCTCCTTCATTCTCATCTTGATCACCAGTGAATCATCGTGAGGATATAGAACTCCTGTAAGGTCATTTTTTGAAAAACCGATGACTAATTTCTCCCTGTTCACCTTTTTTTGGCGATCTTCATCAGCTAGATTTATTCGCTGAATGTACGAGCAAGCTTGGGCCTCTCCGAGGTAAGCTTTTCTTTCTGCAGTAAGGTCTCCTCCTCCTGCATCTCCTCCTGTAATAACATTACAATCAAATGACCCAAAGCGTATTAAGAATACCTCTCGTTTTGGCTGTCTTGGTTTCTTGGGAAGATCGGGGTCATCATCTGGATCAACTTCATGGTTTCTCTTCTTGTTTTCCTCTGCTTGACGAGGAGATCTAGACCTTTCTCTAGTTCGGTCCTTGTTTCTTCTTTCGCCTCTCCGATCAACGTACTTTGCTAGCTTTCCTCGTCGAATGAGTGTTTCAATCTCATTCTTAAGAGCTATGTAATTTTTGGTTATATGGCCATGATCCTTGTGGAACTCACAATATTGTTCCCTATTCCTCATGTCAGGGTCTGCCTTCATTTTCTTTGGCCAGTTTAACTCCTCGTTGTTCTTAATTTCTTCCAGGACGTGGTTGATATTTGCCTTCAAAGGTGTGTAATTATCAAATTTCCTCAAGACTTCCCATGGCGATCTATTTTTGGATTGTCTGTCACCACCATTGTTCTTATGTTCTTTCTTTTTAACTTTATCTCCTTCCACCTTGGTTTCTTTGGCATCCATATTCTTCTTCGCAGACATAGCCTCCTCGGCATTCATAATCTTGGACGCTTTTCCCATCAGGTCCGACATGGTTCGAGGTGCATCTTTGGCCAAAGTGTAGTACAACTTGTTCGACAATAGTCCACTCATCAAAGCGGTAATAGATGTCTTCTCCTCATAATCAATGACTTCGAGTTTCTCGTTATTAAAACGAGTTATATAATCTCTGATACTCTCACCAGCTTTTTGTCTAACACTTAACAAATGTGCTACTCGTTTAACTGGCTTTGCTCCAAAGTAGAAATTCCCAATGAATAACTCGGCCAATTGAAGAAAAGTTGAAATATTACCCCGAGGAAGATTATTATACCATATTTGAGCAGACCCGGTGAGAGTTCTCGAGAATGCCCTGCATCTTATCTCGTCTGGGACAGCATAGATGTCGGCAGCAGCTTGATATTGTTCTATATGAAGGACAGGGTCAGTATTCCCATCATACTTGGGAGTCACAACGGGTGCTTTGAACTTTGATGGTGTTGGAAAATCAACAATGTCCTGGACAAAAGGTGTTCCTCGAACAAAGATTCGTTGTAGAGGGTTTTTGGCCTTAGCCATTTCTCCTAATCTATCCTCCAGCCTTTGAATAGATCCTTTCCATGCATCATTTCCTTCCTCGGGCCTATTGGTTCGAGCAACTGATCGCGTTGAAGTGGATTCCTGGGATTTATCTCGACGAGCAGTTGGTCGGTTACAGGATTCATCTTGACGAGCAGCTGGTCACGACTGGGCGGATCTTTCCCTTAAATATGATGGCCGTCGAAAGCTCCTCGATGCTGCATTAAGAGGACTTTTGTTTCTCTTATGACCTAATCGATCGAAAGGAGAAGCCCTACTTAATCTTTCCAATGCGCTGGCCCTTTCTGGGGAGAGGGTGACACGTTGTTCAGTATCTGTGGCTCGCACTGACGAAGTTCATCCAGGTTGATAAGAAAAATCTTCAGATTTCTCATTACGCGAAGAAGGCGCGTGAATATTTCTTTGAATGCTTCGTGGTCCGGTATGGGTTGATGCACTGCCATGGAGGGTTTGGATGAGTTGTCGCATTGTTTCCTGCATGACGGTCTGGCCTTGAGCCAGATTTGCCATTATTCCAGTCAGATCTGGAATAATTAGCGGAGCAGATGGATTTGGAGGGGTTCTAGCATTTCGATTGCTGGATTCAGGAACATCAGCCATTGGTAATGGATTGTTTTTGGTGAGAAAATGATATTATCAGTCGTTTCCCACAGACGGCGCCAATCTGTTGACGTAAAAAATTTGATCACTCTAATTATTCAATCACAGATAAATAAATGAGACAAAAGATTTTTAAAGTGGTTCAGCCTTATAAGAATGGCCTACATCCACTGTTGTGTTATTGCTGAGTGTTTAGGAATTCTCGATTACAAGTTCTCAAGAAATTCCTCTCTCGATTCCAGGATTTGGATTCGGTCCTCCTCAATGAGAATTGTACAACGTATTTATAGCCCTGAGGCTGCCATGTGAAAGGGCAATACATTAAATGATATACATATGAAAGGGTAATACATTTAATTCTCTTTTTGCGTGCGCATCTGAATGATAGACATTTAATGAACAACCAAACTATTGGTTATCCAGCTATTAATGCTTTGTTCAAGGTGCAGCTCAGACCGCCTGAGTTGCTCGGACTGTCTGAGCTTCTCGGTGTTCAAGAGTTCCTCGGTGCGTATGGGTTTCTCGGAGAGGTCTTATTCCTTGGTGCGTATGAGTTCCTCGGAGAGGTCTTGTTCCTCGGTGCGTATGAGTTCCTCGGAGAGGTCTTGTTCCTCGGTGCGTATGAGTTCCTCGGAGAGGTCTTGTTCCTCGGAGCGTGCGAGTTCCTCGGAAATACTTATTGTTGCCATGTAGATTGCCATGTGTCATCATTCAATTGAGCCTTTTCAGCAGAATAAATTTGGTATCAACACTTGGTTTAATGTTACACTATGTATGGGCCATAATTTTATAAAAAAAATCAACCTATTGTGGAGTCCTTTGTTTGTCTTCTGCAAGAACATATCTGAAAATGAACGAATTCTAACAGTCCGTTATTGATGTTATGACCCAAAAGTTCATCATCAAAGAAGATGACTTTAATGACATCCAACCAAGCTGATTTTCACTCGACTCCTTTGTTTTTTCTTCTTTAAGAGCATATCTAAAATTAAGGCTCTCCAATGGGTCGAGACAGGCCAACCCGACCCATTTAAAAGTGGCCCATGGGTTGTGAAGGGTCTTGGAGGGCTTCTCACTCTTAACGGGTCGGGTTGGTCCGACCCGAAATATAATTATTAAGGCCCAAGACCTACCCGCTACCCAGATTATAAAGGGCTAAATGGGTGGGTCGGGCCTAACCTGTCGGGTTCAATGGGTCAAAAATATTATTTTTTATATTTAAATGTGGATTAGTTTATACACTAATCCACATTTATAAATAAACGGAACTAACCTATAGGGCTTGTGGGTTGGGCTGACGGGCATGATAATGCGTCGGGCCTGAACGTCCCGTCCGGGCTAAACGGGTACGATGTGGTGCCCATGGCCCTACCCATTAGGATATCGGGCTACCCATAGCCCATTTAATAAATGTTCACGATCAAGCTAAGCCCACCAAGGCGGACCGAGCGACCCACGAGCTTTTTTGAGAGGCTTATTTGAAAATGAATGAATTACAACGGTCCGATCATCGGCTTTAGACATTATGGCCCAGAACTTCACCATCAAAGAAGATGCCCAAGTTAGATCCGATCAAGCTAATTTTTACTCGGCTCCTTAATTTGTCTTCCACAAGAACATATCTGAAAATTAATGAATTCCAATAGTCAGATCATCGACAATGGATGTTATGACCCAAATATTCGTTATCAAAGAAGACTAAATTATTGAAATGCAATCAAGCTAATTTTATCTGGGTTCCTTTGTTTTGTCTTCAGTAATAACATATCTAAAATTCAACAAAATCCAATGATTCGATCATCGGTTAAGGACATTATGTCCCAAAAATTCACCATAAAAGAAGATGAATTAATGACATCCGATGAAGCTGATTTTCATTTAAGTCCTTTTTCTTCTGTTTAGAAAGAACATATCTTAGAATCAACGAATTCCAACAGTCTGATCCTTGGCTGTGGAAGTTATGGCCTAGACCTTCACTATCAATGAAGATGACCTTAATGACATTCGAACAACCTGATTTCCACTGGACTCCATTGTGTTGTCTTCAACAAGAACATGTCTGAGAATACACAAATTTTAACGGTTCGATCACGGTTTATCCCAGATATTCACCATTAAAGAACACAACTTTAATGACATTCGATCTAGCTGATTATAATTGAATGCCTTTATTTTGTCCCCAACAAGAATATATCAAAAAATAAGGCTCTCAAATGAGTTGGGTTAGGCCAACCCAACCCATTTAGAAGTGGCCCGGACTGATGACTTTTAACGGGCCAGGTTGGCCTGGCCCGAAATATAAATATTAAGGCCCAAGACCTATCTGTTACCCAGACTCTAAAGGTCTAAATGGACTGGTCGAGCTAAACGAGCCTAACATGTCGGGCTTAATGGGTTAAAAATATTATTTTTTTATATATAAATGTCGATTAGATTTTACACTTATACTATAGATATGCATAATAAATATTTTAAGACTAAATAAAATGTGTAATAAAAAGTGAAGATTGGTATTTATAGGAAAAAAATTATATATTTTTTAATATTCACGAACTAAACGAGTTGGGCCTGTGTGTTGGGTAGATGGGCTCGATAAATGCATCGGTGTAGGACGGCTCAACCAAACAAAACGGGTAGGGTCTGGAGCCCATGCCCTATCCATTAGGGTACTGGGATACCCATAGCCCATTTAATAAATGGGTTGGGCCAAGCTAAGCCCGTTTGGTCGGGTCGAACTGTGCGGAATGAGCAGTTCGCGGGCTTTTTGGAGAGGCTTAGTTGAACATGAAGGAATTTCAACGGTATGATATTCGTCTTTGGACGTTATAGCCCAGAACTTTACCATCAAAGAAGATGCCTTAGTGTCATCCGATCAAGGGGATTTTCACTAGACTTATTTGTTTTTTCTTTTGTAATAACATATATGAAAATCAATGAATTCCAACAGTCCGATAATTGGCTACGGACATTATGGCCCAAAAATTCACCTTCAAAGAAGACGACCTTAATGAAATCCGACCAAGCTGATTTTAACCGGACTCCTTTGTTTTATCTTCAACAAGATAATATCTGAAAATAAGGCTCTCCAATTGGTCGAGCCATGCCAACCCGACTCGTTTAAAAATGGCCCATGGGATGTGACGGGGCTTGGCGGGCTGGTGACTTTTAACGGGCCGGGTTGGCCCAGCCCGAAATATAAATATTAAGGCCCAAGATCTACCCGCTACCCAGACTTTAAAGGGCGAAATGGGCGTGTCGGGTTAAACGGGCCTAACCTCTCGGGCTTAATGGGACAAAAATATATTTTATATATATAAATGTGCACTAGTTTGTACACTTATATTATAAATATGTATAATAAATATTTTTATGACTAAATAAAACCAGTAATGAAAAGAGAAGATTTGTATTTACAATAAAAAATTATAAAAAATATATTTTTAATATTTAAATAAAAACGAGTTAGGCTTTCAGGCTGGGTTGAAGGGCTTGATAAATGTGTCGGGTCAGGACGACCTGACTGAGCTAAACTGGTAGGATGTGTTGCCCATGTACCTACCCATTTGGGTACCAAGATACCCATATACTGGATGGGCTGAGCTAATCCCGTTGGTTGGGTCGAACTGAACGGAGCGAGCGATCCGTCGACTTTTTGGAGAGGCTTATTTGAAAATGAACGAATTTCAATGGTACGATATTTGACTTTGGACGTTATGGCCCAGAACTTCACCATCAAAGAAGACACCTTAGTGATATTCGATCAAGTTGAGTTTCATTGAACTCTTTTATTTTTTCTTCCGCAAGAACATATCTAAAATCAATGAATTCTAACAGTTGGATTATTGACTATGGATGTTACGACCTTATTGAAAACCGACCAAGATGATTTTCAGCGAAATCCGTTATTTTGGCTTCAACAAGAATCTATATGAAAATAAGGCTCTCCAATGGGCCGGGTCGATCTATCCCGACCTGTCTAAACGTGACCCATGGGTTGTGAAGGGGCTTGGCAGGCTGGTGACTCATAACGGGTTGGGTTGGCCCGACCCGTAATATAAATATTAAGGCCCATGCTCTACCCGCTACCCAGACTATAAAGGGCTAAATGGATGGGTCAGGATAAATGGGCCTAACCTATCCGGCTTAATGGGACAAAAATATTATTTTTTTATATATAAATGTGGATTTGTTTGTACACTTATACTATAAATATGCATAATAAATATTTTAATGACAAAATAAAATGAGTAATGAAAAGAAAGATTGGTATTTACAAGAAAAAATTATTATGGGGATCAAACCATAATTGGACCCAATTCAGGTCTGTACGACCGAGCCCAGCTTCGCTTGACACACCCCCGACCCAGTTTAATAATAAAAATGATCAATACAAACATTTATCACGTGGATAATTAAGGAGCAACTAGTATTTGGATAAAGCTCACATCGCTTACCCAAAATCTCGAATGAGATATTTAAGGAATCACCACACGAACCAATAGCAACTCAAGGGAGTTCCTTGAACAATTAAACCACTATAGTTTTACGCACCTGTAAATAAAGTCCACACCCCAGGGCCAAGGATGTGTGGGCTTTATACGACACTTAGTCATCCATCTCCCCCCAACACATTACCTTGATACCACTACAAAAACCAACCTACATACTTTCTAAATTCCACAACAAAGTTCTACAAGCTATGAAGCACAGGTGCGGGTGCGACACTGTGCAGGTGCAACGATTCGAAAAATCTTTAAAAAGTAGGATTCGGGTGCATTGCAAAATATAATAAAAATATAAAATATATTATAATATTCCTTAATTTTATGTCGAAAGTACCTTAGATTTTATACAAATTAATAACTACTTTTATAAATCTCTAACATAAAAAATGGACTATAATGAAAAATATTCAAGTGATAATATAATTCTTGGAAAAATCTATTCTAAAACAACTTCCCACTACTTAATTTCTGCCTTCGTAAAATCTAGTCACGTGCTTAACTTTCGAACACCACTTGTGTAAATCATTATGGAATTATTATTCAGTGTCACTACTCGAAGTTGAAAATTGTTGAATGTTGATTTGCAATAACACGACAATGTGGAGCTTGATGATCGACCACATCAATTATTTTTAATTCAATATGTATCTTTCTAACTCTCGAATCTCTCTTTGTCTTTGTCCAACTCTCACCCTCTCTCCTTCTCAAAATTTCATCAAATCTAGACTATATATCCTCGTAGCTTCAGAAAGGATGTTGATTAAAAAAATACAAGAAATATTGGTTGACCCTGGTATTCCTCATGAGTAAAATCAGGATTCTCAAAGAATCCATGAAGAATCCACAATTAAATTTAATTAAAATAATTGGATACGTGGTGGGTGTGAATCAAAGGAGAATCGGGTGAGAATCGCACCCGATTCGAGTGCGTTTACCATTTTGAAGAATCCGTGCTTCATAGTCTACAAGGTGGTCCATTCCCAACCCATTTTCTAGTTTGATCATTTAAGTGTTATTATCCACTTTATTTTTGTCTCGTGATATCTTATAGTTTTGTTTCATTATCTCAAATCAAATAATCTTCATTTTTATTATTAGTATTGCACACAACTTATTTTCATAAAATCCCCCAAAACACAAAAGGAGGGTTTATTCATAAATTTCAAAAGTAAGACTTCCATTTTCTTACACTTTCACACTTGAATGCATTTTTCTTTAAAAGCAATCGAAGCGGAGTCCTCCATATGGATTTATGGGTTGAACCCCAACCCTATGCTAATTTTGAACTACGTGGACTTTGATGCCCCTTGGCCTACATAGTTATCTTGGGCCAATCTCAAGATTCGAGTCCTCCCTTTTTATTTCATGTCTTTTATATTATATTATATTATATCTATTTTGTGAGTCTTGGACTCCTACATATTTTTTTCTCATCCGACATGCACATTCATTTTTCCATAGCAATTCGTGATTCCATGAACACTTACATCATATGTTTATTATTATTTTTAGGTACACTCCTACGGATGAGTTTGCTCCATCCATTCTATGATGCGAGTCAGATAATTGCATTCTCCCGTTACTTATATTACACACATGCACACAAACATCACAGAGAAAAAAAGGAGAAGGTTAATGTAACACCCTTCCTATTTAAACAGTGGGTGATCAGTCCTTTATAAAAATAAAACATGAATCTCATTTGGTTCATTCTTAGCATCACTGTCGAAAACTTTTTAAATTACTAACCACCTACGTTTTAAATAAACTGGTGTCAAACTTTATCTTTCATTAAATAACAACATGTGTAAATAAACGCGATCACTAAACCATCCATGCAGTAGTAATATGAATCCATCACAAGATACATATTGAATAAAATAATATCGATAAACCATCGGTTCCCAAGTCTAATATAAAGTCCAACAAAAATATAAACCCGAGTGCACAATCTGAACTGAAATAAAAGAATATAACTGAAGGTGGCAACACACCCAAATAAAATAATTGTCTGCATCCTACTCTGGGAATGAAGTGACGGAAGCGTCTAATCCAAATCCTGTAAATATCCACAAGTGCTACAGCTACGCACCCCTAGAACAGATCATCAATCTGGGCATCCCTGTGGATGGACACCTAAAAGGTTTTGAAAATATTTTGCACACAGGTCAGAACCAAAGAAAACCTTTTGAAAATATTTTTCAAGCATTTAAATCACAGTTTAAAATCAGTTATTGATTACACATGTTAGTTCAACGTACACTCCCATGAGTTCCTCACCTCTCAACTAATGTGCACGCCTAACGTCATCTACCTAACTATGCTACCCATCCTAACTAGTTCTCATCAATAACTAACTAACCATAATCGGTTTAGCTCCCCCGTACCGCCCATACAGTACGCCACAATATACCATTAATTCTCATTAAGTCCTTAGTTAAATCTCTTTTTAACTCTCCCGTACCGCCCATATAGTACGCTATTGTAATACTAATACTTAACGTTACCCATATTGTATTATTCAACCATAATTAACATTTTCACATATGTTATCATTAACCCATAATTAACATCTCACCTATGATATCATTAACCCATTTTATTAAGTTGATCTACTTAATTCATCTTTAGATATACACTATCTAACTTTTCTACTATCACACACTGAGTAGATTATCTCATAATTAAGTCACTTGTAGATATAAATTATCTATCTTTCCTACATCACACAAGTAGGTTAATCACATTTGTATATATTTATCATACATATAATATATACAACTATAGTATCTCCAGAATGGCCCCTCGTGATGCGGCATACTCTGCTATCAAGTCCATATACCTCTCGTACCAAATCAAGGACTATTGGTTCGACATGTCTCCTCGAACCCTCAATTAAATACACATAATGGAGACGAATATAGTTTTAAGCCTTTGGGATATGCACATACCTAATGTACCCAAATGACCTGCCAGTCCCACTAATACATACACATAATGAGACGATCTAAGTTCTATATTCTGGGGCATAAATTCAGACCTCACCAGAATCGTCAAGGTGGGATCGCCCTCTGCGCAGAACCTCCATGATAGCAAGCAGCATAAGTATGTTCACACATAAGAAAGCACATAATAGGTATACACACAACCTAATCCATATGTCGCATATAGGCATACACATAACCCATAAATATATTCTTTATAGGTATACACTCCACCTATAAACATAATTTGTATAGGTATACACTTAACCTATAGACATAATCCGTATAGGTATACCCTCAACCTATAATATAATCCGCATAGGTATACACTCAACCTATGATATAATTCGCATAGGTATACACTCAACCTATAATATAACCCGTACATAATATGTCTCTTGAATACCCAAAGTACTAATCAATATACGAATATAACCCTCTATCGCATTTTTCTGAGTATTATTCTTTACCCGAAGGTCCCTAGTTACCCCTTGATTAGATATCAGTAGAAAATACACTATTACTCTACTGGTCATAATCATAGGTTCATTCATCTCTCCATGATCCGTTCTCATTCTCTCGAATTCACTCGCTTTGTAACTTATGACCGATTAACCTTAGTCTTAATTCTCCTCACTTATGACTAAGCCCCGACCTTATAATTAGCCTACCAGTGATTATTATATCCCTCACTATAATTTAAAGGCATTCCAAAAGTTCCTTCGAGAATTTCACACAAGTTCTAGGCTTAAAAAGGGAAAACTGCCGAAAATCTGGGAATACGAATCGATTCGCCCAAAGACCGAATCGATTCGCTTTTCGAATCGATTCTCCCTTGTGCCGAATCGATTAAAAAAGTGTTAGTTCTCTTCTTCCTTGCGTTTTGCAATTTTTCCACCGTTCTAAACTTTCTCAATTCTTCATGATACTTAACCAAAATTTAAACCAACATTTTCTCAACATCATATAAGTGTATAGGAATGACTTCCAATATAAATCTAACATTAAATCATCACGGATTCAATCCAAGAACCGGTTTTCTTTTAAAAATCCTTAAAACAATACTTTTCATTGTTCTTCATCTCTTTCAATTAAAAATCCAGATTTCTCCCCTAATTATCATCACACATATTCTAATATCGTATTACTCACATACATAGGTTCAATCTACATGCAATCCTACCCAAGATCATGTGTTTAAATCATCAATTTCCCAAGAACCTTAAAAACGTCAAATAATAAACCCTACCCTACATGGGTATTATAAGCTTTTAGAAACAAGGAAGATAAACATTTACCTTATGATATGCAGGTCTGATTTCGTTTTTAAGATTATAGAGATGATCCCTCCTCGCTCCGATCACGATTCCGGCAGCTTTAGTGGAGAGAACAAGTGTTGCACCTCCGAGAACTCTCTTCTCCTCCTCCTCCATTGTGGACTCCTTATTCTCTACTTTGTGTTAACCCTAGCCTCTAACTCCAAGGGGATGATATTCTCTTTTAATTTTTGGAGTTCTCTAAACCACAAACTCCCGAATGACCGAAACGCCTTAAACGGTATCAGGTTGGTTTAAAATTGCCCCGGGACCCAAACTATACACCCGGGTATACTATTCCGACTATTTCGACCCTTCCAGAATCAACCCTAATCTCTAAATCATCATCCGAGTCACTCTATAACAATATCTTATCTCAACCTCAAAATAGTCTACACGCGACCCTCGTTTAAGTTCTAATGAAGTCTCATCGATATTATTCGCTATGACGTATAATAATTTTTGCACAAATTATTCCATCAACAATAAATTCTTATCTCCCCAAAATATTTAATTCCATCAAATTACGGATTCAATCCATCAAATTTAGGTAATTTAAAATAAACCCAAATAATGATCGAATTAATTAAATTCCAAATACTCAGAAATACGGGGTAATACATACTTCCCCCCATACAAAGGAATTTCATCCTCGAAATTAGGATAAGCCTGGTACTCAAAAGTTTCAGATATATTCTCGCATAACATCCGTCCTTTTCAAACAATCTAAATCGTTCTGATATTCCCGCTATATCTCTGCTAATGGTGTCCTTTAGTCCAACGGTCCCCACTTACCGTTCATTCTAGTGACTAATTCGCTTTAGCCATCTCATACCAAAATACTTCATTTAATCTACCAATTCACCTAGGTGCTTACACGACACTTTGCAATTTCTTCCCCTTTTTAGTCACTAATAGGAGCCTATCTACTCACGGCTAAAGTATTTCCTCTACTGGAGAAAACTCTAATATTCCCATATGCTAACTCCCTTATTCATTTGCTCGTTTTACATATACCCTTACACATCTTTCGATCGCAGACGATACCAAAGATCCAACTAACTAGGGCGCACATACACCCAATACCCGTGCATAACTGCATAAATTAATTGAACGTAATATAATTGTTTTAAGATAATCCTCACGTATTTGTCATGACCGTACAGTAAGGTTATACTCAACCACCCTACTAATTGCAACTTAATTATTATCTAGGTTGCCCCACCGATATACTTGTGGTGTAAACGTTCTACACATACCCCCAAATTCCCGTCTGCTGACATAAAAAGTCCACTCGTCCACTCCCATGTCACTAAAGACATTATACAACACGAATGTGTCCATCCCGATCAAGATCGCGCTCCAGGCTTCCTCGCTCTCTCCGTCTCTCTGCCCTGTCTTTCTCGAAAAAGGGCGGGCACGGGGGAGATGGATGGAGAAGGAAGGGGGGGATAGAAAGGTCTCACGCCCTTACTCAGGACCACTTTGGCCATCATTAGTGAAAATGTAAAGAGATAGAGTCGCCACCCTATTTTGCACAAAATTGGCAAAAGAACATGTTGCCGCCTCGAGAGAGCGACATCAAAGACAAACTGATGCATACAAAACCAATAGTTCGAAGGTTCGGGGGCCAAGTTACGGAATGAGAAGGTGTTAGGCACCCATCCCGCCCTTTTGGTCTCTCATGGGCTAGTGTTATTACTTTCTCCGTGAAGTGTGTGTGCGTGTATATATAATGGATATCGGAATCGTTCAACTCATACCATGGGAAAGGTAGAGTGAGGTCATCCATAGGAATGTTCCCAAAATAATATATATAAAATATGATTTATGCGTTTATCGTTATTTCGATCGTTATCATAAAATGACAATATGTGTTGGATGAAATGCTAACAAGCATAATATGTATATTAATGCAAGAGTATGATAAATGCGGAAATGAGGGATTTGGTAAAATTGGAAGATTGAGAAAATTTGGACTCGAGTCTCGGGTTTTAATCCGAAATGCCTACGTAGCCTATAAAGGCATCAAAGGCCACGTAGTTCGAATGCGGCATGGGGGTGAGGTTTATCCCATATATTCTAAAAGATTTTTATTACATGTGTGTGTGTAGAAGATGTGTTTTTAGTTTTGGAAAAGTGCGATGGATAATCTCGTTCGGAATTTATGGGTATAACCCTCTTTTTGATTTTTTTTGTTTTTTTATAGAAAATAAAGTGTGTGCAATATACTAATAAAAATGTAGAGATTAATGTTTACGAGCTAGGGTAAGAATTAGATTATGAATCTAATGAAATTTATGTAAAAAATAAGAAATATAAAGAGGGAGGGAAGGAATTGGACCTCCTTTGAAGCTTGATCTTTGGTCTTGGATGAACTCCCTTAAATGTGAGATGAAGGTTGGATAAGAGAGAATGATATTTTGCCAAATTGGGTATGAAAAGGATGGGAATGTAAGCTTGAATGGAACTTCACATGGAGGAACTTCGCTGATTTTGAGAGAATATTGCTGAGATCACTGGTGCTGATGGATTTTAGGTGTGACTTGGGAGTGAGGTCATGACCTCTATTTATAGGGTGAGGGGTGGTGCCGATCGACATTACCCTAGTCTTGCCTATCGGCAGATGACCCTAGACACACTACCGATAGGCGGCGTATTGGACCTAGCTATTGTTAGTCTCATGTAGATTTTTTTGGAAAAATGATCTTAGAACGTAATCCGTTGACCCGAATCGCGCACGGGGCATATCATTAGAAAGGTAATTCAGAGACCTTCAAGAGTCATTCAGACCACTCCCGGGTCTGAGAGTTTACTTTGGGTCAAATGTGGCTCGGAAGCGCACGTCGATCCTTTGGACGGGAGATCGTCGGATGAAAACGGATCGTTCGTCTGTATGGTAAGTCAGAATCACGCACGGGGAGGATCATTGGAAATTTTAGGAGATGTATTTCGACATTCCAAAGAGTTTTGCTCAGTTCGAAACGTTGACTTTGGTCAACCGGGGCCCAAAAGCGTTCGATGACCTTTCGAAGTAAAACAGATCGTTCATCCGTACCGTTAGTCAGAATCGCGCACGGGGCGGAATGTTGGAAAGGTTATTCAGTGACCTTAGGTGGTTCATTTAGTCTCATTCAAGATGAATAGTTGACTTAGGTCAAATGGAGCCCGGGAGCGCCCGGTGGTATTCGAATCACTTTTCGGGGGAAAACTGATCATTCGTCCGAACGGTTATGCCGTTTCACGCACTGGGAGGACCTTTTGGAAAGGGGTTTTTAGTTCCCTTCAAAGATTTAAAGACCTTTCGCTATGATGACAGAGTTGACCGGAGTCAAACGGCTCCCGTGAGTGCCCGATGGCCTTTAGATCAATACTCGAAGTGAGATCTAGGGTTTATAATTAAATGGGGAGGTGCTAGGGACATAAGGCGAGACTTAGGGGGTCCTAGAATGTGGTGTCTATAGAGCCCCTCGACGGGTGAGCTTGGAACAAGTGAAAGCCGTTGAATAGACACCACATGATGTTTTGAGAAGAGGTCGATTCTAAGGACTTAAGGGGAATGTCGAGGATTGTCAATTTTGACCTAAACGAGGCGATGACCCAGGACTGAGGTCAATTATAACCTAAAAGAGGTGACGACCGAGGGTCGAGGTCAATTCTGACCTAAAAGAGGAGACGACCGAGGGCCGAGGTTAATTCTGACCTAAAAGAGGTGACGATCGAGGGTCGAGGTCAATTTTGACCTAAAAGAGGTGACGACCGAGGGCCAATGTCAATTTTGACCTAAATGAGGTGACAACCACGGGCTGAGGTCAATTCTGACCTAAAAAAGATGACGATCCGGGGCTGAGGTCAATTTTGACCTAAAAGAGGTGACGATCGTTGGACAAGGTAAATTATGACCTAAAAGAGGTGATGACCAAGGACCTAGGTCAATTCTGACCTAAAAGAGGTGACGACCGAGGGCCGAGGTCAATTATGACCTTAAAGAGGTGACGACCTGGGGCCGAGGTCAATTTTGACCTAAAAGAGGTGACGACTGAGGGCTAAGGTCAATTCTGACCTAAAAGAGGTGACGATTGAGACCGAGGTCAATTCTGACCTAAATGAAGTGACGACTGGGGGCTGAGGTCAATTTTGACCTAAAAGAGGTGATGACTGAGGGCTAAGGTCAATTCTGACCTAAAAGAGGTGACGATTAAGGCCGAGGTCAATTATGACCTAAAAGAGGTGACGACCTGGGGCCGAGGTCAATTTTGACCTAAAAGAGGTGACGACCGAGGTCGAGGTCAATTCTGACCTAAAAGAGGTGATGACCGAGGGCCGAGGTCAATTTTGACCTAAAAATGATAACGATCGAGGCTGAGGTCAATTCTATCCTCAAAGAGGTGACGACCCAGGGCCGAGGTCAATTCTAACCTAAAAGAGGTGACGACCCGAGGCTGAGGTCAATTCTATCCTAAAAGAGGTGACGACCCGGGGTCGAGGTCAATTCTAACCTAAAAGAGGTGACGACCGAGGGTCGAGGTCAGTTCTGACCTAAAAGAGGCGATGGCCGCCGAGGTCAATTCTGATCTAAAAGAGGTGACGACTCAGGGCCAAGGTCAATTCTGACCTAAAAGAGGTAATGACCCGGGGCCGAGGTCAATTTTGACCTAAAAGAGAGGGATACCAATACTAGAGCTCTAAGCTAATTATGAGGACTGAGATTGCAACTTCCCTTTGGGGAAATTTAGAGATTCTACCGGGGATATGCACCTTGCGGTTTCGCTAAGGATTCGGGGAGCATTTGATTTTAGATTCCACTGGGGAAGAGGGAACGATCTGAGAATTGGATGTTTTCTAGCCGGGGAGACGTTGCTGAGGAGGTATGGAATTATTTTCGGGGATTCCGTTGGGGACGTAAGAGTTCTATCGGGGAAATAAGTGTGGTAAAAATGTTTTTTCTTGGTGGAAAATCCATTTGCTAGTTTTGGGAAATTTTCTAGGGATTTTTCGAAATTTTTGGAAATTTTTGAAGAGGGTGCCGACCGACATGGTTGGAAGGGTGCCAAACGGCAGTGTCACGGTCTTTTACGATACCTCGAGCAGGTGAAGGGTCAGTGCTGATATAAAATTGCCTTTTGTAAATCATTCTAACGTTCCAAAGTCAAAAGATGGCTGAGTTTTCAAGTAGCGCAACACACATGACATGGCTCAATGCTGACGATTGGGCGGGCTTGGAATGGAGGGTGATATGCCCAAAGTGTACCTGCCAGTTCAGAGACCTCAACCTCGAGGTAACAGGAATTCAAGATCACCCATCAGCAACATCATCCTACTATAAGTCGGCGATGGCCGACGTTACCTCAGCTACAAGCACCATCTCGGCTTAGAATAAGCCGAGATCTACAAGGAGCTTGGGGATCAGCTTTTATCAGGTCGGCCACAGCCGACGTTACCAGCACCACCTTAATCCAGTCCCTGACGATGACCAAATTAATACATGGTGTCGGCCAGCGCCGACGTTGTGAGTATCATTTCAGAACCAACGAAAGCCTCCTAAGCCCGCCAACTTTTATCATCATCGGATATGGCCGACGTTACATTCCGTAACCAACCTCGACCGTCATATCCTAGCCGAGCTGTTCCCCATACATTGACCTCGGGTCAATACAGGGGGGATAGTCCACCAACCTCGTACTCACCTAGGCCGAGGTTGGTGCCAAGTAATAGCAGCCGAGCATCTACACTCGAATGCCTTAGTACACGTGGACAAGTCTGTTATAACTGAATCATTCCCTCCACGTGAGGGAATATTGAGGTCATCATTACTTAGTTGAGATCAGCCAGGTGTCATCCATACACTAGCTAGATCTTCATGCACATGCACATTGCATGATTGGGGGGTACACTACACCCCCTAAGGACTATATATAGAGGTCATCTTCTACCTTGGAAAAGGATCCGAAAAGACAACCCTAGCTGAAACTCTGTCAATTTGAATAGAAGAGAGAGAAAGCTTGAGAGATTGTTTCCATGGCCATTAGTGCCTTATTTCAGTGAGATTACACACATACAGAGTAGACATAGGCCATTTTAGGCTGAACCACTTATATTCTGGTGTTCATCCTCTTCTCCTCACCTTATTCTCTTACATTTTATGTAACCGTGTTGCCATTATTGTCACTAGATTGAGCTTACAAACACCTTACTTGGTGGTGCTAATCCTAGCATCATCAATTTGGCACCGTCTGTGGGAACGAAGATAGTCACCTTCTTCCTGTCCTAGCTTAACCTCATCGGAGACTCTGGTGGTGAACCAGGCCTCACCCCTTGCGTGGTGCTATTTCACCATTGAAAGAGAGCCCTTAAGGTATTAAGCTCTCAACATTTTTAGTACAAGCTCCTTAGTTTTAACATATGACACCGGAGTTACCACCACCTCCACCACCATCTGGTGCTGGAGGATCTAGTTCCAGCCAAGTACCCCAGTCAGAAATAGCTGAAGTGGCAGTCGCCTTGAAGTCCTTGGCTGCAACCTAACAAGCAATGAAGGCCAATTTGCCCAGCTGAGTCAAAATATGATGAGGCCACCTGGAGTCTCACCGAAAATGATTACTCCGGCAGCTGCTCAACCCCATCTAGAAGCCAGGGGACCACCCCAGGCACCGCGAAAAGACCAACCTGCTCCTCAGCGGAGGAGGGACGTTGCTGAACCTAGGCGTCTACGCCGGGGGAGGCAAGGAAACCATTGCCCTGAGGATAGGTATGATGACGTGGAGGCAGAAGATGCTCCAGAAGATTTTTGGGAACCGTATGAGGTTTCGAACAACACTGTACGTCCTATACAGCAAAGCCGAGGTTGTGGGGGCAGAAGAGAGGGCAGTGCCCAACAGAGAGGATTAGTTTTTGATCGTTTGAGCAAAGGGTCAGCTTTGAGAGGCTTGGCCCAGGTAATGACCTAAGGCAGAGATTATCCAGGTCCAGAAGTATGGCAGGCTCACAGAGGGAAGATATTGCACATAGGCTCCACCAAGGCCGATCTTGCCATGGCCGACCCTAGCAAGGCCGAGGTAAGGAGCAAGAATAGGTCAACAACCGACGTTGTGCTGTGGTAGGGGAACCCTCAGTACACCTTTTGGAGGTGGCTGGGGATAACCTCGGCCAGGCCGACGTTGCAAAGCCATGGAATGATTCCATCCAACGTCTTGAGGAGAAGATATGGGACCTCATTAAAGGCCGAGACCCATTATGTAAGAGGTTACTTTAGATTGTATATATATATATGGAGGCGTAACCCCTATTCGAGTATGGTAATGGCAAGCTATTTGGACAAAGCTTCAGATTAATGATAGAGCACATAAAACAGGAGCTCAATGAAGATAGACTCACAAAACTCTCGTGTATAACTCAGGGTGTCATAATGAACTTTTAGAAGTGGCTTAGCTAGAGGGGGAGAGAAGTAAGCACCCTAGATACACCTTGGTAGGCAGGTAAGACCACACCAAAATACCCTCAAGGATCCCTGTCAGGTATTAAAAGCTTCACAATAAATGACCATGGTGAGTGAGTAAACTCTCTGGTTTGTAATAACTCCTTTTTAACTCTCAAAAGGATCATCCTCTCCTCAGGGGTGGTTGGGGTCCTTAAATAGCCCCCCCACACCGCCACAGAGGCAACTCAGTCATTAAAGACTATGAAAAGACATCCCTCATACTTTATGTCACAACATTAAATGCCCGATGTACTAGTTGTCTCCACGTCATAAACATTAAATGCCAAGACATGCCTTTTGCCTAACCACTGTGTGTCAGGGGGCTGTTGTCGCAGAGGTGGCTCACCCACTGCCTGACAGCCCCAAATACCACGGTGGTTTACTCAAGTGCAGGTCTGACATTGTTTAGCTGGCTAGTGACATCACCTACAGTAGATGTGACATTAAGTAGAGGGCTATTTGGTTCATAACTCAACGCCCGATGGAACTCCAAGATGCTCCGCTTGAGGTTCCACAGTCAGGGTCCTTTGGTGTTTTACCAGGTGTATCTAAGATGGTCAGGACAAGCCCCAACGGTGCCTTACTTCTCAATCCTCCAAACCAAGTCCCTCTAAAGTTCCCACGGTGAGGTCATTCGATAGAGCATGGCAACTCTCCCAGGTCCTGCCAAGACTGGTCTCTCGCAAGTACCGTTTGACCTCACACTAAAACTCTTTATTATTCTCATTACATCATTACAACTGTTATAGCTTACAGTCAGTATAAACAGAGATATAATATGACTAATACACCAAGCTAAAATACAAGTTATCACGCCAAGCTGCCTCGCTGAGTTGCCATGCTTGAGCTGCCATGCTTGAGTTGCCACGCTAAGTTGCCACGCTTGAGTTGTCTCTATTGCGTTAATCCTCAAACACTGTTGCTACTTTGGGGATTGGTCCTTAATCTCAGGATTACCTTCAAGCCCCCTCTACATTTGCCCCCTCGTGGGGAGATTTGTTGGAACAAGAAATGTCTGCACGAAATGTCTCAAACCGATAGACCTTTCTTTGTGTGAAAAGATTCAGGCCTTTTTCTCCTTTATTCAGAACCATTGGGACATCGTCTTCATTGGGGGTTTTATTAGATAAGTCTGACAAAAAAAAAAAAAATTTGGCGCCAAAACTCAAGCTTGCATAGGAAGGCAACGATTCCTGTTCTCTATGCGTCATTTCATTAATGACGTGGCACTATCTTTTCAACTGTCAAAGTGCTTCCCGAAGTGCCACGTGTTTATGTGAAATGATTATAGGCGGTAGTGCACGTGCGAGTGTGGGGAAATATAAACGCCAAACTCGAGATTTTCAAACTGCCAAGTTCAAAGTACTTGAACCCTTCTCTTTCCTTTTGTTTTCTTACTCTGCTACCGTCTTCCTCAGACTTCCATTTTCTTTTTAGAGAGAGAGAAAATCTGCAAGTACCCCATTGTTGCTAAGCTCCTGTTCGCGTTGTTTCCTTATTTTTTTCTGCAACCTCTCTTGCTTAAGGCTTTCTTACTGTCTCTGTCATCGTCTTTCATGGCCACCTCAAGCGATCTTGCTACCTCTGCCACTGGTTCTCCATCTGCCACCACCACTACCGCCTCCGCCCTGGTTGTTGCCCGCCAAGAACAGATGAGGTTTTATCGTCGCTCTCCCATTTTTGGGGAGGGTGATGACTTTGCTGCTGCCTGTAAGGCTGTGCATTTTTCTTCTCGGTTCGATGCCTTGCTATTGGGTGATGAGGACGAAGAATTGTCTAAGTGGGGCTTTCTGCCCCCAGAAGGAACTCCCAGATTTCGCTTGGAGTGAGGGGACTTTCCATGGTCCCATGTTGACTTCGAAGCGCCAGGGGGTTCTCCTGCCCACTTTGCTGCCTGGAACTCTCACATGCAAAGTGCTTATGCTGATATTCTCACCAAGTTGGGGCTGCAACGGGCTAAATGGTTTGGTGAGTTCACTCTCTCAAAAAATAATGCTGCCCTTCCCATCTTGGTCTCTCGATGGAACGTGACTACTCACACATTCATCGCTGCGTGGGGCGAGTTCACTATAACTCTGGAGGATGTGTGCGAGCTCCTGGGCCTCGATGCAACATGCCATGAGCCTTACACCGATGAGGCTCTTGATGCTCAAGAGACTGTAGATCGTTTCTTCAAGAGTTCTGGTGAAGGCAGTTCCTCATTGACTGCCCCTGGTCAAGGTACACCGTTGGAGCTTCCTGCCTATATTCTCGTGATTCTTTCTCTTTTTATTTTGACGGGCAAGCCCAACGACCAACCACGAAGGGACCTTATTAACCTGTCTCTTCGTTTGACCTGAGGGATAAAACTTCCCCTGGTTGCAATTGCCTTGGGATCCCTCTATACCTGGCTGGATAGGACGTTGTTCGATATGGAGCGCTCTCTTGGCCATTATAACTTGGCCAATTTTGCCAATAGCGTTCTTCTGACCAACTTCCTCTACTTTCGCTATCCTGCCGTAGTGGCCAAGCCCAACAGTCCTCCTTCAGGGGAAACAGTTCTGCCTCCACGGTCTTTCATTTATCACAAGAGACAAAGCCGAAAGGAGCTGATTTCTGTGATTGACCGTTTCGAGAACTTTGTCATGAGGCCTTATCAGGAGGAGGCCTTCTTCCACACTTGTGATTTTTTCCATCCTGAAGCCAGGGTGATACAGGACCCCTCCCCCGATATTGAGGATCCCTTGCTTCCCGTGGTTCTTCTATTTTCTCCAGGCTATCTGCCCTCCTACACCGAGTGGGGATATACCAGCGAGCATTACAATCCCAATCGTTGTAGCCGTCAGTTTGGGTTTGACCAGGGGGCGCCACGTCCAGTGTTCCAATCGTTAAACCCCAAGGTCTCATTTGGCGAGGCATGTTCCTTATTTTCTTCAACCGCTGCGTGGGGCATATGTTCCACCATGGCTGGGCGTGTCACGATTCCCAGTATCACTAGGCGTGGTGATGTGACCCCTTTATTTGCCACCAAGTACTGGCCGAAACAACTAGCTGCAATTGCTGAATTCGTTGAGGGAGATCCAGTGTACCTGCCTGTTTCCTCATTTTTTGCTCTGGAGTTGGGGCTAAAAGGCAACTATGTACTTGGTATAGAATTCCCTTTGTGTTCAACCCCCAAAGCACCTCCTACCAATTTTCCCCCGTTTTGTCCCATGGTCCCAGTCGCAACTCCAAGGCCCAGGACTCCTGCTGCCCCGAAGAAGGCTGCCCCCTCTACTGCAGCTACTATCACCGAGGGGGCTTCTCAACCCCCTGCCAAGAAAGCAAAAACAGCCAAGAATGGGACATCAAAATCTAAATCGAAGTCCCAGAGGCCCCCAACTCCCGTTGCATCTCTTCCCATAGCCTCCATTCCACCTCCCATGCCTGCTGAGATGGATGAGCGTGTAAGGAGGGAGGCCCAAGCTGAAATAGACCGAATAAATGCCGAGTTTCAACGGCATGCAGTGGTTTTTCCTTCTTCTGTTGCCTTCCCCACGGTGGTAGTTGAATCTGCAGAGCCAATAGTTAGGAGGAGGAAGAGATCCAGGGTTTCTCAAGGGGTTAGTACTGATGCCACGGGATCAAGGAAGAAGAATCTAGGCACCAAGTCCCAGAAGAAACGAACTCTTGAGGTGCATCAGACCCCTGAAGTGCATTCCGCTCCTGCCCCGTCTGTTGCTGTTACTCCTCCTCCTTCGCCCGTAGTCGTGTCTTCTCGTTCCCCTTCTGAATCCGAGGTACGTATGCTTGATTTATTCATTCCCTTCTTTGCTTGAGGACGACTGTATTTGATTATTTTTTCCTTAACAACTGTGGTGCAGGGAGTTAAAATGGGGAGAGCAGACCCCCCCATTCCTCTGTGATCCCTTTCATGGGGGGACGTTTCGCTGTTTCTTGTGCCGATGTGACTCCTCCCCGTTCCCCCATGACGGGGCTTACCTATTCTCGTCGTTCAGCCTCCCGATATGTGAGGGAAGCTGCTGAGGGAGGTGATGCTGTCAAGCCTGCGGGTGCCTCTTCGCCTCCAGAGGTAACGCAACCCGAGACAACACTATAAGTCCCCTCTGAATTACATACCGTACCTGAGGTTCCTCTGCCCATTGTTCTTGTTGAGGAGAGTGAGCCCGAGGTATCATTTCCTCTATAATTTATTTATTGTAGTCCTTTTGGTCCTACTCTTTTCCTATTTGGCTTGCTGAATTCTGATATGTTTTGGGTAACCCCAGGTTGAAATATCCTCATTGTTGGCAAGCGTTCTTCTTCCAACGATGTTGATGAGACCCCTGACTGCCATCCCTCTCTTTAGCACCCTAACAGAGGTAAGTAACGTGTAGAGATAGTTCTTCATATTTTATGTGCCCATTCTTCTTTTCTAACACTTCTCTTTGTGCCACAGTTTTCCCCTGATCTTGCGCCAACTCCTGCAGTTAGGGCCCAGGTTGGTGCTTATAGCCAACATACAGGTGTGTCTACACCCCATCGTGTTGTGCCTTTGCTTGGGAGCTCCGTGCTTGAGGAACCCAGTATGCTGGCCCTGGTGCCCTATGCAGGTGATAGACCCGTTATGGCTTCTGGGGTAATAATCTCGCCCCCAACGGTTCCTGTCCCTACGGCTGCCCCATATGCTCCCATTGTGACTGAGGTATTTTTGTTAACTTTTGTTAAGATTTTCCATGATATCCATCTTATGATTTTTCATAAGTTTTTTCCCCTTAAACTCCACCTTATAACGGTGACTTAACAACGAAAACACTTGTTAAGATTTTCCATAAACTCCACCTTATAACGGTGACTTAACAACGAAAACGCTTGTTAAGTTTTTTTTCATAAACTCCACCTTATAACGGTGACTTAACAACGAAAACGCTTGTTAAGATTTTTCATAAACTCCACCGTATAACGGTGACTTAACAACGAAAATGCTTGTTAAGTTTTTTTTTCATAAACTCCACCTTATAACGGTGACTTAACAACGAAAACGGTTGTTAAGATTTTTCCATAACTCCATCTTACGATTTTTCATAAGTTCATTATGTGTGCCATCTCTTTTCAGGTTGCTCAGGAAGCTTCTCCCCCAGTTCTTTCACCTGTAGGCTCACCCTTCAGGGAACTTGATGTTTTGGAGAATTCTGTTCATGACGATCAAGGTTCCACGACTGGTGATGCAGTCGAGAGCGAGTCTGGGTGCGAACTGCCTCTTCCTGACCTGGCTCCTCACGCGTTCTGCCTAATGGTGTTTCGGCAGTCTCCTCAAATGCCAGTTAACCACCGCTTGGTGATCGAACAACTGGTGAATCGCCACCCTGAGACCCTTACACCAGATTGCTTGCGCTCTAATATTCACGTGATGAGTCACAGGCTTCAAGGCATGGCGATCGTTGTTGCTGAAATTGCCAGTACCCCTACTGCCAGTGTTACCAGATCCCTTCTTAACCAATTTCTGGGTTTTCCGAGGGAGTTGGGGCGTGATGGTTTCCGTTTTGACTGGCTTATCGTGTATCTGAAGACTTTGAAGAACCAGCAACTGATCGGCCCGAAGGAAGTGTTACGAAAGCACTAGGAGGATCAACAAGCCGAGGAAGCTAGGTTGGTCGCATTGACACCTCTTTTGGAAGCAGTAGATCAAGAGGTAAAGGACGCCGAAGAAGCTTTGTGTCTGGTTAAACTGAAACACGAGAGACTCCTGATCGCACGTACACAAGTGCAAACGAGACTGGAGGTTTCTATTAATGCTCAACGATCTTTCACCGCAGCTTCTTCGGGCCTTCCTAGAGATTTTTTCTCTTCCTCCGATTTAGCGTTCTTTTAGATTAGTTGCATTTTGTACACAGATCCTCCATTTTCCTTTATCTATGTAATTATTGGGCGATAGTTCCCAAATTTTTTTTGTAATTCTCTATTATTTATGAATGAAAAATATATACTTTTCAATCTCTTCTTGTGTTGTGACTGTTGCTTGTCTGCTATAGAGTTTATTATTTCTGCAATTCCTCCATTATGCTCGAAAATGTCACCCAAAACTTATATATTTGTAATAATAGCTAGTCATAACATCAGTTCAAATTTGGTTGTTTACACATGATAAACCTTCAGCCACTTGTTGTTAATCTTAAATGGTTTGTCTTCCTCTATCTTCGAAATTAAACAATAACCTGAGTCATGAGCTTCCTTCACAACGAAAGGTGCCTCCCAGTTGGCTGCGAACTTTGGTAGAGGAAGTCCCCTGATGTGCTTCACTGCTGCTTTCAATACGAAGTCTCCCTCCACGAACTTCCTTGGTCTCACTAAGTTGTCATATGCCTTGGAGAGTTGTTTCGCATATATTTGAAAGTGCTGCATCGAATTATCTCTGTGTTCATCCAACGCTTCCAGCTGTACGTGTCTACTATGAGGGAGCATGCTACTTCGCAAAGCATAACGAGCAGAGGGAACTTCCAACTCTACTGGAAGGATTGCCTCAGCCCCATAAACAAGAGAGAACGACGTGTATCCTGTGGGTTTTCGCTTGGTCGTTCGATAGGCCCACAAGACAGCTGGTATCTTGTCATCCCACGCCCCTGGAAAGTCTTCCATCATTTTGGCCAAAATGTTAACCAAGGTTTTGTTAGTTGCTTCGGCCTGACCATTTCCCTTTGGGTATGCCACCGTTGAAGTGTGATGAATAATTGAGTACTTGTCTGTGAGCATTGTTACTTCGGAATTGAGGAAGGGTGTCCCGTTATCTGAGAGAATAACTTTTGGGATCCCAAAATGGCAAATGATGTATTCTCTGATGAAGTTGCTCACCACCCCAGCCGTTGCCCGTCTGAGTGGTACCGCCTCGGCCCATTTTGTGAAACATTTTGTTTCTACTAGTATCCATATCTTGCCTCTCGAAGAGGGGTGTATTGCCCCCACTAGGTCGAACGCCCAAGTATGAAACAGATAGGGTGTTGATAGAGAGTGCAAGTTTACCGATAGGGCGTGGATCATATTCCCATGAAGTTGGCAAGCCTTGCATTTTTGAACAAACTCCGCAGAGTCTTTCTCCATTGCTAGCCAATAATACCCCAATGTCATCAACTGATCATACAGCTTGGCTCCTCCTATATGTGCTGGATCGTGCGCTTATTTGAGTACCTCCGCTGTTTCTTCCTTCGTGATACATCGCAAGGGCCTGTTAAAGTACCCCTTTCGATAAAGCTGCCCCCCCTGGACGTAGAACCTTGGAGCCCTTTGCTTCAGACCCATTGCATCTATTTTTTCCGTTGGGACAACCCCCTTGTGAATGAAGTCGATGTAGGGCTGCCTCCAGTCCGCTTGAGCTTCAATGAAATGGAACTCAGCTGCCTCAAAGAATAGCTGACACTTATTGCACTTCTGTTGCAGCTCTGCCACATCTTGATTCATTCTAGGCCAGAAATACCCCTCCCTTTGAATTCTCCTATATAGAGATATCTCCGTTGTTTTGCAGTGTTCCTTATGCGTTTTCCTTAATATTTGCTCGGCCTCCTCTGGGCTGACGCATCTTGACAACCATCCTCCTGTATTTCTAAAATAGAGATTTTCCTGGAATGTGAAATATTGGGCCAACTCTCTTAGCCCCATTGGCCCTTCACCAGACTCCAGCTGCTTCTGAATATCTCTTCTCCAGCCCACCTATTCTTCCATCGGTAGCATTGACTGTACTACCGAAGGAGCCGTTCTTCGTTGGATCACAACTATAGTCTCATTGGTTTTCATTATCATCTTTTGGGCAATAGTGGCATACGCGTCTGGATGGCGATTCATCGTTCTGGGATGTCGCCTGATCTTAGTCCGATGGAACTGGTTGAGGAGCCTTTGAATGACTGTCTGTAGGGCGCCAGATTCATGTGTTTCAACGCATATTCTTCGTTTACCTGCTAAATTACTAAGTTCATTTCACCCTTAATGCAGAGTGAACTAATTCCCCTCCGAAGAGCCTCTAGAAGCCCTAGTACCGACGCCTCGTATTCTGCCTCGTTATTAGAGCAAGGGAAATCTAGTTTGTAGGAAAGGCAAATCTCTTCCATCCCTTTTGAAAGAACAACCCCTGCTCCTCCCTCTTTTCTGCCGAAGATCCATCGAACTGCATCGTCCATTCCTCCTCCGTTGCATCCAGGTAATTGGCCTGCAAATCATCTCCTGGAATGTCCTCCCTAGGTGGCTCGAAGGTTCCTGAAGGAAAGATAGCCAATAGGTCAGCATACGTCTGGCTTTTGATTGTGCGAGGGACCACACATTTTAAGTCATATTCAGAGAGAATAAGGAACCATCTAGATGCCCTGCCAATCAATATAGTCTTTGCGAGCAAATACCTAATTGGGTCGCATCTAGTTACAATATGAATGGTAAAAGACAACATGTAATGCCTAAGTTTTTGTGCTACAAAGACCAAGGCTAAACAATGCCTTTCTAAGCTACTATATCTAATTTCTGGCCCATGTACAATTCTTCTGAGGTAGTAAACCGGTCGTTCTTGCCCGTCCACTTCTTGTGCTAGCAGAGCTCCCACGGACCTCGTGGTGGATGTAAGGTATAGCTGCAACGGGGCTCCTGCTCGGGGAGGAACCATGATCTGTGGTGATACGAGCAGCTTCTTTAACCCCACAAGGGACTTCTGGTGAACCTCTTCCCATCTGAATTTCGTGTTCCTTCGCAGCAGCTGCATCAGTGGGTGTGTTACTTCGGCCAATCCAGGGACGAATCTCCTGAGGTAAGAGACTTTACCGAGGAAACTCTTTAGCTCCTTCGCCGTTCTTGGACATGGCATCTCCAAGATCGCCCGCTGTTTATCCTGGTCCATCTGTACCCCTTGTCGATTAACCACGAAGCCTAAGAACTTACCACTTGTTACTCCGAAGACACACTTTAACGGGTTCATCCTTAATTTGTACTCCTGCACCGAGCAAACACCTTCCTTAAATCGCTCAAATGGGACTCCTCCTTCTTTGATTTGATGACCAAGTCGTCTACGTAGAATTCCACAAATTTGTGGAAGAAGTCATGAAAAATGGCCATCATAGTTCTTTGGTATGTAGCCCCGGCGTTCTTGAGTCCAAACGGCATTACCTTGTACATGAAGTTGCCCAATGACGTTCTGAATGCCGTTTTCTCTGCGTCAGAGGAGTCCATCTTGATCTGGTTATATCCCACATATCCATCCATGAAGCTATACATCTCATGACCAGCCGTGGCATCTATCAAACTGTCGATGGAGGGTAGGGGAAACTCGTCCTTGGGGCAAGCCCTATTCAAGTCTCTGAAGTCCACACAGATCCTTATTTAGTTTTTGTCTTTCTTCCCTACTGGAACAATGCTGGATAGCCAGAGGGGATGTTGTATTGGCTTGATAAATCCCGCTGTCAATAAGCGTTGGACTTCCTCTTTAATCTTTAAATCTACTTTCGGCTTGTAAGTTCTGGTTGCGTGCTTCACCGGAATAGCTGAAGGCATCACGTTCAGCTTGTGGCAGCTCACTTTCTCGTCCAGCCCCTCCATTTCAGTGTACTTCCATGCGAAGACATCTATGAATTCCCGAATCAGGTCAACTAACGCTTCTCGTTTCTCCTTACCAAGATCTTTTGAGATAAATATAGGCCTTGGGTATTCTCCTTCTCCTGCCAGGTTTAGCTGCTCCAACTCTTGTGCCTGGGGCCTTGGTTGGTCCGCCATGTAGTCTGGTTCTTCGGCGACATCTTCTACCAACTCTTGTATGTTGGAGTTGTCTATCACCATACACTGCCCCCGTTGATCGACTAAAAAACACTCATATATCGGGTCAACCTCGTCGTTAGTCTTTTCGGCCGCCCGCTCACACCGTTATAAGCGGTACACCACTTTCCCTCCTTAGTGATAATTTTCTTGCATTGCCTGCTGGTGGCTGTTTCCGCGGCCTTTCTCTTCCTCTCTCTGGAGGCCTCAGTGATTGTCTCTTTTGAGAAACGACTCAACACGCTTTGTCGTTGGACCTCATGCTCCCCTAGGTCTGCCCTAGGCCTCATCTTTTCTTTGAGCTTCTTCGAGATGTTTTGGGGTCGAGGGATCACCCGATATGTTTCCTCAATCCTCTCCCCTTCGCCACTCTCATTTAAAGGTACCATTCTTTCTCTAATCGAGGGGACCCACGCTCCCTCCATTTTTCTCGTTAGAAGTCGCACGTCATCTTTGAGCTCTGTATAAAAGGCTGCATCCACCAAGTGTGCTTCTTCGATAGAGAAAGGCCTCTTAGTTGACCTAATAGTCACTTTTGTCCCCTTGATATTCGCTTTAGCACATTGATGGTAAGTTGATTGAACTAACCCTTGGTTGTGCATCCATACTCTCCCTACTAACAAGTGATAGGAAGTTGCGCTTTCTATTACATGGAACTTGATATGGGAACTCAGATTTCCAATCACGATCCCCACGTTCACATACCCGATGGATTTGGAAGATTGATTATCATAGCCCGAGATTACCAAGGGCATGGGAACCAACCTTTCCCCCGGAATATTAGCCTCGTGGAAGGAGTTGATTGGCATAATGTTGATGGAAGCACCCCCATCCATAAGAGTCCTTGCAAAGCTAACCCCGTTAACACTAGCGGTTACGTATAGAGGCCTATTATGGGGAAACCTTATAGCTCTATCCGCGTCGCTGAAAGTTACCGCTGATAGGAACTTCTTGAAGAACGAGTGTGCTCGCGTTCAAATGATCAAATTATATATAAAACCCTTTTAACACAAACAAACCCTAAACATGCAGCAGTATGTGATTGAATAAATTGATAATCTACGCAAGAACATTCAAACACATGCAATTAAGGAAAAATCCCCCTCAGGGGCAAAACCATTTATTTTCACTATAATTTGTAAGAAAACGGCTTACAATCGGATTACAATGAAAATACAAGTTGACTAAGAATTACCCTCGGGTATCGGATTCTGTAGTCGTGGCTAGAATTATCCCTTTCCAGTAGGGCTGCAATGGAGAAGAGAAATGGCTTCTCCACAAGGATGTGACATAGAAATACCCGCAGGTGTCGGTTCCTATGTCGGCGGCTGGAATTTTCCCTTTCCAGTAGGGCTGCAATGGAGAAGAGAAACGACTTCTCCACAAGGGTTGAACAAACTCAAAGTTGTGCTCTTGGGTTACCAAAGAGATTCACAAAGGATTGGAAGAATTGTGTGAATCAAAACATGAGTCTTGGGACTCAAAAATAAGAAGACTAGAGGTATTTGGACTCTCAAATTCGTCTTTCAAAGTCTTGCAAAACAACTCTCCCGAAGTTGGTATTTATAAGGAAATACATGAAGAGACCCACGATTTTAAACTGCTGAAATTCTATCCAGCGTATAGGTACCCCAAACTGGTTCGGGTACCCCTGCGAACCGGTTCGCCCCCCCGAACCTGTTTCGGGCTGGGTTCGGGAAACTGTGCTGGGAACAGGTGCTTAAACACTTAGAAAAATTCCCAGAATTTTCAATGAACATATCTCCATTTTAAATGGGCCATAACTTGTTCACCGTAGCTCAGATTGAGGTACCGTTTCTTCCAGTATCTTTGTTGCGGCAAGCTCTTCAACTTTCCAGTTGACCGGTCCTCCGGACGGTGGCTATAAAATTACCAATTTTCCCTTGAACATCCCTATCATGCCTTGTTTCACTGATTTGATTTCTCTTGCGTACCACTTGCATTACGTGCCTAGAATCAAGGAACGTGAAGTCGTTGATGCAGATGAGGGACACATTAATGGAGATAATGAATGCTTGATTCCTGGAATTCGGATAGAGGCCGTCATGTGAGATCGTGAGGTGACGTGCCAAATGTAGCGGCGTACGACATACAAAAATGTAACATGTTGGACATGAGAAAAATGTCCTTACACTTCTTTACCAGCCTAGCCATGGGTCCCTTCCATCTTAGCGAGGGGACTGCATTTCTCCTTGCAATATCTAAGATCCCCTGAGTTATCTCCATTCTGTTCTCTTTTGGGATTCCCACTTGGTCGAAGAACCAAGTGAACTTTGGAGATTTTGAAACTGCGCTATATTCTACGACTGGGTCCGTTTCCTCACCCTCAACGCTATAGGCATCTTCCATGTCCTTGGCACTTGCTTCATCATATGCTAGAACTATGTTAGCCATTCCCCTAGTGCAATGCTCCAGTGCCACATCGAACTCCTTCATCGTTGCCCTTCCCCCCTCCCATTCTGCCTCCTTATCATAGGCCATTACCAGATTGGCCCCATGTGCCGGGAGTGGGTTATTGTTAACATTCTGCGGGGGAATTTGTAATGTCCCCGCCTTCATGTACTTGTCGATGATTCTTCGCAGCGTGAAGCAGCCTGCCGTTGGATGCTGGACCTTTCGATGAACCTGACAATACTTGGGATCCGCCCTAGTTGCCGCATCGGGCTCTTCTGTCGGAACGCCCTTTGGCTCGTAAACCGTTCCGCCTTGGACCATTGCGTTATAGCAACTCACAGCCTCCTCCACCGTACAAGGTAACGGTGGCGGGTCTTCTCTGTCTCTTCCGAACTTTCTTTTGTTGTCCTTCCTCGGCGCCTTGCCCCCATCTTCTCTCTCAACATATCCCACTCGTGGGGCCTGAGACCTTCCTCCCAGAGGTTGTATCGGCTGTCTGAACATCATGGGAGCCACTACCGGGCTGGGTCGCACCACCAAAGAGATGTTTCTTGTGGATTTTAAGAATGATGAAAATGTTCCCTCACGTGTTTCATTGACTAGGTGGCAGATATACTCAGGGAGTAATCCCTCAGCACAAATCTGTAGCAACCTGGCCTCCTTCACTTCTTCCCTTACATCGAGGGACCTTTCCCTAAACCTTCGAATGTAGGCCACTACCTCTTCTCCTGGCCTCTGCCTCTCCCTGCCAAGTTGGGTTAGGGTGAACTCATCTTCTGCCAAGAAGAACTTTCGGACAAACAATACATGCATCTCCTCCCACGTAGAGACACTATTGGGAGGCAGATGAGAGTACCAAGTATATGCCTTATCGGTCAGGGATTTGGAGAACTCCCTCAACCTAAGCTTTTTATCATTGCAGTGCGCTCCCAAGTGTTCAATGAAATGCTTAATGTGTTCCTTCGGGTTACCACCCTTTCCTGAGTATTTTTCAAAGGTAGGGGGGATATAGTCCTTCGGGTAGGGCTCGTCGTTGTATTCCTGGGGGTAAGGTGTTCGGAAGTCGTCGTAGACCGATGCCAGCTCGCCCACAGCCTGCGAGGAAGCCTGTATGTACTTCAGCATTTCCCTCTGCATCTCTTTTCTCATTTCTTCCATGGGCGAGGCCACTGGGGCCACCTGCGGTGGGGCAGAGGGCTGAGCGCTCGTTGCAACTGAAACGAACGTTATCGATGGTGCCGTTGAACCTCCTGAGGTGCCCACTGCCGGGTTCAGCCCGGAAGATACACCCGCTGGGATCATTCCTACAATGCCTGTCCCTAGTGGGACCGTTGGGGCTACTCCTGGTGTTACGAAAGTGTTAAGCCCTAACCCTCCCAGCATAGTTGAAGCCACCGGAGTTTGCAAGAACTCGTGAAATTTGCTCATAAGGAGGGCAATCTGAGCGGGTCCCAACCCCTTGATCGCGAGAGGTGGGGCCGCCCCTGGGATGCCTAACGTTGCTGGCACCAGAGGTACCTCTGCTCAAGGAGCCCCATCTCCTAGGGCCTCTTGCCCTCTCGCATCTTGTTCTTCACTATGCTGAATGTCATCAAAATTGAGTCTTCGAGTAGCATTATCTTGCGCCATACTCCTTATCTAGAAGGATGCCTCCCCAGCGGAGTCGCCAAATGTAAGAGGGTACTTTAGATTGTATATATATATGGAGGCGTAACCCCTATTCGAGTATGGTAATGGCAAGCTATTTGGCCAAAGCTTCAGATTAATGATAGAGCACATAAAATAGGAGCTCAATGAGGATAGACTCACAAAACTCTCGTGTATAACTCAGGGGGTCATAATGAACTTCTAGAAGTGGCTTAGCTAGAGGGGGAGAGAAGTAAGCACCCTAGATACACCTTGGTAGGCACGTAAGACCACACCAAAATACCCTCAAGGATCCCTGTCATGTATTAAAAGCTTCACAATAAATGACCATGGTGAGTGAGTAAACTCTCTGGTTTGTAATAACTCCTTTTTAACTCTCAAAAGGATCATCCTCTCCTCAGGGGTGGTTGGGGTCCTTAAATAGCCCCCCCACACCGCCACCGAGGCAACTCAGTCATTAAAGACTATGAAAAGACATACCTCATACTTTATGTCACAACATTAAATGCCCGATGTACTAGTTGTCTCCACGTCATAAACATTAAATGCCAAGACATGCCTTTTGCCTAACCACTGTGTGTCAGGGGGCTGTTGTCGCAGAGGTGGCTCACCCACTGCCTGACAGCCCCAAATACCACGGTGGTTTACTCAAGTGCAGGTCTGACATTGTTTAGCTGGCTAGTGACATCACCTACAGTAGATGTGACATTAAGTAGAGGGATATTTGGTTCATAACTCAACGCCCGATGGAACTCCAAGCTGCTCCGCTTGAGGTTCCACGGTCAGGGTCCTTCGGTGTTTTACCAGGTGTATCTAAGATGGTCAGGACAAGCCCCAACGGTGCCTTACTTCTCAATCCTCCAAACCAAGTCCCTCTAAAGTTCCCACGGTGAGGTCATTCGATAGAGCATGACAACTCTCCCAGGTCCTGCCAAGCCTGGTCTCTCGCAAGTACCGTTTGACCTCACACTAAAACTCTTTATTATTCTCGTTACATTATTACAACCGTTATAGCTTACAGTCAGTATAAACAGAGATACAATATGACTAATACACCAAGCTAAAATACAAGTTATCACGCCAAGCTGCCTCGCTGAGTTGCCACGCTTGAGCTGCCATGCTTGAGTTGCCACGCTTGAGTTGCCTCTATTGCGTTAATCCTCAAACACTGTTGCTACTTTGGGGATTGGTCCTTAATCTCAGGGTTCTGAGAGGGCTACCCGTTTGTGGCACGAATTGGGACCTACCCGACTCCCGCTAAATTCAAACCTCCTATGGTTCTCCAAAGTTTGATGGTAGCACCAACCCTGTGCATCATATTTGGTTCACTTCCCTGCCAAAGGGCTCCATTGAGAACTTTAAGGGCTTGGTTGAACAGTTCATTCGCAACTTCTGCTTTGGGGTAAGACCTCAGAAGAAGACTACCCATCTGCTGTACATCAAGCAGGGAAAGAACGAGAGCCTAAGAGACTACATAGCAAGGTTTAATAAAGAGAAGCTAGAGGTGGAGGATTATGAAGAGAATATATCTATGACAGCCCTTATAGGAGGAATTCAGAAGGGAAAACTGTTGTGGAAGCTCGCTGAAGACCCTCCCAAGTCCATGGTAGAACTGTTGGCAACTGCAGGAAGGGTCATGAACGTTGAAGAAGCTATGGCTGCCAAGTATGAGGATGAAAATGGAAGCAGCAGCAAAAAATTCCAGAAAAAAGATGGAAAGAAGAGGGTTGCAGACGATAAGTTTGCACATTACACCCCTCTAACGGTGAACTGCGAGCACATCCTCAATGAGATAAAAAATGATAGGTCCTTAAGGTGGCTAGAGAAGATTAAGGCTCCTTCGCATAAGAGGAACAAAAATCTATGGTGTGAATTCCACCAGGATCACGGCCATGTGACCGACAAATTCTTCCCCTTAAGGGATGAGATTGAGAAGATGTTAAAATCTGGGAAGCTAAAAAAATACGTGGATGGAAGAGCTTCCAAGGGGGGAAGAGATGACTCCAAGAAGAAGAGGAACGACAGATGTCGGGAAGACCCCCTGCCAGAAGAGCAGAGGATTCTGATGAGGATGATGATGATTCGGACCTCCCTCCAAAGGATGACAATGCCCCAGTAGAGAGGGTAGGCCTGATCTCTTTTGGTGTCAACACCATCTGTGGGGGTTTGGCAGTGGGAGGTTCAGAGGTGGACGATCGCAAAGCTCACGTAGCGGAGGCCAAGTCAGTGATAAAAACCGAGGTAGTGAACCTGGCATCTTTAGATGTTAAACGCGAGAAGAGAAAGAAAGTAGACATGGATACCCTCATAGTTGGTTTATTAAGACTTGATTTCAAGGGTATCTTGGCCCCGCATGATGACCCTCTGGTAATCACTACGAGGGTGCATGTGTGTGAAGTCCAGAGAATCCTTGTCGATGGTGGAAGCTCAGCGGATGTCATGTTCTGGCCCTACTTCAAGAGCCTCGGCCTCAGCAGAGCTAGGATGGTACCTTATCATCATCCGTTGATTGGCTTCAGCGGAGAGAAGGTCCATCCCTTAGGCATGTATGTGATGGATGTGCGTATGGGAGATGAGTGGCCTAAGAGGTTGACTAGAAAAATTAATTTCTTCATAATGGATGAAAACGTCTTCTCCGCCTACAACCTCATGATCGGACGAGTGGCCCTCAAGGAATTTGAGGCCGTGCCTTCAACAGTCCACCAAATGCTAAAATTCCAGACCCCCTATGGGGTAAGGGAAGTGCAAGGTGACCAGACCTCGGCACGCTAATGCTACTTCAACTCTGCGGAAGAGAGAGAGGCACATAAGAGGGCAACAAAAACTTGTAACATTGATACACTTGATCCTAGGGATGAGACAAAGTTGAAGAAGGGAGAGGCCATGAAAGAGGTAGAATCCATCACCCTCAATGAGGATGAGCCAGAAAAAACCGTCCAGGTCTGTAAAATCCTAAGACTCGAGATCAAGGAAGAGCTGGTAAAGATTTTGAAGAAGAGACAGAGTGTCTTCGCTTGGAGCCACACAGACATGCTTGGCATTGACCCAGAGATTATGTGCCACAAGCTCAACGTGGCAGAAGATGCCAAACCCATCAAGCAAAGAAGAAGAGTTTACTCCAGGGAGAAGTATGATGTCATCAGGGAAGAGGTCGGGAAACTAGAAGATGTCAAGTTCATCAGAGAGGTAATATACCCTGAATGGTTATCCAACGTCGTCATTGTGCCAAAAGCTAACGGGAAGTGGAGGATGTGGTAGACTTCACTGACCTGAACAAGTCTTGCCCAAAAGATAACTTCCCCTTACCTCGAATCGATCAGATGGTAGATGCCATGGAAGGGCATGAACTTATGAGCTTCATGGATGCATATTCAGGGTATAATCAAATCTTCATGGATGATGAACACTCAGAGAAGACAACATTCATCATAGATAAGGGAACCAACCTATTGCTACAAGGTTATGCCCTTCGGTCTGAAGAACACAGGAGCCACTTATCAGCATCTTGTAAATAAGATGTTTGAAGATCAGATTGGCAAGGCCATGGAGGTGTATGTAGATGACATGTTAATGAAGAGCTTGAAGGCCGAAAATTATGTGGCCGACCTAGAAAGGACCTTTGACATCATTGATCTGTACGGGATGAAGCTCAACCCAGCCAAGTGTGTCTTTGGGATAGGAGCAGGAAAGTTTCTTGGGTTCATCGTCAATCAAAGAGGTATAAAAGCTAACCCCGAAAAGATCAAGGCACTACTTGAAATGAAGACACCGAGGACTATAAAAGACGTTCAAAGATTAACGGGAAGAGTTGCTGCACTCAATAGGTTTGTCTCCAGAGCCACAGACAAGTGTCTTCCTTTTTTCAAGGTGCTCAGAAAGGCCTTCGAATGGGACGAGGAGTGTGATAAGGTTTTTAAAGAGTTAAAGTCCTACCTCGGATCCCCCTTACTCTTATCTCAGCCCATCCTGGGGGAGAAGTTATATATATATCTAGCAGTCTCAGAGTCAGTTATCAGTGCTGCGATAGTAAGAGAAGACGATGGAGTACAGAGACCGGTGTTCTTCAACAGTAAAGCTCTTCAAGGGTCTGAACAGAACTACCCCCGGATGGAAAAGTTGGCATATGCTCTGATACACACTTTTAGGAAGATGAAGCCGTACTTCCAAGCCCACTCCATAGTCATCCTCACTGATTCCCCGCTCAGACAGGTCCTCCATAAGCCTGAAAAGTCAGGCAGGCTGATGACTTGGGCCATTGAGCTGGGAGAGTATGACATTGTTTATCAACCTAGGGTCGTCATCAAAGGGAAGGCCCTTACAGACTTTGTAGCAGAATTCGCCTGGGAAGAGGTTGAGATCGATATTAGCCAAGAGGTTGCAGATGAGCCCTGTAGCAACGTCTTCCAAAATTCAGAAGAGGTTGTACATAGCAGAGTCAGAAGAGGTGTAGCTGAGAATGAGGAAGATAGGTACCTCTTCAAACAAGGGACCCTATCAGAGGGAAAATTCTCTTCAGATGAAGACGTTTGAAACCTCTTCATTGACGGATCATCCTGTGATAGCGGAAGTGGAACAGGGTTGATAGTATCAGCACCGGACGGTACCAACAACGAATATGCACTGAGATTTAACTTCAAGGCATCGAATAATGAGTCAGAGTATGAGGCCTTGATAGCAGGTCTCTCCTTAGCAAAAGATCTTAGTGTCGGCCAACTCCTAGTCCACAGCGACTCGAGGCTAGTTATAAACTAAATTTTGGGTGTGTATGAGGCCAAAGATGAAAGGATGGTCAAATACCTGAAGAGGGTAAGAACGATGCTAGAAGGATTCAAAGAAGTGAAGATGAAGAGGATACCTCGGTTAGATAACAGCCATGCAGATGCATTGGCAAGGTTAGCTTCAGCAACAAGGACAGGCATCATAAGGTCAGTACCGGTCAAAGTCCTTCTCAGACCAACCATTGAAGAAGAAGAGGTTGCCACACCTTGCTTTAATTTGAACCGAGGAGCCTCGTGGATGGACCCTCTGATCAGATATATCAGACATGTTAAGCTTTCGGAATCAAAATTGGAAAAGAGAAAGCTGAGGTATAGGGCTGCCAAGTTCTCGATTATAGGAGACGTCCTTTATAAAAAGGGTTTCCTTCTCCCTCTCCTCAGATGTGTCCATCCCACAGAGGTCCCACACATCTTGCAGGATGTACATGAAGGATCTTGCTCCAGTCACATAGGAGGAAGACCTTTGTCTAAGAGAATAATTACACAGGGATACTGGTGTCCGACCTTGGCCAAAGACGCCGCTGCCTATGTGAAGAAGTGCGATAAGTGCCAGAGATTCTCCACTATCCCTCATAAACCTTATCAACCTATGATGTCGATCAGATCTCCTTGTCCATTCGCAATATGGGGAATTGATCTAGTAGGACCATTACCGAGAGCAACTAATAACTACAGATTTTTGATAGTAGAAATTGATTACTTCTCCAAGTGGGTAGAGGTTGAGCCAATGATCACCATCACCGAGCAGAAGACCTTTCAGTTCATCTGGAAGAACATCATATGCAGGTACGATCTGCCAAACACCCTCATCTCGGACAACGGAACACAGTTCAAGAACTCTTCCTTAAAGAAATACTGCGAAAGAGTCGGGATCAATCAGTTCTTCTCTTCTCCTGGCCGACCCCAAGAAAATGGTCAGACTGAGGTCACGAACTGGACAATCCTTGATGGGATTAAGAAGAGGTTAGAAGATGCCAAGGGGAGATGGATAGAAGAGATGTATGTAGTATTATGGGCCTACAGGACGACAATAAGGACGCCAACAAGGGAGACCCCATTTATGCTGGCTCACGGCTCAGAAGTTGTCATCCCTACAGAGGTAGGACTTCTCACTCATAGAGTTCAGACCTATGACCCTGAGAGAAATGGAGAAGAGAGAAGGCTTGATCTGGAATTGATCGAAGAAAGAAGAGAAGACGCACATATTAGACAAGCAGCCTACCAACAGAGAACTGTAAAGTTCTACAACCAAAGGGTGAAGTCAAGACCCATTGCCATGGGAGATCTGGTCCTAAAGAAGATGTGGTATAAGGCCAATAAGATCCACCCAAACTGGCATAGCCCTTACAAAGTAGTCAAAGAGGTTGTACCCGGCACTTACCGGCTGGAAAACCTTGAAGGGGAACCTTTCTCTAAACCTTGGAATGCTGACCACTTGAAGAAATATTACATATGATGTTGCAGTTGCCTCTTTGTAATACATGTACCGTTTTATGAAGAGGATATTAATGAGAAAAGCAATCCGTGTTAATATTTTGTTTTATTATGCTTCAGTGAAAATTATGAGGGTAACATCTTAGTTTGATGACCTCAGACCTGTAAACATCATTATTTTGGTGAAAGGTCTGAGGTGAAACATCATATTTGGATGACCTCAGACCTTGAAAATCATTAATTTGGTGAAAATTATGAGTGAAACAACATGATTTGGTGATCTCAGACCTTAAACATCATTAATTTGGTAAAATTTATGAGGATAACATCATATTTGGATGGCCTCAGACCTTAAACACTATTAAGTTGATGAAGTTTATGAGGATAACATCGCATTTAGATGGCCTCAGACCTTAAACATCATTAATTTGGTGAAAAGGTCTGAGATGAAACGTCATATTTGGATGACCTCAGACCTTGAACATCATTAATTTGGTGAAAATTATGAGGGTAACATCATATTTGGATGACCACAGACCTTGAACATCATTAATTTGGTGAAAATTATGAGGGTAACATCATATTTGGATGACCTCAGACCTTGAACATCATTAATTTGGTGAAAATTATGAGGTGAAACATCATATTTGGATGACCTCAGACCTTGAACGTCATTAATTTGGTGAAAATTATGAGTGAAACATCATATTTGGATGACCTCAGACCTTAAATTAATAAGAAACATCATCGTATGGTGACCTCATAGTTAAATGGTGAAATTTATGAGAAACATCATCGTATGGTGACCTCATAGTAAAATGATGAAGACATACGAGACCACATACAAACACCATCATGTGAACTGTTCAAAGGAGCACTCATCAGAATAAGCAAAATCCTCTGAAGAGGATGATATAACATGAAGAAGTTAGAATTCACAAATTGAAATAAAAAGTACCAAGTACAAAACCTTCACAAAAGAAAATCTAAAGGTCTGCGTTCGCAGAGGTACCCCCTTGACCTATGTTAGTAACCTCGGTCTCATCATCCCCAGCATTAACTTCCTCAGTCTCTGTAACCTCTGGTGGTGACGTCTCTGCAGGTGCAGCACCTTCCACTTCCTCCTATAGCTCTTATAAGGCCTGAGCAAACTGGGGGTTGGCATAACCAAGACCGATGAAGTCCGAGGCTGTCAAACTCCCTGACTCCTTCTCTTTTATGGCTGCCCATCTACCAGTAGCCTTAACACCTCTTTCGAGGTATTCAAAGCCGAAGCTGACAAATTGGTCAGAGGCCTTATAATCGGCTAATATCTTCTCAAAGGCGTCCTCAAGAGCAGCTTTCACTGCAACATCAACCTTTTGTTGAAGAAAGTCATCCTTGGCCTTTAGGGCAGAGGTATGGTCCCTCTTGAGATTGGTAATCTCCCTTTCCATTTGATTAACCGTAGACTCAGACCCTTAAAGGGCAGTCTTTAGACGGTCCACTTCAGCATTCAGAGAGTCTCGCACCTTCTGGGCCTCTTTCCCTTTATCGATAAGGGGTAACTTTTTCAGAGTCCAGTTGACAAACTGGTGCATAGTAAGGATACCATGCAAAACAAGAATCAGATGAGTTCAAATTCAAAGCAGAGGTTACACGAATAGAAAAGTAAAAAAGTCTTACCTGAATAGACCTATGAAGGCAAAACTCAGCCAGCAGGGGAGTATCCATAGAGCGATAGAAGCGTTTGTCAGCATCGGTCATAGCAGAGCCGAGTAGCCAATGCGTCATCAGAGGATATTGGGATGGCCTTTTGGGCTTTGCTTTGCCTCTGATCCTCAGGGGTAACAGTGGTGGTTTTCCTCTTCCTTGTAGCGTCGGCCTTAGATGTGCCGACATTCTATTTTGGTGGAGGAGGAGGTGCATTTAGGCCTGCTTTCTTCACCAACCTTGTGAGACTTGGGGCTGACATCTCCCAGATATTGTCAGAGATGCCTTCAGGGAGTTTTACAAAAAGAAAGGTCCGAGTTAGAAGATCAGAGACATTATAAAGTCAGAGGTACAACTTGTGGAAAAATAGCACTTACGAAGCTCAGTCAGAGGACTCCCCCCAAGGCCAGTCTCAGAGAGATAAGATGGTGTCATCAAATGCTCATATTTGACCAACCAACCATGGCCCCCTGCTCTTGAAGGTCTTTAACCTTTTGTAAGTTGTTCTGGCTCAGCCCAGGGTCAGCCTTGGAAGCAAGCGACACTTTGCCCCACCTCAGGGGTGTCCTCGGATCAGATGAGGAAGAGGAGGCATGTGCCCCAAATTCCCAAGCCCCTGATTTAAAGAAGTATCGTGGCTTCCAGTTGTGGTTCGAGGTCTGGGTAACCAACAACATCTTCTTATCAGACTTCCTAGCTAGGAAATGGAAGTAGCCGGGGTGGTTTCTCGCAGAGGATGGGATGTAGCATCCAGTGAAGACCCTAACTGGAAGGTCTGAGTGATGGACTGCCTTCCAGAGGAAAATAGCCCCAATCATCACCCTCCAAGCATTGGGAGATAGTTGCGAAGGGGACATGTTGATATAGGACAGGATGGCCCTAATTATTGGATGGATGGGGAGACGAAATCCTAACTTAAACATCTTCTCATACATGGAGATCTCCCAATCTCGGCCACTAAAGGCCCTCTCATCTTTCTGAGGTCTCCTAAGTTTGACAGAAGGACCTATGGAATAGATATGACTAAAGGCTAAGAGGTCGTACTCTGTTACAATACTCTGTATCTCAGCTGCCTCCGAGGTGTTAATGTCACTCTCATGACAATCATCGTCATCCCTGGCAACATCGGCCTGAGCAGGTATAGGACCACCACTAGGGAACCTCTGAGCGAACTCAGCCCCTGTAGCGGCCGACAGAGGAATAACATCGATGGGTGGTGGAACGGCCACACTCGGACCTACAACTTCGACATCAGAGGAAGTGAGAGAAGAGCTAGTGCCATTATGGGACAAGGCACGACTCGAGACCTCGGATTGGTCAGGGGCCTGATCTTGCCTTATAGAGAAATCCATGGCCTCTTAAAAGGAATCCACAGACATAGGGTCTGAGGTGAATGACTCAGACTCAGACATTGGAGAAGGGTCAATTGGATCCTCAGAAGGCTCAGCAACCTCGGTTGGCTCAGGGAAAATTACCATCAGAGGAGGAGGGAAGATATGTCTGAGGGGGAAGGCCTTAGCCCTATGAGCTTCCTCTTGGGCTCGCTCTATCTGCCTAATTTTTGCAAAGGCTATCTCTCTAAGAGAAGGAAATTCTTCTAAAAGCTGATAAAGAGGTCTGAGCATAGGAGAACGACCTCACACTTGGACTCCAGACCAAAAATAAACAAATTGACTCAACTTGACTATGGATCAAACTAGGATTTTGAGCAGGAACAAGCAAAACCAATCAAGAACAGTTGAGAACTGGGGCCACCGAAAAACTCAATAAGTCACCGGAAAACTCATACGACCACCAGAAAAATGCTAAGAGTCACCGAAAAATATAAAGAATAGAGAAATATGGATGTAAATGGAAAGAGGGGATGGAGATTGTACCTGAGGGAGTTCAAGATGAAGAATAGGAGGATTAAGAACAACGAAAACACAGAGATCTCAGTGGCAGATGAGCTCTTGAAGAGAAAAAGTACACAGGAAACTCAGGCAGGAAAATGAGAAGAAATGAGGGAAGTGAAGGAAATAGGGGTTTTTAAACTTACAAACCCACGCACACGCGCCCCAAAGCCCATCATAGCCTTGGGGGCCTAAAAGGCAACCATCATTACACTTGCTCAACACGCTACCTACTGCAGTTCTTGACACTTGTCAAAGGAACATTGGCACAAAAAGAAGAAAAGCCTCGGAGTAGCATACCCCATAGTCACCTATTCACATATGTAACTAAGGGCTAGGGTGCCTCTTACTTTGGGCAGCGAAATCCCTTTTGACTCATTCGAGCCAGTGGCGAATGATCGGACTCTCTTGTGCGAGCCTACGTGCCATCATTCTTTTAGGGTGGTTAACCCTGGTGGCTATATAAGTATGGATGACCTTTGGTCTTATCTTACTTTTTCTTGGCGATATTTCCTTATTCCTAGAATTTTGACAAGGGTTTTCCTTTTTTGCTTTTGACAGTTTGATGTTTCTATGTCGATTATTCGTGCTCGAGGGACGACAGGGCTTAGGGATGTTTGGGAGCACCTTCCGTCGGTGGTGCGTTATATGGTGTTGTCAGTCAGTTTTGAGAGACTAGCGTCTGCTCTGGATGAGACACCTCATTCTATGGTTGTTCTTTGTGCTCTGGGGGAGAGGTGGTGGGACACCACCCACACCTTTCATTTTGGCTTCGGGGAGATAAAGGTGACTCCCATTGATGTGCAGTAGCTACTGGGGCTGGATTGTGATGGGTACATATTGAGGTGGATAGGACTCTGAAAGTGACACCGGCGACGGTGACAACGGCGTTGGGTGATGTGGAGAGAGTGGTCTCTGGGGACTCTCTTCGTTTGTCTCTTTTGAGAGAGCTATTGCTGAGGAGGAGGATTGATGAGAGTGATGGGCGACAGTGAGGTAGATGGCCCGTTTGTTTATCATGTTGGTACTGGGAGGTTTCTTGGTGGCGACGAGTCCACTTGTGGTTTTTGCCATTTCTGAGGGTGTTTTCGAACATCCCTCTTTATGACTGGGGGAGCCTAACATTGGCGACCCTTTATTATTCTCTTGATGTGTTCAGTCGGTGCTTCCAGAAAACTTTCACTGGGGCCACATATCTTCTTAAGGTACTCTTTATTTTCTGCATTTTCCTTTATACATTCACATTTTCCTTTATGCATTCTCATTTTCCTTTATGCGTTCCTGATTCTTGATTGTCGACCTTTTGTCCTTTGCAGACGTGATTTTATAATGTGATTGGGTTTAACACCCAATTGATAACTTTTAAGGACGAGTCTGTTGGAGACTTCTGTCGGATGTATCGATGTCGGAGGTCCAACCAACATGGAAGAAGTCTCTTTCTCTGGAGGCGGTGCGTAAGGTCTTGAATGGACTGACGAGCGAGCGAGTAAGTCCTTCTTTTTATTGAGACCGTCTTTCCTTTGATGACCTTTTCATGATATTGATCCTTTGTGCTTTTGCTGGGGAATTTGTAGATGACCTTCTATCCCTGGGGGACGACCATCTAGCATACGGGGTTGACTGGAGGAAATGCACAGATGCGGCATTTGCTGGCGCATGAGTTTGGCTACTCTTGGTACCTCGGGGAGAGAGTAGTCCGACAGATTGTGAAGGATAAGGTTTTGGTGCCACCAGTGAGGTCCTCAGTGTACATGAGGCGAGTGCAGGAGATGGCAAATAACGTCGATGATGGGCAAGCGTTACTCATCGTATACTGACATGGCGGCATTGTATGATTATATGGACTTTGTGTTGAGCTGGTTGACGCCGCCCAACATATATGACATGATGCCTCTTCCTCGTGCGAGTTCGAGTCGACCGGTGGGGGTCCTCCCACAGCTCAGACGGTGCGCCATCATCAGCGGCGGCGACGACCTCAGAGGCTTCTTTTATATGGTTGGCCACTCCTACTTACAATATTCGACGGGTTGATGGAGGGATGGTGCATACGCTTCATCGTCCTAATGCGATGGATTCGGAGGAGTTGGGTTTGATAGAGGAGGTCCTTCGACCAGAGGTATACTTTTCGTCTCTTTGTCGTTTTGATTTCCTGATTTCTTTCTTTGCCTCAGACTGATTGATTTGTTCTTTTCTGTTGCAGCACATTCGATTCTCCACCACGTGGCTGAGGGATATTAGGGATTGGATATCTTCAGCGACCGCCTGTGACACCCCGCCTAATAAAATACCGGGTGATCAGTCCCATACCAAATTAAAACAGGAATCTCATTTGGTTCATCCTTAACATCACTGTCGAAAAACTCTTTAAAATTTACTAACCACCTAGTATTAAAAAAGCTGGTGCCAAATTTTATCTTTATTAATCCAAGACAAAATAAATGCGGAAATAAATTAAAACATCCAATACTGATAGAATCAATCATCACATAGATAAATAAAAGTCTTGCCGAATCGACCACCGGCTAAAATCATAACCAGAATAACTAACAAAAAGCAAGAAATCCCATACAATCTGAAATGAAATAAACTGGAAGTACTGTGACCAACATGCTCGAAATAAACTGAGATAATAATCCTAAACTAGGAATATAATGGAAGAAGCGTCTATCCCAAAATCCTGCAATATCCACAACTACTGCAGCTGCGAATCCCTGGAAATGAAATTAAGTCTGGCGTCCCTGTGGCTGGACACCTGAAAGGTTTTGAAAATATTTGCAAGCAAGGGTTAGAACCCAAAACGTTTTGAAAATATTTAGCAAGTGATTAACATTGAAGTAATAAAAATGTATGAATGCGCTTCATAATTAAGTTAGTGTCTCACTCTCTTGAGGACATACTCACCCCTCAACGAATGTGCACACCCTATGCGTTCATTATAACCCACCTAGCTATCTATCCCATAACTAGCCCTTGTTATAACCTTTTCTGACACACTATTCTAACTCGAATATGTTTATTATGATTTATAAGTTATATAACACGTTAACTTAAATAATCATATTCCTTAAAGCCATATAACATTCACAAGTTATATAAATAATGCAATTTTCTCCATCTATTAATTTACCTGTATATAATTATTTACTCCATTATATATGTAAAGTTATATTCCAACAATCGCACGTTTGTTGAATATATATAATCCATCCTCCCGAGTAATAACTCACCGGATGTATTCTCTACAGTGCTATCATACCAGGTGTGCTCACTTAACCTAGTTACCCCAAGTTGGAATCACTCACGAGCTTGGCCAAAAATATAAACGTTGTGGAGGCGATCATATTTCCTTTCTGAAAGTGAGATAAACCCCTCACCCATATAACGGACGCTATGACCTGGGGATATACTCGCCCTACTCCTCAAGCTAGGTGATTCACCCACATCGCGCAACCTCCCTTGATAGCATTAGAGTATATAATTTAAATAAATATCTAATCACTGATATTCATAAGCACACAATATATATATACTATCTGTAGGACCCTATGTATGTGTGTTTCAAACAAAACCAATTTTTATAAAAAAATTATCCAACTTTTAATCAAGCACCAAACCAAGTTGTGAAAACCCAATTCTTACTTTAAACCAATTTTATCTTGATTAATCCTAAACATGCATCTAGTTATTAAAGCAAGTAAAGTAAAGTAAAGAATACTCACAACGCCGGATGTATGAGGAAAAATCCAAAACGGGAAACAACCTCGGACGGCCCAAGTCAGACAATCACTATGATATGGTTTTACAAAGTACTAAGACAGGCTTACATAACGATTCGATCCCCACGGGTCTTAACGCGTCTTCGAATCTTCTACCACTCTTCCACAGTGCCCACGCAGAAATTCTATCTTCTATGATACTCGTCCACAACACACGCGTCCACGTATGTCTCGGTGTCCACCGATATGGCTTGTAACGTCTACGATGTTGAACACGAAAGTAACCTTCTTCGCTTCTTCACCGCAAGACCAGCAATGTTCAAGTGTTGAACAAACCTTCTTGGTGTAGCATGATCACATAAACATATTCTAATGACAACACGGATCTTTTCAAACTCTAAGGATGTGTTTAATCTTTAAAACCTTGAAAAAACTTGTGCAAACACGTTTCTGACGAAACCACCCTTTAAATAGGAAAAAATAACCACCTTGAAAAACGTGTCATTCGAACGAGATTGGCATCTCGCGAGATAAACTTAGCGCGACTTCAGTACGTTGTTTGAACGAAACTGATGTCGTTCGAACGAGATTTGACAAACTTTGACTTTTTCTCTAAAACGATTTTTTCAAAAGAGATCCATTTTAGTCAAACTCAAATTCGTGCTTATCAGAATAAAATGAAGTGTAAAACATTTAAAAATATTTTCTTTATAAAAATATATCCTTATCTTTTATAAAAATAATTCCGAGTCCCACTAACAATACACATTCATACCTGAGTGATCTCGGAATGCAATTAAACTTTGAAGACGAATAAACTTGCACCAATTAAACTTCGGCATGAATATTTCTTTGAAGCTTTTCTGCAAAGTCTTTAATATTCTTCAATACGTCATAGACCAAGTGGGATCGTGACAAAATAAAATCTCCCTATGAAATATTACAAACAAAGTTTTGTTCACGAAATAAGTAAAAACTATAAAGGGACTCAATTGGAAATTTTGTCCTTACACTATCACACACCGTATATATATAATAGTTTAAAACCCGACTTTACCGTGTACCAAACATCCGTAACACTAGCCTATATATTCCCGAGTCTATGGTACGACTCTAATTAATAAATTTTCTCATTAATTAATTTAATACCTTTTCGAGTCTATGGGCCGACTCTAATTAATTAATTTACTCATTAATTAATTTAATACCTTCCTGAGTCTATGGTCCGACTCTAATTAATCTATTCATCCCAATAGTTAATTAAATACCTTGGCGTCACTCAACTAATATATCCGAACTCGCTCACTTGGCCCGTAATTTAGTATTTAGAATTTATCTCATTCTAGTCCCACTTAATAAATTCGACACCCCTTATTTAGTGCTAATATACCTTAGTAAAGATTTTCCCCAAATCTCTATTCATCATTTTCCCTTTTCCACTTAATAGGAATAACCCCTTAGAAGTCCCATTTAATAAATAATTTCCCAAAATTTATATAAGCCGAACTGTCAAATAACTGGGACACGCGGTCGACCCGTAGTCCCGGAGCGGTCGACCGGTAGTCCCTGGCAGCATCTTCCCCGATTGGTTTTCTACCATTGTTTCCCCTTCAAGCTTTTAAAACTCATTCATGGCTTCATCCAGCCATAATCTACCATCAATTTATATACTAACAGAATATAAATCCCTCCTTACCTTAGTTCATCAATCAATTTACAACAAAAATCAATATCTTCCACTTTGGGTTTTCGTTTGGGTTTCAATCACCAAATTACGAATTTCATCATCTTAAATCCGAATTTAAGTCATCCCTAACTACAAGGTTTCACAATCAGATCAGGTTCAACTCAACCTAGATCATAATCCATCACTAATTGAATAATTCCTAATTCAGTTTAATGATAGAAAACCCATTTCAATATCAACTCATACCCAAAAATGAAGTTTCAATATACCCACTATACTATGAATTGATTATCATAAACTTATAATCACAACAAGTTAGCCACTTGCCTTAGGATTCATAGTGTCTGAGTTTTGTCCTTTGGTGTAGAGGTTGTGGTGTGATGAAGAACCCTCTTGTGTTCTTCCTCTTTGGTTCCCAACAATCTCCTCTTTTACCTTTCTCTAAGTTCCCAAAATTTACCAAAAGTGCTATGGCTGCCACACTTTTCTAAATTTAGTCTTAAATGTATAAATCCCGTTTTGGCCTATTTGGCTTAATTAAAAGGACCCAATTAACCCCATGTGGGCTCGTTTATAACCCTCGGGTACACTTTTTCGACTTTCTCGGCACATCCGGACTCACCTGTGCACTCAGAATTGGCATCCGAATAAATTTATAAAAATCCTTATCTCACACCTAATTTAGTCTATACTTGACTCCCGGCTGAGATAGAGAAATGCCTTGTCATTAATACTCGTTATGACGTAATTAAATCCTTACTATTCACTTAGTAATTCAGATCCCATAAATTTTAACCATGTACTCTCCCAATTAATATTTAAAATAAATGTTATCACAATTAATTCACTTAAATTAAGACACACAAGTAATTTAAATTTACCCGAATTAATTAAATATAAAATGCACAGAAATACGGGGTATTACATACTTCCCCCCATAGAAAGGAATTTCATCCCCGAAATTAGGTCATACATGCGGTGAATAACTCTGGATAATGCTCTCGCATATCCTCCTCCTGCTCCCACGTAGACTCATCAACTCTGTGATGACCCTATCGTACTCTCACTAGTGGTACAACCTTAGAACGCAACCTGCGTCACTACGATCCAGAATGGCCATCGGTCTCTCCTCATTCGAGATATCTGGCTGCAAGTCAATCTCCTCGAGTGGAACGTGCCAGAAAGCCCTCTCGCTCCTTCGATATTTCTCCAGCGATGCCACATGGAACACGTCATGTATCCGCTGAAGATGCTCTGGCAAACCCAGTTTATAGGCTACTGGTCCCACCCTTTCAATGATAGGGAAGGTCCCCACGTACCTCGGTGCTAGTTTCCCAGTCTGGTCAAACCTCAACACTCCCTTCATAGGAGATACCCGAACTAATACGTGATCCCCGATCTGTAACTCCACATGTTTCCGCAAAACATCAGCATAACTCTTTTGCCTATCCTGAGCTATCCGAATCCATCCCCGAATCAACTCTATTTTGGCAGTCGTCTCTTGGATTATCTCTGGCTCCAATAGCTTGTTGTCCCCTACCTCTAACCAACAGGAAGGCGAATGACAAGGTCTCCCATAAAGTGCCTCAAACGGTGCCATGCCAATCGTAAACTAGTAAGAGTTATTATACGCAAACTCTACCAAAGTAAGTTATCGCTCCCATCCTCCCCCAAAGTCTAAAATACACATCCTCGGCATCTACTCAAGCATTTGATTTACTCTCCCAGTCTACCCGTCCGTCTGTGGATGGTATGCGGTGCTCAATCGCAACTCGATGCCCATGGCTTCCGGAAAGCTCTGCCAGAAGTGAGACATAAAAATCTTATCTCTGTCAGACACAATGTTAATCAACTTAACTATCTATGCTATGAACAGCTGCGCGTATTGCATCGTCTGAAAGTCAGTGCGATCCGGTAAGAAATGGGCTACCTTGGTTAGCCTATCCACAATCACCCATATGGAATCGTGACCCCTCTGTGTGATGTTGGTAATCCTGTGATGAAGTCTATGGAGATACTCTCCCATTTCCACACGAGAATCTCCAGTGGCTGTAGCATCCCTAGAGGTTTCTGATGATTAACTTTCACAAGCTGACACGTAACACACTTCGAGATAAACTCTGCTATGTCTCGTTTCATCCCTGTCCACCAGTACTGCCTCCTCATATCCTGGTACATCTTATCCCCGTCGGGATGTACCGCAAACCTCGAACCATGAGACTCAGTCATAACATCATGCCTCAACTCCTCATCCTTCGACACGACTAACCTCCCATTAAAGTGTAGGCCTCCCTCCAAAGTAGCCGAATAAAACTCTGCTCCCTCGACCAGTAACTGTCGTATCCTGTACCGGCAGATCTGATTCTTTGCCTGTGCCCTCACTACCCGCGTGATAATCTCGGGTGTGATAGATAGATCTGACATACAAGCTCTGGTAACATCGTCGTCGTGCTGAAGCTCACTCCACTTCGCTTTCCAGACCTCTGCTATTTCCCCAGTGGTTCTCCGGCTCAACGGGTCTGCTACCACGTTAGCCTTACCAGGATGATACTTGATATCAAACTGGTAGTCTTTCACGAATTCTAGCCACCGCCTCTGTCTCATGTTCAGATCCTTCTGTGTGAAGAGATATTGAAGTGACTTGTGATCCGTGAATAGAGTAAATTGCTCTCCCAAAAGATAATGCCTCCATATCCTCAAAGCAAAAATGACCGCTGCCAACTCTAGGTCGTGGGTGGGGTAATTCTTCTCATGGGGCTTAAGATTTCAAGATGCATAAGCTATAGCCCTATCATCCTACTGTAACACACCCCCAAGTCCCTGCAAGGATGCATCAGTGTAGACCCGGTACTCCAATCCTCCCCTAGGTAAAGCAAGTACGGGTGCCAAAGTCAACTTGTCCTTTAGCTCATCGAAAGCTAACTGACATTGATCACTCCATACAAATGGTACCCCCTTGTGAGTCAGATTCATCAATGGACCCTCAATATTGGAAAACCCTTTAATGAAATATCTGTAATACCCGGCCAATCCCAGAAAGCTGTGAATCTCTGTCGGTGTCGTGGGCTGACCCCATTCCTTCACTGTCGATACCTTACTCGGATCAACAGCAATACCCCGGTCTAACCCAATATGGCCAAGAAACTGCACCTCTCGTAGCTAAAATCCACACTTCTCGAATTTGGCATAAAGTTGGTGGTCCCGTAGTGTCTGCAGAACCATACGCAGGTGCTCTGCGTGCTCCTCCTCAGTGCGTGAGTAAACCAAAATGTCATCAATAAACACGATAATGAACTGGTCGAAATACTCTCTGAAAACCCTATTCATAAGATCCATGAACACTGCTGGCGCATTAGTGAGCCCAAACGGCATCACCCTGAACTCGTAGGATCCATACCGCGACAGAAAAATGGTCTTAGGAACATCCTCCTCACGAATACACAACTGATGGTACCCTGACCTCAAATCAATCTTTGAGAAGTGTGCTTTTCCTCTCAACTGATCAAACAAATCATCAATCCTTGGTAATGGATACTTATTTCGTATCATCACCTTGTTCAGCTCCCTGTAGTCTACGCATAACCGAAGCGAACCATCCCTTTTCTTCATGAACAACACAGGTGCACCCCACGACGATGTGCTCTGTCGAATAAAACCCTAACCCAAGAGCTGCTGAATCTGCTATCTCAGCTCACGCATCTCTGAAGGGGCCATGCAGTAAGGTGCTCGAGAAATAGGCCTCGCACCCGGTGCTAGATCAATAACAAACTCGATCTCTGCTAGGTGGCAATACTGGTATTTCCTGAAATACATCCTCGAAATCCTTCCCAACCGGAATCAAATCTAACGGAATCACCACCTCTTGTGTGGTCTCCTCCTCAATATAATACAAATGAGTGTGCGACCCTCCCTCAGGAAGAGGCATCGCCAGTAGGAACATCTCTTGTCCCAGAATGGAGAACACAATGGTCCTCTCGAAGTAATCTACCGTCGCTTTATATCCCGCCAACCAATCCATGCCCAGGATGACATCATAACCCTCCATATCTAGTACTAGAAGGTCTGCTGCTAAACTCAGTCTCTCGATCATAATATCTACCCCTCTACAAATCGAGTGTATAAGTGACCCACTACCCATTGGTGACTCTACACACATAAAGAGACTACCCGCAGTCTCTAGCAAATTGGTGGCTCTAGCAAATCTGGTTTTAATAAATGAATATGATGCCCCAGTATAAAAAAGAATCCTACCCTCATGCCCATGAATAGGAAACGTACCCTCAACTGCTGGCGATGCCTGAGGTGATGGTGGAATGGGAACATCCCGGACGTTATACACACGCCTGTAGTGAATCTGCCCCTGCTACTGTGGGACTGGTACTGCTGGAGGCATCTGTACCTGCTGCCCCTGTTGGGCACCCTGTTGCTGGACCCTATCTCTTTGGGGGCACTCCCTTTTAAAATGTCCCGTCTGGCCACAAACGAAGCAAAGCTTCTGCCCGTCTCCCTATCGATGGCCTTGACGAGGCTATCCCTGGTGTCAGCCCTGCTGGCCTCCTCCGTTGTTCCCTTGGCCCTGTCGGCCCTGAGGAGCCTGCTGCAACTGATTAGGGCCCTGTTGGCCCTGCCTGAACCCCGTCCTCCCTGACAAAAACCTCCAAACTTAAACTTATTATCCTGATTCCCTTGCTGGAAATCAAATCCCATAAATATTAACAATGTACGCTCCCGATTAATATTTGAAATAAATGTTATGACAATTAATTCACTTAAATTACGACACACAAGTAATTTAAATTTACCCGAATTAATTAAACATAAATGCACAGAAATACGGGGTGTTACATGCTTCCCTCCTTACAAAGGAATTTAATTTATGAAATTAGGTCATACCTGTGGTGAATAACTCTGGATACTGCTCTCGCATATCCTCCTCCCGCTCCCACGTAGACTCGTCGACGCTGTGATGACCCCACTGTACTCTCACTAGTGGTACAACCTTAAAACGCAACTTACACTCACTACGATCCAGAATATCCATCGGTCTCTCCTCATACGAGATATCTGGCTGCAAGTCAATCTCCTCGAGTGGAACGTGCCAGAAATCCCTCTCGCTCCTCCGATATTTCTTCAGCGATGCCACATGGAACTCGTCATGTATCCGCTGAAGATGCTCTGGCAAACCCAGTTTATAGGCTACTGGTCCCACCCTCTCAATGATAAGGAAGGGCCCCACGTACCTCGGTGCTAGTTTCCCTTTCTTGTCGAACCTCAACACTCCCTTCATAGGAGATACCCGAACCAATACTTGATCCCCGATCTCTAACTCCACATGTCTCCGCGAAGCATCAGCATAACTCTTTTGCCTATCTTGAGCTATCCGAATCCGTCCCTGAATCAGCTCTATTTTAGCAGTCGTCTCTTGGATTATCTCTGGCCCCAATAGTTTGTTGTCCGCCACCTCTAACCAACAGGCAGGCGAACAACAAGGTCTCCCATAAAGTGCCTCAAACGGTGCCATGCCAATCGTAAACTGGTAAGAGTTGTTATACGCAAACTCTACCAAAGGAAGGTATCGCTCCCATCCTCCCCTAAAGTCTAAAATGCACATCCTCAGCATATCCTCAAGCATCTAATTTACTCTCTCAGTCTGCCCGTCCGTCTGTGGATGGTATGCGGTGCTCAATCGCAACTCGATGCCCATAGCTTCCTGAAAGCTCTGCCAGAAGTGAGCCACAAAAATCTTGTCTCTATCAGACACAATGTTAATCGTCACCCCGTGCAGCTTAACTATCTCTGCTATGAACAGCTGCACGTATCGCATCATCTCAAAGGCAGTGCGAACCGATAAGAAATGGGCTACCTTGTTTAGCCTATCTACAATCACCCATATGGAATCGTGACCCCTATATGATGTAGGCAATCATGTAGGCAATGTTAATCGGCATGACCCTTGTCCTGCCTATTGACATATCAGTTTAGTCCAATCAACCCAAGGCTTTGATTGTACTTTCTTCAATTGCCTGGTACTTGGTGGGGTAAGTTTCACTCCGATTTCTGCAGGTTTCCTTGTCTTTGTTAGAGGGTTTGCAAGTATAAATAGGGGTGTGGATGGAGTTTTTCCTTCATACTTCCACATTCCTTCTTCTTTTTCATTCTTTTGCTCATTTTCTTCTTATTTCGGGATATGGCTCTCCTTAGTAGTGTTGAGTTTGCAAACTACCTCAAAACCTTGGAAGCAATGTGTTTTTACAACGTTGACAACGACGCTTTCCACATGCAGCGAGTCTCTTTATGGTGTAATCGGCCCATAGAGTGGAATATACTGATGGCGGCGGTTGAGTTCTGGTACCTCGGAGACCATGTTTTTCGCCTTGGGTTGTACAAAATTTGTTCAACTTATGAAGAGTTCTCTGCTATGTTGGGGATAAATCCATGCGTTGCGGTGGCTATGCCTGAATTTTCCCGCTCTCTTAGGGAGTTGTTGGCTGGACTTCTCTATATCTCGCCTTCGGCAGCCAGGCCGTTGGTCACGAGAGGAATGATCTCTCTTCCTACTGTGCTGCATTTTGTGCATTTGCAAGATGTCGGCTGCAACATCCTGTATTTTGGAGAATATGGAAATGAATTAAATTGGTGATTTAGGAATTTATTTAATTTGGAGAAATTATTTAATTCAGACGATTTAGATTTAATTAATCCAGTTTAAGTTAATTTCTCGTGTGCCGTATTTTGAGGTGGAAATAGGATGATTTTATAAAATAACTCGGATGGTGATTTTGAGGTCACAGTTGGTTCCGAAAGGGTCGAAATAGTATACTCGGGGTATAAATTGGGTCCCCGGGCGATTTTAGGCCAACCCGATACTGTATAAGGGCTTTTCGATCATTCGGGAGTTTGTGGTTTAGAGAAATCCGAAAATACTAAGGCTTATATCTGATATTTGAGATAGGATCTAGGGTGAACACAATCATAATGGAAGAGAGGCAAGAGGAGAGGGAGATGAGAAGACATCCAAAGCTTCCTACACAGTTTTTCATCCCGAACGCCACGGAATCGAGATCGGAGCGAGGGGAGAGCCACCACACCATCATCAACCACACAATCAGACCTGCTATTGTGAGGCAAATATTTAAATGTCAATTTCTTTAAGCATGTCATAATGCCCATGTAGAATAGGGTGTAATTATCATGTTTTCGGAAGAATTTAATGTATTTGGGTGGTATAAATACATGAATTGATGTAGGGATGCATGTATATATATTATTTGATGTGGGTAACACGAAATCAGTGGGATTGGAATGATTTATGTATAGAAAATCCGGGTTCTTGAAAAATAAAGATGAAGAACATGAGAAAACTAGGGTTTATGTTATTTGAAGAAGATTTCCATTCTTGGATTGAATTATTGATGTTTTTGTGCAAAATTTTCGTTGGAAATGATCCCTATGTGAAGATAAAATGATATTAGAGTATATTTGGTGATTAAGATTGAATCTTGACGGGTTCTTGGTTGAAGAACATGAATCTTGAATGACTTAGGGTTTAATTGATGAACACAAGAAATCTATGAAATTGGATAAATTAAATCATCATTTTAAAAACTTTTTTGAGCCGTTTTGGTTTCGAAAATGTCTATTTTGTCCGCTTAGCCTCGTAGAAAATCCTGTTTTCGACATTTTGTTCTCTGATACGATTTTTTCAAAATGGCTCCGAAATGCCTCAAAACTGCATTTTAAAAATCTGGCCAGATTCGTGGGGTAAATTTTTAGAAATATTATTTCTAGTTGTTATTCCGTTGGGGGTTGCCTAGATTGATTGATTGTGATTGTTGTTCTATAATAAGGACATTAGGCCTAAAGTGGAGATTAGGTTAACATAAAGTGAGACGAATAAATATTGGGATAATTGAAAAAATATCCGTAATTGATAAATGAATGAAAATTCGAGAAGGGTGACGTAGTGATGAGTGAACCTATGTGTATGACCAGTAGTGACGACGGGAATAACTACGAAAAATTTATAAATAGAGTTGTGTGAATACTCGAAGGAAAACGATAGTGAGATAAATCGTAAAGAAAAATGTGCGGTGAGTATTTGAGAGAAACATACTACGCACGTGTATGATTATTAGGTTGTGTGAATACCTATTGATTTAATTATTGGGTTGTGTGAATACCCATTATATTTATTTGATGTGTTCAATGAGGCATTCCGAACCATGTTCGATTAGACATTCTGAACCAATTGTTTGGTGAGACATTCTGAACTAAAGTTCGATGAGACATTCCGAACTTTATTTAATTATTGGGTTGTGTGAATACCCATTATATTTATTTGATGTGTTCGATGAGACAGTCTAAACTATTAGTCCTTAATGAGTGGTATGGGGACATTATAACAAAGTATGCACTCATAGTATATATTGTGTAAATATATACCGTATGAATAATCTTACTTATGTGAGATAGTAAGAAGACTAGATGATGTATATCTAAACAAAGATTTATCTACTTATGTGTGATAGTAGCGAGACGAGATAGTATGTATCTAAGAACGATTAATCTACTAAAGAGTAAATAGTAGGGATATTAGATAGTGTGCATCTAATTAATGATGAATCTACTAATGTGTGAATAGTAGGGAGATAGACAGTGAATATCTTAAATAAAGCTTAAAGAGAAAAACTTAAATGGTAAGGCTTGAACCATAATATACGTGAAATGGTAACGTGGGTTTAATAACAACAGAAGAGAGATGTTAGTTGTTAAGGGTATTCGGTAGCGTACTGTATGGGCGGTATGGGTAAGTTGAGGAGAATCTTAACTAAGGACTTAATGGTAATTTAGGGTAATTGGTAACGTACTGTATGGGCCGTATGGGTGAGCTAGACTGATTTGAGGCTTATTATATTCTTGAGACCTAGTAGATTGGGTAGCTTGACTAGGTGGGACGTTAGGTGCGCATTATAGATGAGAGGTGAGGAAACATCAAGGGAGTGTTCACAGTCTAACATGTGTATCTAATAACTATTTATTTAAATTGATAATTAAATGCTTGATAAATATTTTCAAATGATTTTTACTTGGGCTCTGACCCGTACTTGCAAAACCTTTTTCCAAAACTTTTTAGGTGTCCAGCCACAGGGATGCCAAGCAGGATGATCTGTTCCAGGGATGCGTAACTGCAACACTTGTGGATGCTTGTAGGATTTGGATTTAGACGCTTCAGTTACTTCATTCCTAGTGTAGGACGCAGTTCAGTATTTTATTCGGGCGTGTTGGCCCTCAGTTATCTAATTATCTCAGTCAAACCTTGTACTCAAATTTGATTTATGATGGACTTTTATTTGGTTTTGGTAACTGATGATTTATTCGGTACTATCTTAATTCAGTTGTTTAATAAATGATTGTTCAGCTTATTCATTCATTGTATGGGTGGTTAGTTATGGTATTTGTTTCCGCTTATTGTGTTCGTTTAAATAAAAGATAAAATTTGGCACCGACTTTTTGAATACTAGGTGGTTAGTAAATGTTTTAAAAAGTTTTCGACAGTGATGCTAAGAATGAACCAAATGGGAATCCTATTTTAATTTAATGAAGTCCTGATCACCCGGTATTTAATTAGGCGGGGTGTCACATCGGCGAGGTGGGCTATGTCGGGGACATCATTCTGGGCCTAGTTTCAAAACTGTTGCTGGTGACTGAGAGCTATTGATGGACCCATAACTTGTAACCATTATTTCCTAGATGTCATACCGTCGCAATCCTGCGGTGGTGATACTGGCAGAGACTTTGAATGGTCTGGATGCCTGGTGGGAAGGACGTTCCGACTTTCTAAGGGGTAACCCCGTGATGTTGTTCATGTGGTTGTCAGAGAGGTTCTGTATGGTGGTTCCTCCTAAATACCCTTTGTCGGCTGTACCAAACTTCTTTTCACGTTATTTTATCAATGTAAGCCTAGATATCGAGAGCTGGGGAAACTGGTTTGTAGAGCATGGGGCTCGAGGCTTGCGCTGGTCAGTGCCTTGGTGGGGGGAGTTGTTGCCCATTCTGGAACTTAGAGAATACCAGTATGTTCGGTTGGTTGGCCTCAGACAGATCTCTTTCTATTTTCCCTGGCGGCTTCTGCGCCAATTTCGTTGAGAACAAATTATGCCATTGTGGACATTGGACTTCTTTCCTGTGGAAGATCTGACAGAGCGTATGCGTATGCGGCTTAGCTCTTTGTGGGAGAATAGTCATCCGTTGACCCGTCCATCCCAATCTATTGGTAGGGTCTGGCATGTGTCATGGGATTATATGAAGTGGTTATGGAGAGGAGTAGTTGCCAAGATGCTGGCTATGGAGGCTGGTCAAAGGTGGTTTGTCATTTTCGACACCATGGAGGAAGGTGTTGTGGTTTTCCCCAGGCTAGTCCGGGCTTATCGTTCAATGGAGCTTTAGCAGCACTCCTTCAGGCAACAGAAGTTTGGGGACCCCAGGATGTGGGTGATAATGGGGATGATTCATCTGGAAGCTACGGGTAGGACCCTTTTTATTTATGAAGCTTTTGTAGGTGTTTGTGTAGGTTTTGTGGGAATAACTTTAGAAGGGTTGTTTTAGGCATAGCGGGGCATGTTTTTGTTTGGTTGATAAGGGAATTCGTTTGACTCCCTATGCTGGAGTAATTTGTACTAAAATTTTCAAATAATGAAATAAAGGAGTTTTTGATCATATAGTTGCGCCTCTTGATGAGTTTTGCATTTGATTTATCTATACCAATCGCTAAGTCATACATAATACTTATGCCAATGTATATGATAAAATAAACTGTTATTCTCAGGGATAAGAAAAGAATCGCATTTTGTGAAAAAAGAAGGGAACCGTGCTCAGGTAAAATGGATGAGCTTCCTACGTACATCTGAGGGTTTTAAAAAAAATTTGAAATTCATTTTTGAAAAAAGATTTTTAGAGGATCAGGCCCCACGTAGTTCTGAGTAGAGGGAAATGAAGCATATTTTTTTATTTAGAATAAAAGGGAGATGAAAAGAATCATAGCGCGCCGAGATTTTGGACTAGGGGTAGAATTTCTTGAGATGGTCCAGGTTAACTGGACGGGCCATCTCTTATCCATTAAGGTCGGTGAGCATCGCGGCGCCGCAGGACAGGATTTTCTTCATAATGTAGGGGCCGCTCCAATTGGACATGAATTTCCCTCTGGGATCCCAAATGGGTTCTATGATTTCTTTAAGGGATAATCCCCCTTCTCAGACACCGCGGTCTTTAACTCTCTTGTTAAATGATCTTGCTATTCGGCGATGGTATCCTTGTATATGATACAGAGCCTTCAGTCTTATTTCGTCCAAAAGTGACAATTCATTGAGCTGACTCGGCTTGCATGCATAACGCGCAACGAAGGGATTTCCAGCTCTATGGGTAGGACTGCTTCCATGCCCTAGACTAGAGAGTAAGTGGTAGCCCCAGTAGAGGTTCGAACTGAAGTGCGGTAGCCCCAGAGGGCGTAAGGGATCCAGTTGGTCCAATCTCAATAACTCTCGGTCATCTTGCTGATGATGGATTTGAGATTCTTATTAGCATCTTCAACTGCTCCATTGGTTTGAGGTCGGTAGGGAGAATATTTATGCCTCTGAATTCCATATTTGTCGACCACTTCTATGACTTCTTCCTTGAAATGTAACCAGTTGTCTGATACCAGCTCATGCGGGACCCCATATCAGCAAATGATGTTTTTCTTGATGAACTTGGCTACTTTCTTGGCATTCAGAACTGTGTATGACTCGACTTCGACCCACTTGGAGAAGCAATCAATAGCGACTAAGATAAACTCGTGTCCATTGGATGCTTTGGGTGTGACTTTCCCTGTGATATCGATGCCTCATGTAGAGAATGACCAAGGGACAATCATATTGTACAAGTCCCGCGGAGGCAAGTGTTATAGGTTGGAAAACTACTGTCATATGAGGCATATTCGAACGTAGGATGTGCAATCCTGAACCATGGTAGTCCAGTAATAACCCTGTCGGATGGTCTTCTTGGCAAGAATATGGCCATTCATGTGGGGTCCGCATTCACCATTGTGCATAATTTCTTCAATGTCAGCCCCTGCTATACAGTGTAGATGGGTTATGTTGAAGTTTTTCTTAAATAGTACTTTATCACAGATAATATACTGGGTAGCTAGTCTGTGGAGGGTTGCCCGATCTTTCTTGTCAGAACCTTGGGGGTACCTTCCATGCTTGAGGAGGCGTCAAATATCATAGTACCAACAATTGGCTATCTCGGAATGTTCTTCTAAAATGAGTTCAATGTGGTAGCAGTGGGTTGGTTTGTCTTGATTTTGGAGATGGAAGGGAGATATTGTTATTCCTTTGGGCATATCAATCATAGAGGTTAAGGTAGCAAGATCATCGGCTAGGTTGTTCTTTATTCGGGGTAGGTAATAGAAGGTGATTTCTTAGAATTGGGAAGCTAGCTCTTCTAGGTGGGCATGGAAGGGTAAGAGTTTATCGTCTTTTACTTTCCATTTTCTGAGCACTTGATCGATGATGAGGGTTGAATCCCTAGAGACATCGCGGTATCAAATTCCTTTCTTGAGGGAAACTTTGAGGCCTATTGTACATGCCTCGTATTCAGTCATATTGTTCATGCAGAGAAAATCTAGATTGATGGTGATGGAAATGTGAGAGTCATCAGGGGCGATTAGGAGTACCCTAATGCCATATCCTTTCTTGTTGGTAGGGCCATCGAAGAACATTTTCCATCGAAGGTCTTCTTGGGAGGTACAAAGGATATTCTCATTTGAGAATTCAGAAATATAGATATCAGTTTCTTCCATAGGGTAGTCAGCAAGATAATCGAATATAACCCTTTCTTTCATGGCTTTCTGTGTGACATATACAATATCAAATTCGGTTAGAAGCATCAACCAACAGGCCATTCGGCTAGACAGGGCAGGCTTCTCGAGTAGGTACTTGATATGATCCATTTGAGAAACAAACTTGACGGGAAAGGCGAGCATGTAGTCCCATAGTTTTTGGGTGACCCAGACAAGAGCGACACATGCTTTCTCCAAATCTATGTAGTTAACTTCATACCCGACCAACTTGTGACTGGCATAGTAGATGGCTCTCTCTTTGCAAATTTCTTCAAGGTACTGGGCTAGGAAATTCCCAACTGCAGTATCTGTTATAGTTAGGTATATGAGTAGAGGGAGACTAGGCTGCGATGGCATGAGTACCGGAGGTTGGGTTACGTATTGTTTTATTCGGTCAAAGGCTTCTTGGAAAGCTTCGTTCCAAACCTTGGTCAAATCCTTTCAGGGGAGTTTGAAGATGGGCTCACAAATGGAAGTCAACTGGCTGATGAATCAGCTGATATACTGTAATTTCCCACGGAATCCTCGGACTTCCTTCTCCGTTCGAGGTGGTGGCATTTCGAGTATAGCTTTCAGCTTGGCAGGATCTTCTTTTATCCCTTTCTCACTAGCTATGAATCCCAAGAACTTTCCTTTGGTGACGTCGAAGACACATTTTTGTGGGTTGAGTCGCATCTGGTACTGTCTCAGTCGTTCGAAGAACTTTCGGAGAGCGGGAACATGACCTTCCCTAGTCTTAGACTTGATAATCATATCATCTACGTAGACCTCGATTTCCTTTTGTATCAAATTATGTAAGATGGTTGTGGCGTCCCTTTGGTAGGTTCCCCCTATATTTTTTAGACCAAATGGCATGATAGTATATCAAAAGGTTCCCCAAGGGGTGATGAATACGGTTTTCTCTTGATGATCTGGGTGCATCTTGATCTGATTATATCCAGCAAACCTGTCAATGAATGACTTCAAAGCGTGACTAGCCGTATTGTCCACGATCATGTTAATGTTGCGTAGCGAATAGTCATCTTTCGGATAGGCCTTGTTCAAGTCTCGATAGTCGATGCACATGAGAACCTTTCCTTCTGATTTTAGCATGGGTACGATATTGGCTAGCCGTGTGGGATATTCAATCACACGAATAAAATCCACATTCAACTGTTTGTCCACTTCTTCTTTAACTTTGAGCGACAATTCGGTGCGGAGCTTTCGCAGTTTCGTTTGACCGGTTTGCATTCTGGGAGAGTTGGGATCTCATGCTGAGTTATTTCAGGATCAATGTCGGGCATATCATCGTAGGACCATGCGAAGACATCCACAAATTCCTTCAGTAATTCCTCAAGGTGTGTGCGCTCATGCTCGTCAAGGGTGGCCCCTATCCTAATCTCGCGCATTTGGCTACTAGAATTGAGATTAATAACAATAGTTTCATCTTCATTAAGTTGAATGCGGTTATGTTATTTGTTATTAAACTTATTTACATCAGTTAATAATTGTTCATTTGCAAAATCATCATCATCAAGAGTTTGATTTAGAATAAAGACAATTAATGTATGGCACAACAAGATACTCAAAATCTTCGTTTATTTTATTGATATAAAAAACAACATTGAGAACCTCATCAAAAGAGGTCTCGATTACACCAGAGTAAGGAGGGCCAACAAGAAAGGGAGAAAGGAGGTAAATATGAGGGTTGGGTTGAATATCAACAAGTGGCACAGGTGCATCATACCAGTTGAGGAGAGGTGCATCAACAACTTTGATCAGGATGGACGGATCTGATAGTGTAACATCTGAGTGGATCATACATAGTGCCAACCCCAGTGTTTATAGATTGAAAGAATCTTCAGAGTCACTTTTCTCATAATCTCCGGTATCAGCTATGGTTTCTTCGATGAGTGGTTGCACATGATGCTGGGAACTTTCAGCCTATGAGTAGTTGTCTTGGAAAAATATGTCAATTCCTGGTTTCATCTTCTTATCTATATGATCATACCACGATTCAGGAAAGCCGCAGAAGGGGAAATCTTCACCTTCTCTAATGAATTTTTCGTTCAAGGAATCTCTTGAGACGGTCTTGGCACTTTATGATCTCCTCTTTAGTCGAGGCTGACAGAGCATTCTGAGTTCTTCTACTGACGGTGGATATCCCAGGCCAGAAGGAGTAAAATCTTTCTTCAACATAATGGGTTCCAGTATCCCTTGTTGTCTTCATCCGAGCATGAAGTGCATGTTCTTGAACATCTGTATAACATTGATGTTGCCATGATGGTTATACTCTGGGAAAACCCTATCTTTGAAATCGTCCCCTGTCAGGAGTGGAAGTGGTTAAACTCGGAAGCCTGATAAAAACGTATCATTCTCCCCATGCTGTATCTCGAGAACTGGATTACTGGTGCTTGCATTCTCAGTATTGCCGTCATCACCTAAGATGGTGATGAACTGCCCATTAGTGAAGAACTTCAGTTTCTGATGAAGGGAAGAGGACACACCCTTGATGCTATGGATCCATGGTCATCCAAGTAGCAGATTGAAACAAGCCGGGATATCGATGACTTGGAATTCGACAACAGGATTTATAGGGCCAGTCCCTATTGCAAGTTTTATGGATCCCATCACTTCTCAATGGGTATTATCATAGGCACGTATAGTAGCAGAGGTTGGAGCAAGGTCACTCACTTTCAGTCCCAAATAATTGAGAGTCCTCAACGGGTAGACATTCAGAGCTGATCCATTATCAACAAGAGAGGGCGGGATGGTCTTTCCCATGACTTCGACAACGATATTGAGAGCATAATTGTGGTTAGTTCCAACCTTGGGAATTTCCTCTTCGGAGAAGGATAGCATTCTAGTATAGGTTAGAGATCTGACCAAATTCACTGCTTCTTCTAGTGTGGTAGAAATAGGCATTGTGGGTCCTGTGAGTAGTTTTATCAAAGTATTCCAGTGCAATTGGGAAGACATAAAGAGTCCCCATAGAGTGATGTTAGCTTGGGTTTTCTTCAACTGATTCTTGGACTAGCTTTTTCTGGACTCTGATCTTCATCTGAATCATCAAATTCACCCCCCCATTTGGTAGCAACGATATTATCTTTCCATGAAAAGTCAATACACTCCACAACTTCAACGATTTCTTCGTATAAGTCCTCCCATTCGACGGGAGATGTAAAAGTGAAGGGCCCAGATGCCCTTGTAGGTTCAAAACATCAAGCAACTCGGATATACTGTAAATATCACTAGTTTGTCGAAATAAGCCTACCATGATCTGGATCACATCATCCAAACTGACTTCATCGGTCGGTACCACCTAATTATCTAATTCTTGGGCCCATATCCTAGCTTCCAAGAACAACACACTAAATTTCTGATAGTCGACGGTCATTTGGTAGGGCAATTTTAGCCCAAACTCTTGGGGTTGGTTCAACACTTCTATTAATTCCATATCTTTTCCTCCAGAACGGGTGCGGACAGTGATGCATGCTCTGGTAAGGAGTGACAGGGACTGATCGACTGGGCTAGTAGGGTGTAAAATAATTTATGGGCAAGTTTGGAGGGGTTTAGGGGAGTATATGGGTATGATGGGTGATTTGCTTGGGAAGATTTGTGTAGATGGGTCAAATTCTAGATCTTCTTTGAGGAAAATTGCATTTGTATGATTCAGGAGTGGATTTTGGGTAGTGTTTAGTTTAGCATTGGCTGGTGGGGTGATAACACCCAGGTCAATCAGGCCTTGGATCATATTTCGAAGGTGGAACACTGGTCGGTGGTATGTCCGACAGTTTGGTGAAAGTCACAATGAGCATATGGTTTGGAATTTTTAAGAAGTGGGTTTGGTAATGGACGAGGGTCCAAGGGTTTGATAAGGTTTCGGCTCAAGAGTGCCAGGTAAACTTTGGAGAGGGGAGCGTGAAGCTCGGCGTATTCCATTTGGATTGGGTTAGGGCATCTTTCTGGTGCCCATGAAGTGGTAGACTGAGAGATGTTGTTGATGGTTGAAATAACGATATTGGAAGGCTTTTCAAACTTTCTGGGAGCGAATTGCCCCGATACTTTCTTTGGTTCAACTTCTATCTTGGAAAGGCCTTCTTCGATCTCCACTCCTGCTTCTCGGAGGTCTCGAAAATGAGGGTAGTCCTGTTCTCCCATTGGTGCTCGAACATGGGGTAGGAAGTTCTTCTTCACGATACTGACTTGCTCCTCTTCAGAGGGCCTATTGGTCATGGTGGTTTATTTCTCTCTCAACCTTGCTATGAAGTTACAAATTGATTCCCCAGGGTTCTGCTTGAGAAAGTCTAAGTCACGACGAGTAACCTCTAACTCTTCATTGTACTTGTACTGTGACATGAACTAACGGGAAACATCCTCCCAACTTTAGATTATGGACTCCTCGAGAGATAAGAACTAGCGAAGAGCGCTGTCCTTTAAGGTCTGTTGGAACATTTGGGCTATTATTTCCTCGAAGGCCCCTAGGAGAGTCATGGCTAGGTGATAACTTCAGAGGTGAACAATTGGAGGTCCACTACACCCGAATTTCTCAATATTGGGCATCTTGAACTTTTTCAGTAACCTGACTTTAGGATAGGGAGACATGTGGGTGAAGTCCATGTAATTCCCAGAGAGTCTGACTTGGTCGAACTTCTTGGTCAACATCTTAAGGTCTTCCTTGACTTTGTTCAATTCTTCCTCCTTCGGATCAATGGTTATGGGTAAGTTAGCCCCTGTCTGGGAAAGATTCGACATAGGGAGTTGGGCTGGCGACGGCCCATTAGCAGGAGGATCACGTGGAGCATGCTGGTATTCCTCGGGAACCCAAATAGGCTCGTGTGCGGGCAGACCCATAGTGTGAGGGAAGAGGACCCCAGGGTCTTTGGGAACATGGATCCGATTTTTTTGCATCTCATGAACCTCGGTTTGAAAGTTATCAATCTTAGCAGTGAGTTGAGCTAGGACTCTCATCAATTCTAGCTACACATTCGGCATTGGGTCTGTGTTCTCCATGGAAAGCAGAAGAATTTCGAACTCAGAGGAAGTGAGGGGACTGACAGAGCTTCGGGGCTGTTCTCACTACACCAAAAATAGGAAACTAGCACGGTTTAAAACCGTGCCAGACGCAATCTGGCACGGTTCAAAACCGTTCCAGATTTTCCAATCTGGCACGCTTTTGGAACGCTTTTAAACTGTGCCAGTTTTTTAATCTGGCACGCTTTTAAACAGTGCCAGATGTTAAATCTGGCACGCTTTTGGCACACGCCAAAACCGTGCCAAATTATCTATTTTCTGGAACGCTTTTGGCACGGTTATAAAGCGTGCCAGATTGTTTTATAAGCATTCTCATTTTTATGCATTGGCACGGTTTTGGCACGGTTTAAAACCGTGCCAGATTTTTCAGTTGATTAAAAAAATAATAATAGGAACCAAATCTGGAAAATCTGCAAATTCCAAATTCGGTAGGAAAAATATTTATTATTTGCAAAAACAAAATCAAGAAAATTCACAAATTATGAATATCGCAGGTTGTTGATAAACTAATGTGCATACAAACTTCAAAAAATTACAAGAGATAATACCAATATAAACCAACACTTGATCATAAAAGTCGATAATAACTTCAAAAAATTACAAGAGTTAATAGTTCTCATATAAAAAAAAAATTGGGCAGAGTTTCCTCTATTTTTTTAGCATTCCAAAACCTGCTAACATAAAATCTGTCCATATAAAGCCCGCACGGCCATAAAAGTCAACAATAAAACTACTATATCCAGCACGACCATAAAAATAAACCATAAAACTACGGAAGCCTGCTCGGCCATAACACAAAAAATAGAATCCTGAATATTAACGACACTAAATACACAATCCCCCTGTTGTAAAGCATTGACTTCTTCGTGTGTTCCAAGTGGATAAAAGCTAACGATTGAATGTCATCCTACAAAAAAAATAAGACAAAAAAGATACAATATTAGTAACCAAGTCATTTTTAAAAAAATATTCAAGCAAAAAAATTGCATATACAAGAAGAAAAATTGCATATACGACTACGCGGTCAGTTCCTACAAGTTACATTGATCCCGTGCGAGGTGTTTGTGCCTCCTACGGGGTCGTTTGGGGGCTGGTTCGGGTTTTCACCCCTTAACGGCCTATTTTCAATTCTAAGTGTGATTTTTGCAAATTATCGTCATATTCTCAAACCGGGAGTCCCGGGACTACGCGATCAGTTCCTACAAGTTACATTGGTCCCGTGCGAGGTGTTCGTGCCTCCTACGGGGTCGTTTGGGGGCTGGTTCGGGTTTTCACCCCTTAACGGCCTGTTTTCAAGTCTAAGTGTGATTTTTGCAAATTATCATCATACTCTCATACCGGGAGACCCGGGACTATGCGGTCAGTTCCTACAAGTTACATTGGTCCCCTACGAGGTGTCCGTGCCTCCTACGGGGTCGTTTGGGGTCTGGTTCGGGTTTTCACCCCTTAACGGCCTGTTTTCAACTCTAAGTGTGATTTTTGCAAATTTGGGTCATACTCTCAAACCGAGAGTCCCGGGACTACGCGGTCAGTTGCTACAAGTTACATTGGTCCCGTGTGAGGTGTTCGTGCCTCCTACGGGGTCGTTAGGGGGCTGGTTCAGGTTTTCACTCCTTAACGGCCTGTTTTCATGTCTAAGTGTGATTTTTGCAAATTCGGGTCAAACTCTCATACCAGGAGTCCCGGGACTACGCGGTCAGTTGCTACAAGTTACATTGGTCCCGTGCGAGGTGTTCGTGCCTCCTACGGGGTCGTTTGGGGGCTGGTTTTGGTTTTCACCCGTTAACGGCATGTTTTCAAGTCTAAGGGTGATTTTTGCAAATTATCGTCATACTCTCAAACCGAAAGACCCGGGACTACGCGGTCAGTTCCTACGAGTTACATTGGTCCCGTGCGAGGTGTTCGTGCCTCCTACGGGGTCATTTCGGGGCTGGTTCGGGTTTTCACCCCTTAACGGCCTGTTTTCAAGTCTAAGTGTGATTTTTGCAAATTATCATCATACTCTCAAACCGGGAGACCTGGGACTACACGGTCAGTTCCTACGAGTTACATTGGTCCCGTGCGAGGTGTTCGTGCTTCTTACGGGGTCGTTTGGGGGCTGGTTCGGGTTTTCACCCCTTAACGGCCTGTTTTCAAGTCTAAGTGTGATTTTTGCAAATTATCGTCATACTCTTAAACCGAGACTCCCGGGACTACGCGATCAGTACCTACGAGTTACATTGGTCCCGTGCGAGGTGTTCGTGCTTCCTACGGGGTCGTTTGGGGGGTGGTTTGGGTTTTCACCCTTTAACGACTTGTTTTTAAGTTTAAGTGCTGATTTTTGCAAATTATCGTCATACTCACAAACCGGGAGACCCGGGACTACGCGGTCAATTCCTACAAGTTACATTGGTCCCGTGCGAGGTTTTCGTGCCCCCTACAGGGTCGTTTGGGGGGTGGTTTGGGTTTTCACCCTTTGACGGCTTATTTTTAAGTTTAAGTGCTGATTTTTGCAAATTATCATCATACTCTCAAACCGAAAGACCCAGGACTACGCGGTCAGTTCCTACGAGTTACATTGGTCCCGTGCAAGGTGTTCGTGCCTCCTACGGGGTCGTTTGGGGGCTGGTTCGGGTTTTCACCCCTTAACGGCCTGTTTTCAAGTCTAAGTGTGATTTTTGCAAATTATCGTCATACTCTCAAACCGGAAGACCTGGGACTACACGGTCAGTTCCTACGAGTTACATTGGTCCCGTCCGAGGTGTTCGTGCTTCTTACGGGATCGTTTGGGGGCTGGTTCGGGTTTTCACCCCTTAACGGCCTGTTTTCAAGCCTAAGTGTGATTTTTGCAAATTATCATCATACTCTTAAACCGGGACTCCCGGGACTACGCGGTCAGTACCTACGAGTTACATTGGTCCCGTGCGAGGTGTTCGTGCTTCCTACGGGGTCGTTTGGGGGGTGGTTTGGGTTTTCACCCTTTAACGGCTTGTTTTTAAGTTTAAGTGCTGATTTTTGCAAATTATCGTCATACTCACAAACCGGGAGACTCCGGACTACGCGGTCAATTCCTACAAGTTACATTGGTCCCGTGCGAGGTGTTCGTGGCCCCTACAGGGTCGTTTGGGGGGTGGTTTGGGTTTTCACCCTTTGACAGCTTGTTTTTAAGTTTAAGTGCTAATTTTTGCAAATTATCGTCATACTCTCAAACCGGGAGACCCGGGACTACGCGGTCAGTTCCTACAAGTTACATTGGTCCCGTGCGAGGTGTTCGTGCCCCCTACGGGGTCGTTTGGGGGATGGTTTGGATTTTCACCCTTTAACGGCTTGTTTTTAAGTTTAAGTGCTGATTTTTGCAAATTATCGCCATACTCTCAAATTGGGAGACCCGGGACTACGCGGTCAGTTCATACAAGTTACATTGGTCCCATGCGAGGTGTTCGTGCCTCCTACGGGGTCGTTTGGGGGGTGGTTTGGGTTTTCACCCTTTGACGGCTTGTTTTTAACTAAGTGTGATTTTTGCAAATTATCGTCATATTCCCAAACCGGGAGACCCGGGACTACGCGGTCAGTTCCTACAAGTTACATTGGTCCCGTGCGAGGTGTTCGTGCCCCCTACGGGGTCGTTTGGGGGGTGGTTTGGGTTTTCACCCTTTAATGGCTTGTTTTTAAGTTTAAGTGCTGATTTTTGCAAATTATCGTCATACTCACAAACCGAGAGACCCGGGACTACGCGGTCAGTTCCTACAAGTTACATTGGTCCCGTGTGAGGTGTTCGTGACTACTTCTTTCTAATTCTGGTATGTTTATTAGTTGTTTTACGTTTTCATTTACCAATGTTCAATTTTCAAATGTTGTATGCTAGCCTTAATCAATTTAGAACACTTACTTATTTCATAAAATTTCAACAGAGTTTCCTTTGTTTATTCATGAAATCCAACTTATTTTAATATTAACATAAGCCCAACAACAACAACAAGCACAAAAGCCGCAGCTAAACCAAGCACATGTGTTCGATGTGGGTCCTATCGATTTGTCGATTTATTCCGAGTCCTATTGTGAAATATTGAGTATTGTCCTCACCATGGGTCCTATTCATTATACTAAATAATTACGAGTGTACAAAATAAATAAGACGGTCATAAAGTCTATAAGCATGAACTATAATGTTACCATAGAAGTAGGATCTTACTTAAATTGGTATAGCATCTAAATAAAGTAACTATGATTTAAACATGCTTAAAACATCAAAAACACAATATTAATTCATGATTTAATGATAAAACCCAATTCTGTATCAAGAACCCTAAAAATTCAATCTTAATCAATTTGATCCCATTCTCTAAATATTTACGCATATATTCAAGGGGTTTATGAACAATTCATAGTAGAAGTCAATTCATATACATAATCTATCAATTTCAACTCATATTGAAATACAAATAAACCAAACCAAAGATGAGGTAAGTTTGGTAATGGCCAGGCTATAGGGGACAATATAAACTTGATGTAACAACAGAGATGAGGTAAGTTTGGTAATGGCCAGGCTAGTGTTAAAACCAAGCACTAAAAGCTTAGGATTCACTCCATTAAAGATGAAGAGGGTAATACTTGGGAGAATAATCAAGACGTTATTAATCATATTGTGGGATTATTTAAGAAACAACTTACAGAAGACCAAACTACCATCTTTAGTAGTGTAACTACAAACCTTATTCCTTCTCTCATTTCCACTCCGGAGCTAAGAATCTGAAAAATGTATGGGCACATTATGATATACAATTGCAGTTACGATGATTTCAAGCCATGAGATGAAAAATAGATTAAAAAACTAACACAAACTTGAACTTTTAAAAAATGTACTAAATTGAAAACATAACATTCTGAATAACATCCTTAAACTTACCGAAGGCGTTCAACAAAAGGTTTTAGGGACATTATCTTTTTCTCCTTAATCCGAGGAAACACATTGCAATGTAGAACTGTGATGGAGCATACTTGGGAATGTTTTTTACTGTCTGTCTAGTATGCATAACACAATATTGTCCCAACAAAATACATGTTAAATTACAAAACATCTTGTAGGTTAATAACAAGTGAAAGAATAAAATACATGTCAAATTAGTTAGAAATTACTTTATCATGGGGCAAAAACTAAAAGATAAAATGGAATTTTAGTAGCTCTAGAACCCCGGGCACCATTGTTAGGCTTTTGAAGTGCAAAAAAGGGTGCATAAGATTGGTAACTGCAAATAAAGCAAATAAATGTCAAAATAACCTATATAGGTACACTAACTCAGATTCGTGAATATGGATATTTCAACACAAATAATAGCAGTGGATGAGCTAGCTAACAAGGTAACTCAAGAGGTGACTCTATCTAACAAAAATAACAAGAGGAATAAGAAGGAGGGACATTCCAAATGACCAAGCTGGCTACCTGGAACATTAGGGGACTCAACTCCCCTCATAAGAAACAAGAAGTGAAAAGGTTGACAAATGATAATCAATTATCCCTTGTTTGAATCCTTGAATCGAAAGTCCAAAAGAACCATATGCCTACAGTAGCAAATAATAGCTTCTGGAATTGGAGTTATTGCCACAACTGCCCTGAAATTAGGGGTGTGGCTAGGGTCCTCATTGCTTGGGACACTGTCATTTTTGAAGTCGAGGTTCTGAATTCTCATCCTTAAGCCTTATTTTGTAAGATTAGTTTTGTAGAGGTGAATAAGTTCTTCTTTGCTACCCTTATATATGGGTTGAACCTTGACCATGAGAGAATTCCTTTGTGGATTTTTTTAGACTAAACAATACCACCATTGTTGACCAACAGTGGACCATCATGGGTGCTTCAGTATCTCCAGAAATAATGAAGAAAAGAGAGGGAGAATGGGAACTGATTTGAGGGCTTTAACTGAATTCAACAACTGCTTAGCTGGCATTATGATGGAGGACATGACCACCTCTGGCCTGTGGTACTCATGGTCCAATAAAAGTAAAGGGGTTGCTAACACTCAGACTATAATTGATAGAGTGATAACTAACTTTCATTGGAGTGATACATTCCCTACTTCCCAATCTAATTATCTTTTCCCTGGGATATCTGACCACAACCAAATTGTTGTCTCTATTCTTAACCTCAGAGTCAACCTTCCTAAACAATTTAAATTCTTCTAATTCTAGATGCATCATGAATACTTCTTTCCCACCCTTGAGAACTCATGGTCTGAAGAGTGCTCTCTTTCTCCTATGGTCAAACTGTCCACCAAACTCAAACGACTCAAGATCGAGTTAAAACTTATGAATTTGAAGTTTTATTCTAACATATCAACTCGAGTGAAGAATGCCAAACCGATGTTATATTCCATCCAAGCAAACCTGGGCAAATATGGCACCAATAATCGCAAAATCCTAGACTTAAGTAAAGATTTAGACCCCTGAAATCGTATATAGGTACCCCCTAAAATCGAAACTGATATATATATATATATATATATATATATATATATATATATATATATATATATATATATATATATATATATATATATATATATATATATTTAGTGATTTCTCAATTTTATATGCATTTACTGATTTCTCCATTTTATGCATATATATATGTATGCATATATTTGTTGATTTCTCAATTTTATGCATACATATATATATATATATATATATATATGTATGTATGTATGTATGGTACCCCTGAAATTGAAATGGTACCCCTAAAATTGAAATGGTACCCCTGAAATTACCCCTGAAATTGAATATGTATGGTACCCTTGAAAGTTGAAATTGAAACTGATATATATATCAGGTACTCGAAATCGGAACCCCTGAAATCGAATCAGGTACTAGAAATCGGTACCTGAAATCGCACCCCTAAATCGGAACCCCTGAAATCGAATCACGTACCAGAAATCGGTACCTGAAATCCAATTGATATATATATATATATATATATATATATATATATATATATATATATACCCCCGAATATATATATATATATACCCCCAAAATTGCTACCAACCCCGAAATCCCAACAACTGATATACCCCCCGAAATCGCAACAACTGATATACCCCCAAAATTGCTACCAACCCCGAAATCGCAACAACTGATATATATATATATATATATATATATATATATATATATATATATATATATATATATATAGAGAGAGAGAGAGAGAGAGAGAGAGAGAGATGTAATACCTGACGAAGATGGAATCCGGAGCAGCGACTCGGAGCAGGAGCAGCGACTCGGAGCAACGATGGAAGCCGGTTGCGTGGGGAGATAAGGAGGAGATGATGGGAGCCGACTGGGTGGGGAGGGAGAGAGAGAGAGAGAGAGAGAGTTAGGGTTAGATTGTCTTGAAATTTTGGTCCCCTCTTCAAATTTTGGGGGGTTATTTTTTTAACAAAGTGTACTCATATTTGGCACTGTTTAAAACCGTGCCAAAATTTGGCACTTTTTCAAACCATGCCAGATTATGATAAAACCGTGCCAGATTTTGTCACGGTTTTAAACAGTGCCAGAATCTCCTTCCCTAAGCGTGCCAGTTTCTTGTTTTTGGTGTAGTGTCTACTGAAGACCGAAGCCAATAGGGAGCCAGGCCAAGGGCATGCAATCGACCTAAGAAGGAGAAAATTTGGGATTTATTTTTGGAAAAGAGAAAGGGAAAACTGTTTATTTTTAGAAAAGGAAGGAATTGACATTTTTGGAAAATATAAGGACAAAATGTTTTTAGGTAAAAAGGGAGAAAAATAAATGTTTTTGGTATTTTTGATGAAAGAGGAAGAAATTTTTTGGACACTTTTCGAAAAAATAAAGAAGGAAAAGATGAGAGACGGGTATCAACATGATTATTATGTTTATTAGGTTCTCACTTGTATTAGGTTTACCAAAAATGCAAAAAGAAATTTCGAACGGGATCTGAACCTGGAAATATTAGGTTTGAAAAATAAGTAAAAAAAATTATGGTTGAACTTGTTACCAGGCTCATGGACAAGGTCCTATTTTTAAAAGGTGAAATCGCGCAAAAATTTAGGCGGTATGCCGACCTGTCATTTCGGCAGAGTTTCGGGTAGAAATCGGCAAACTAAATATGAGTGCCCTAGGTTTGACACCTATATGCGGGTATGTAGTTGTTAGGTTAATTGGAAGGGTTCCCCCCTTTGGCATGACTTCCACGATATACGTCTTGCTTTTGAGGGAAATCGGTACGTGTGGACAAGCCATTTGATATACCTGAGTGTACGTGAATTGCCTCACTATGTACCTCGTGGGGACGGTACATGTGAGAGCGAATTCGATATACTCGACGTATGTGAGCGATTTCCCTACGATATACCTCCCGTCATGACTTCAGTCTAGCGGAACGATGCGGGGGAACCGTTCGATATACGTCGAAGGTACCTGGCCAATGTAAGGTGAGAGTCATATCACTTAGGCTAATTGTGACCTGCCAGACCAGCGCCCATCACGAAGTGACCCCCAGTTACAGGACAAAATTTGGTCAATAGCAATGCTCTTTGGTGATGTAGTGTGCAATATGCATGATTCTTTATTAGCATCTTATGGAGAGAGTATCTTTACTTGGCATGATGAGTAAGGAAAAAACTTTATACTAATCATGGACATGTGAGAATGAGTGGTGTGTAATTATCTACAAGTGAGTATGTGGTAGTGAACCTAAGCATGGATTTATAAGTGATCTTAGGTGCTCGTGGTGTGAAGTGTACATGGAGAATTTCTACAAGTGTGTGGGTGAATAATGACATAATCATGAGGTATATATGTTCAAGAAATAATAGAGGAGAGAAGAGGGAACATACGGGTAGGTGCATACACACACAAGAAAACAAACACCCATGCAAAATAGAGTCTAGCCCTCTTATGAAAAAGTCCCCAACGGAGTTGATAACTTGGTTCTTTGTATGTTGTCGTTACGGGAACCAAGCTAATCAAAACCTTCAATTACCTACAAAATATAACAAAACTAGAGTGTATAGGTAAGCAAGGGTATCAATCCAAATCTAAGGAGTGAAACAAATGAAAAGTCATGCAATCCATTTTTCTAATTATTTTCTTTTTTTTACTTTTTCTTTGTTTTCTATTTTTTTTATATGATTTTCTTAATATTAAAACAATTTTCAAGGGGTCAAATAACTAAACTAAATTAAAGATCTAAAGAACTAACTAAAAAATGTGATGAAACATAAGTGAAATCTAACTAACTAAAAATGTAAAATATAAGAAGAGTGAGAAATAAAAGTGAGAGATAACAAGAGATGGGATGACACCATATATTCTAGTTAATCTTATTAATTAATTCATTCAAATTAAACGTCCCAAGTTAGTATCTTAATTACAAATCAACTCTCATTGCAAATGTAGTTTTAATAATAACTTTTAGAAAATTAAATTCAACACTCCAACAACTCTTGAAAAGTAGATCCAAAAATCATCTAACAACCCACCCGCTAGGATCGATTTACTAAATTAGTTTAAATAATAGAAATAAGCTTAGAGTTGAAATTCAAAGAAATAATTTCACATTTTAGAAAAACCTGTCTCTAGTTCGATTCTAAAATGGAAACTAAGACTAGAATCTCGATTTTCTCTCGAAAATCATTTACCCTCTCTCGAGTCGTAAATTAAAAGTAAGAGTGCAAAGTTAATCATCAAATGAACATTTAATGTAAATAAACAAAGTAAAGTGGATTAACATCAAATAATGGGTTCATCCCACCCCTTGAAAGGGGTTTCTAGCCTAATATGATGATAAAATACAATAATCAAGCAATAAAAGGCACTAAATGAAATAGTAGAGATAAGAGAACAAATCTTCAAACAAGTCTCCTTGATTTGCAAAAACAAATGGGTCTACTCTTTGCTTTTATAATGGGCACATTAGGGCAAGGGGCATAATGGACAAGAGAGGTGCATGCGGTTTGTGAGGTAATGGGTGAGAGGATAAATTGAGGCATTTTTGGAAAGTGGGTAAAAGTATAAGTGGGTTAAGTGATGGGGGTTATTTTGTTTTTGTCTTGGGTGCTTGTCTTTGGACTTTAACAAAATCGTGTAAGGCATTTGGGAGAGTTGGGTTTTAGGATAAATGGGTATTGGGGTAAATGGTGGGTTTTTGGGTGAATGGATAATTAAGGAACATGTGGGTTAAATGTTTATTTTTGGCTCTTTGGCTTATTGTGTTTGTGCAGGAGAAAAAAATCGTGTTTGGCTTTGGTGGGTTTTTAAAAATGGGACAAAGGTAAAGCATGGGTTTGTCATTGAAGTGGGTTTTGGTTTCAGCATCCGATTTTGGTTCGCGAGTTGGGCAGATGTTTGCCATGGCTCGGGTTGTTTGGGGTTCTCGGGTTCAGGCATGGGGTCGCAACGGGTTGTTGGATGGGTATGTGGATATTGGAGGTGGTCATCGGGTTAGACTTAGGAGCAGCTTGTGGGTTTCGCCGGCGCCGGATTAATGAGGTTAGGATAGTCCGGTTTGTGGTGGCCAGAGCTGCGCTCGTCGACAATTTTGGACAGGTGGGTTGGGGGGTGTTGACTGGTGACGAGTAGATTTGAGTTTTGGCTGGGTAAATGGGTTGGTGATGGTTGGGTTTTGGGTATTTGGACGGTGAGATTTTGGTTTGAGTTTGAGTTTGGGAATCGAGTTTATAGGTGAGCTGAGGTGCAATGGATCGGAGCTAGTGGGTTGAGGGAAATGGGTATAACCCGAGATGACTCGGGTTTGGAATTGGTTGAATAGTTGGTGATCCGAGTTTGGGGAGGTCCGATTGGGTTTCATGGGTTTCAATCCGGGAGGGTCGATCATGGCAGGGGGTTTCCATGGGTCTCGGTTTGATGTTGGTCAGGTAAGGCAAGTTTGGTTGAAACCGTGTATGGGGGTTGTCTGCCGGTGGGTTTTAATTTGGGATGGCTGGGTCGAGGGTTAGTTTTGGTGGTTTGGGTTAGAGGTTTTGGAGGTTTTGTTTGCTGGTGGGTATAAGGTATGGTGGAATGAATTGAGTATGGAGATGGGTATGTGTGTCGGAATATGATGGTGATGGAGGAGAGAGAAAGAGAGAGTATTGGGAGGTAGAAGATGGTGAGGGGGTGTTTCTGTGTGAAGATGTATGGGAAAAAGGATGAGGGTGAGCGTTTTGTTTAAGTGTATGTGAGTGTATGGGTGTGTGTGTTTTTATTTGTACTTAAAAAGAAAACAAAACAACCTAACTAACTAAAAATAAAACTAACAGACCAAAAATTAAAATCTACTAAAATGAAATCCTAATATAAAAACTCAAAATAAAAATAAAGTAAAAAGTAAAAATCATTAAACTAAAACTAAAGTCCGAAAAAAATGTAAAATCTAATAAAACCAAAAAATAAATTCCTAAAAAAAAACTTATCCCAATAAAATAAAGACTAAAAATAAAAAATAAAACTATACTAGATAAAAAGAAATATAAAAATCGCAAATAAATCCTAAAAATCCTAAATAAATCTAAAATAAATCATAAAAATAAAAACGACTCAAAATAAAAATCTAAAAATTAATAAAAGTACAAACTCAACACACACAGGGCTCGGGGAAGGATTAGGCTAGGTCTGGGCTAGGTTAGGGTTACGGGATTGGTTATTTAGCACTTTCTTGCTGCAAATTGCCTCGAAATAGAGCTTTTGAAACCGCAACTGCAATCAAACCTACACAATAAACAAATATCCGCATAAGACCCAATTTTTTCAAGAATTAGCAATTAAAATACGTCTATTCGGGGTATATAATATACACTTTTGGGTGCTTATCAGGAGTCGCCACTGTGGCCATCCCGATCGAGATCGCACACTGGGCTTCCTCGCTCTCTCCGCCTCTCTGCCCCGTCTTTCTTGAAAAAGGGTGGGTGCGAGGGAGATGGATGGAGAAGGAAGTGGGGATCAAAAGGTCTCACGCCCTTACTCAGGAACGCTTCAACCGTCGTCAGTGCAAATTTAAAGAGATGGAGTCGCCAACCTATTTTGTACAAAACAGGCAAAATAACATGTTGCCGCCTCGAGAGAGCGGCATCAAAGACAAATCGACGCATACGAAAGCAATAGTTCGAAGGTCCGGGGGCTAAGTTACGGAATGGGAAGGTGTTAGGCATCCATCCCGCCCTTTCGGTCTCTCATGGGCTACTGCTATTATTTTCCTTTATTTCTCTGGGAAGTGTGTGTGCGTGTATATATAATGGAGATCGAAATTGTTCAACTCATATCATGGGAAAGGTAGAGTGAAGTCATCCATAGGAATATTCCCAAAATAATATATAGAAAATATGATTTATGCGTTTATCGTGATATCGATCGTTATCATGAAATGACAATATGTGTTGAATGAAACGTTAACAAGCATAATATGTATATTAATGCACGAATATGATAAATGCGGAAATGGGGGATTTGGTAATATTGGAAAATTGGGAAATTTTGGACTCGAGTCCCATGTTTTAATCCAAAACACCTATGTATCCTATAAAAGCATCAAAGTCCACGTAGTTCGAATGCGACATGGGGGTGGGCTTTATCCCATAGATTCAAATGGAATTTTATTATATGTGTGCGTGTTTAGAAAATGTGTTTTTAGTTTTGGAAAAGTGCGATGGATAATCCCGTTCGAAATTTATGAGTATAACCCTCTTTTTGATTTTTTGGTTTTTTATAGAAAATAAAGTATGGGCAATATACTAATAAAAATGTAGATATTAATGTGTATGTGCTAGGGTAAGAACTAGATTATGAATCTAATGAAATTTATGTAAAAAACAAGAATTATAAAGAGGGAGGAAAGGAATTGAACCTTCTTTGAAGATTGATCTTTGGTCTTGGATGAACTCCCTTGACTGTGAGATGCAGGTTAGATGAGAGAGAATGAGATTTTGCCAAATTGGGTATGAAAAGGATGGGAATGTAAGCTTGAATGGAACTTCACATGGAGGAACTTCGCTGATTTCGAGAGAATGATGTTGAAGTCACTGGTGCTTATGGATTTTAGGTGTGCCTTAGAAGTGAGGTCATGCTATTTATAGGGTGAGGGGTGGTGCTGATCCGCATTACCCTACTTCCTGCCTATTGGCAGGTGACCCTAGACACATTGCCGATAGGCAGTCTTGTGCAGATTTTTCTGGAAAAATGGCCGTAAAATGTAATCCATTGATCCGAATTGTACACGGGTCATACCGTTAGAAAGGTACTTCAGATATCATCAAGAGTCCTTTAGAATTCTCCTGGGTCCGGGATTTGACTTTGGGTCAAATGTGGCTCGGAAGCGCACGTCGATCCTTTGGACGAGAGATCGTCAGACGGAAACGGATCATTCGTTTGTATGGTAAGTCAGAATCGCACACATGGCGGATCGTTGGAAAGTTTAGGAGTTGTACTTTGATATTCCAAAGAGTTTTTCTTAGTTCAGAAAGTTGACTTTTGTCAACCGGGGCCCAGAAGAGTCTGATGACCTTTTGGAGTAAAATGGATCATTCGTCCGTACCGTTAGTCAGAATCGCGCACGGGGCGGGACGTTGGAAAGGGTATTCAGTTCCTTTTGGTGATTCATTCGGTATCATTCGATCTGAATAGTTTACTTAGGTCAAACAAAGCCCGAGAGCTCCCGGTGGTCTCTGGATCGATTTTCGGGGGAAAATTGATCGTTCGTCCGAACGGTTATGCCATTTCGCACACGGGTGGACCTTTTGGAAAGGGGTTTCAGTGCTCTTCGAATATTCAAAGAGCTTTTGCTCTGATGACATTGTTGACCGGAGTCAAACGCAACCCGAGAGTGCCCGATGGCCTCTAGATCAATACTCGGGGTGTGACCTAGGGTTTATAATAAAATGGGGAGCTGCTAGGGACCTAAGGCGAGACTTAGGGGGTCCTATAATGTGGTGTCTACAATGGCGCTCTCACTATCTCAAGTTCTTAGCGCTATATAAATAACGAGCTATATCTCTCTGCTCGACAAGGAACACAATGCACCCTAAATCACATCAGTAAAAAGTCCCTATGTACCGGGATAAAATATAACTAGACAACATACTCACAGAAGTCTAAGATACAATATAATTTATATATATATATATATATATATATATATATATATATATATATATATATATATAGAGAGAGAGAGAGAGAGAGAGAGAGAGAGACCCATTCCTCTTTCAGGTGATGCCTCACAAAATAATATAACTCACCCTAGAATAACAAGCACGATAGTTTTATCACACAATCTACTACCGCTCAAACCCTCGGTACATAGTCACTATACATGTTCATAATAAGTCCTACTTTCTTAACTCTCAAAAGTACTAAATCATAACATAAAAATTATCTTAGTTCCCACACCCGCTCCCCTACAGGTGACACCGAAAAGTCCCGCTACCCAATGGGAAATACATTCATAATAGTGTATTGTGACACACTCATGTCACTAAACTCGACTCGCACTCGACTTATAGTGTTAACAATCATGTATTGTGACACATTCATTTCACCTGAACTTATCCCATACTCACAAGGATGAAACAAAAATATTACCTCCACTTGCCATCTGCCTCGCCTGATCGTCGGGTCCCTGAACGTAACTCTCGCACCGGAACTGACCCATGATCTATTGCAATGGTTGTACATCCAGGATCTCATCCCGTAGTTGCCCCTACCTCACTTTGGGCAACCCCTTCTTTTATGACCTATACACCCACCAGTGAAACATCGGCCCGAAAATCTCTCTGCCTCTGATCACGGCCTTGCTGGCCTCCCCCATTGTTCCCTTGGCCCTAACGACCCGAAGGAACGGGATGCTACTGCTGCTAAGGCCCCTACTGGTCCTGCCTGAACCCATTATTCTCAGCTTGATAACCTCTGGGCCTAAATCTCATAGCCTCATTCCCCTGTCGGAAATCTCGCTCATTCTGCTATTATGCCCCACTAGCACCATTCCCATATACTCTCCCAGTCTGACTGGTCTCACCTTCTCACTGTGGACAAGTTCAATATAGACGACCCTACTCTCCACACGTAAGACATTTTTTTATATCATCCCCTATCTATGGCCCCACTGACCATGTCAGGGTGTCCTTTTCTTGGACCTGGTAGTCTTGCCCCTGATTGCTACCCTTATTGTCCCTTTGGCTCCACTGGTCCTATGAAACTAGTTGTTGGCCTCGATGGCCATGATTGAATGCACCGTCACTTGGTAGGAATTTGATTTGATCTGAATAATTTAAATGGGTCCCCTACTGGGTATACCCTCCTCTGGTGTTTCATTATCACCTTTAAATCCAGCCTTGCTTGTCGGTTAAATTCTCCAACACTCTTGGCTCCCTTCTTATGAAAGCGTTGATATAAGCTTGTACCTTGACGACATCGACACTTGTCATCCTAGCCGTATTTTCCACCCACGCTTGTGTCTTCTACCCACGAGTCCATTATCAACTTATAGACCTTTTAATATTCTTTGTACCCCCTTCATCGGGTATGAAGTTTGCTAAACATGGTAACTCCTCTCTTACGATCAGTCTTTATCTTGCTAACTTGTGATAAGTTCCGAAACTCCATTCTCATCTTTGTCCGAACAGCAGATGGAAGATCTTACGAACAAATCACAACCAAATTTCTCGTTTAATTCCATATGTACTTCTTTATATGTGGTGACTAACTCTCATCATTCAACGCTGCTCCTATGAGCTAAAAATTTTGCCTGAAGTTTAATCCTGGGTGTCACTGCATTCCACCCTGTATAATTACCTTTGGATTCTCTCCTTCCATTGGCCCATTACACTTCTTCTCTACCCCGAATCCTTATAGATGGCTCTTCAAGAGCGTCTCTACGACTCCCTCCCCTTACTGACCACACAGGGTGAGTCTGAAATTGCACCACCGTTATCTACGATGGTGCTTGGGGAAACTACTGTTCCCGAGTGATTATCCTATTGTCACCTGCCTCAACAATAATCATGGTGACTTCTATCGCGATCACCATTTCAAGAATACTCTATGTCTTCTGCTGAGCCTCTCCTCCTACAGTCCTTTTAACGACTCTCGCTAATCGTCCTATAATGTTCGGTGTACGAAGGCCAACCTAACTCATATATGAATCACACCAATTATAATTAATATCATGAGAACGTAAGTCACATACGTAGAGGAATACAACAATCTTATAATGAGGCTCTATATCAAAGAACGCTACGCTTAAACGTAAAAATACGCACGAATCCTAAGGACACTAGATCCCGATGCTCTGTTACAATCTATGGCACCCCGCCTATTTAAACACCGGGTGATGAGTTCCTCATAAAAATAAAATAGGAATCTCATTTGGTTAATTCTTAGCATCAGTTTTGAAAACTTTTTAAATTACTAACCACCTATGTTTTAAATAAACTGGTGTCAAATTGTTTCTTTCATTAAACAAAAACATGCGTAAATAAACCCAATCACCAAACCATCCACACAGTTGTAATATGAATCCATCACAAGATAAATACTGAATGAAATAATACCAAATAAACCATCATTTCCTAAGTCTAATATAAAGTTCAAGACAAATATAAACCTGAGTACACAGTCTGAACTGAAATAAAAGAATATAACCGAAGGGGGCAACATGCCCAAATGAAATAACTATTTGCATCCTACTCTAGGAATGAAATGACAGAAGCGTCTAATCCAAATCCTGCAAACATCCACAAGTGTTGCAACTACGCATACCTGGAACAGATCATCAAGCTGGGCGTCCTTGTGGTTGGACACCTAAAAGATTTTGAAAATATTTTGCACACGGGTTAGAGCCCAAGAAAACCTTTTGAAAATATTTTACAAGCATTTAAATCACAGTTTAAAATCAGTTATTAATTACACCTGTTAGTTCAACGTACACTCCCTTGTGTTCCTCAACTCTCAACTAATGTGCAAACCTAACGTCATCTACCTAGCTATGATACCCAACCCAACTAGGTCTCATCAATAACTAACTAACCATAACCAGTTTAGCTCCCCCGTACCGCCCATACAGTACACCACAGTATACCCTTAATTTTTATTAAGTCCTTAGTTAAATTTGTCTTTAACTCCCCCGTACCGCCCATACAGTACGCTATCGCAATACTAATACTTAACGTTATCCGTAAGTTATTATTAAACCATAATTAATATTTTCATGTATGTTATCATTAACCCATAATTACAATATGACGTATGTTATCATTAACCCATTTTATTAAGTTATTGTACTTAATTCATCTTTAGATATACTCTATCTAACTTTACTACTATCGCACACATAGTAGATTATCTCATAATTAAATCACTTTTAGATATACATTATCTATCTTTGCTACATCACATATATTTATCACACATATAATATATACAACTATAGCATCTCCGGAATGGCCCCTCGTGATGCGGCATACTCTGTTATCAAGTGCATGTACCTCTCATACCAAATCAAGGACTATTAGTTCAACATGTCTCCTTGAACCCTCAATTAAATACACATAATGGAGGCGAACATAGTTCTAAGTCTTTGGGCTACGCACATACCTAACGTACCCAAATGAACTGTCAGTCCTACTAATACACACACATAGTGATCCACCCTAAGTTCTATGTTCCGGGGTACAAATCCAGACCTCACTGGAATCGTCAAGGTGGGATCTCCCTCTGCGCGAGACCTCCGTGATAGCAAGCAACGTAGGTCTGTTCACACATAAGAAATCACATAATAGGTATACACACAACCTAATACATATGTCACATATAGGCATACACACAACCCATAAATATAATCTGTATAGGTATACACTCCACCTATAAACATAATCCGTATATATATACACTCAACCTATAGACATAATCCGTATAGGTATACCCTCAACCTATAATTAATCCACATAGGTATACACTCAACCTATAATATAACCCGTGCGTAATATGTCTCTCGAATACCCAACATAGTATTCAATCTACGGATATAACCATCTATCGTATTTTCCTGAGGGACCTAGTTACCCCTTGATTCAATATCAGTAGAAAATAAACTCTTACTCTACTGGTCGGAATCATAGGTTCTCTCATCTCTTCGTGATCCGTTCTCATTCTCCCGAATTCACTCGCATTGAAACTTATGCCCGATTAACCTTAGTCTTAATTCTCCTCACTTATGACTAATCCCCAACCTTACAATTGGCCTACTGATGATTATTATATCCCTCACTATAATTTAAAGGCATCCCAAAAGTTCCGCCGAGAATTTCACACAAGTTATAGGCTTAAAAAGGGAAAACTGCCAAAGTTTGGGAATATGAATCAATTTGCCCCAAGGTCGAATCGATTCACTTTCCAAATTGATTCGCCCTTGGGCCGAATTGATTTGAAAAGTGTCAGTTCTCTTCGTCCTTACGTTTTTGCGAGTTTCCACCATTCCAACTTTCTTAATTCTCCATGAAACTTAACCAAATTTCAAACCAACTTTTCACAACATCATATAAGTGTATATGAATAATTTCAAATGTAAATCTAACATTAAATCGTCACGGATTCAATCCAAGAACCGATTTTCTGTTAAAGATCCTTAAAACCCTAGTTTTCATTGTTCTTCATCTCCTTCAATTAAAACCCAGAGTTCTCCCATTATTATCATCACACATATTCTGATTTCGTATTAGTCACATATATAGGTTCAATCTACATGCAATCCTACCCAAGATCATGTGTTTAAACCATCAATTTTCCAAGAACCTCATTTAAAAATATCAAATAATAAACCTTACACTACGTGGGTATTATAACCTTTTAGAAACAAGCAAGATAAACACTTGCCTTATGATATGCAGATCTGATTTCTTTTTTAAGACGATAGAGTCGATCCCTCCTCGCTCTGATCACGATTTCGGCAACTTTTGTGGAGAGAATAAGTGTTGCACCTCCAAGAACTCTCTTCTAATCCTCCCTTGTGGCCTCCGTCTTCTCTAATTTGTGTTAACCATAGCCTCTAACTCCAAAGGGATGATATTATATTTTAATTTTCGGAGTTCTCTATACCACAAACTCCCAAATGACAGAAACACCCTTAAATGCTGCCGGGTTGGTCTAAAATCACCCCGAGACTCAAATTATACACCTGGGTATACTGTGCCGACTATTTTAACCCTTTCGATATCAACCCGGACCTCTAAATCATCATACGAGTCACTTTATAACAATATCTTTGTAATACCCCATATTTTTGTGTAATTCTATTTAATTAATTTGAGGAAATAATTGGGAAAAATACGTTTTAATTAAATTACGCGAATGAAGTAATTTAATGCGATCAGATGATAATTATGACTATTAAATATTAATCGAGAGATAAATAATGATTAATACTGCATTATGAAATTTACTAAGTATGGATAGTAAATAATTGATAATTATGGATTATACGGCATAGCGAGTGATATGTGCGTATTTTATTTTATCTCACCGAGAGTTGCGTGTAGACCATTTTGAAGTGAGGAATGAGAAAAATATTTTAAGTGACTTGGATGATAATTTAGAGGTCACGAATGATTCCGGATGGGTCGAAATAGTTAGAATAGTGTCCCCAGGGGTAGGCCTGTAAACGGATCGGATTCGGATCGGATCAGGCAAATCCAAATCCATATCCGTTTATGTTAAACGGATTCGGATCCGATCCGTTTATTAATCGAATCGGATAAGGCAAATCCAAATCCATATCCGTTTATGTTAAACAGATTCGGATCGGATCCAATTATCCGTTTATGTTAAACTTGATTTGCAACATTTTTATTTTCAACTCTTATTTCATAAATTTATTTTGTAAATGTTCCAAAAAAACACATAATGAAATAAAGAACTATTATAATAAATATTTAAAATATTATTAAATACAATATATATTGATTAAAAATATATTATATATGATTTATATATATATATATTAAAAATATTAATCGGATCGGATTATTAACGGATCGAAGTATATGAATCCAAATCCGCTCCATTTAATAAACGAGTAATCGGGTAATCGGATAATCGAATTTTAGGCATGATCCATATCCGCTTAAACGGATCGGATTCGGATTCGAATTCGGATAAAATCTGATCCATTAACAGGCCTACCCGGAGGTATATGTTGGATCTCGGGTCAATTTTGGACGAAACCGGCACCTATTGAGGGCGTTTTGGGTCATTTTTCAAAAAGAGGTTAATGGACCTACGAAATTTAGAGTCCTATAACTGATAATTAGGGATTGTGATTAGGTCTCATAACACAAAAAGATTAGAGAGGTCATCAGGAGAAGAGAGAACCAATTTTCAAAGCTTAAGGAAGGATTCTAAAGGTGGTGAAGAGTTTCTTGCACCTCAAGGAAATTGTCAATTGGAAAGGAAGATTTGATAAGAAACAATCAATCATCAACCAAGAATCAATAAATTAGATCAATCAAACTAAGGCAAGTGTTTATTGCAAATAAAATTGATATTATAATACCCACGTGTAGGGATTTCATGATTTTATTGATTTTATTGAAAAATCTTTGATGAAAAGTATCAATTGATTTTATGTTTGAGTAGAATTGCATGTAGTCAGTATTTATATCCGTAGAGAATTATAAATCAGAAGAGTTTTGATCGTTGCTACCGATTTAAATTTGGATTATATATTGAATAAAATGGAAGAACACAAAACTAGATTTAGGAAAGAGTTTTGGGGTTTAATCCATTCTTGATTGATTTCAGTGAAGTTTATATGTGATTACTACGTTAGAAACCATCCTTAGATACGTGGAGTTAATTTGGTATTATTAATTTCGAATTTGGTGAAGAATCATGGAGGTCACATATGCAAAAATGCATCTGCATAACAGAGAAGATGAAGTGCAGAAAAACAAACCGGTGCGGTTCAGTTCGGCCTTAAGAGAATAGCGGACCGATTCGGCCCTGGGAAGGCGGATCGATTCGGCCCTGTTGAAAAATGTAAAATTCCCTTTTTAACCTTGTATTCCTAAATCGATAATGGGAAATATTTAGGGCTTTATAATAATAAATAATGGGAAACTTATCATATTATAGTAGGCCTATGACGGGGATATGAATTAGTATTATTGAGAATTTAATATGAGAAAAATTCGGGATGGATTATATCATAATTTAATCTTAAAGATGGATAAGAAATTATAGAAATCGAACGGGGTGCTGTATGGACTAGTAGGGTTAAGTTAGGCTTAAATACTGAAAAATATAGAGGGGTAACGGGATCCTTAGAGTTGTGTGAATACTCCATTATATACGATAGTGAAACAAATTGTAAAACAGGAATGTACGGTGAATATTAGTGAGAAAACATATTATGTATAAGTGTGAAATTATTAGGTTGTGTGAATACCTATTGTATAAATACTTAAGAGTGTGAATGCCTATAAGTATACTTATTCTGTATTGGGGTCGATGGTTATCCGGACCAATACATGAAAGCACAATTTGGGGTCGATGATTTTCCAGACCAAATCGAAGGTGATTAATATTGGGTTCGATGGTTATCAGGACCAATATTCATATGCATAACATTTACCTTGGGGTCGAGGGATATCTGGACCAATGTAAATAATAGGATAATTGGGGTAGATGATTATCCGGACCTGTAAGGACAAATTTCCAATCGAGTCAATTTGTAGTGTTGACTTAATTCCAGACAAAATAGTTTGTGTCATAGGATAAATGCTCAAGTTTTACTTTCAAGCCTATGATGCGAATATTGAAGACGTGGCGACAAAGTTCAAGTTAAAATATTCATACTGGTTTAAAGTGCCTCGTTTCTCATCATCAACATGTGGATTCCAATGTCTCCTAAATGTATGAATGCATTAATATATATATATATATATATATATATATATATAGGAGCTTGGAATATATTAGTTGGGCGTATTATTTTTTATAAAATATTTTGAACGAATTTTATTTTTCTCAGAAACACATTTTACAATTTTTTTCTAAAAATTTTCTGGTCTTAAAAGGAATTTTTGGATTTTCTGAGATCTCGTTTGAACGAGACTGGAATGTCATTCGAACGACATTGCCAGGTCGTTTGAAAGAGAATCAAACGAACATCGAACGAACCTAGTCTAAAAAACTTTGTTTTCTCATTGAAAGTTCGTTCAAACAAATTCGTTCGAATGAGTTCGTTCGAACAAGGTTTATGCCTTGGCCCAGTTCTATTTTTTCGTTGGAAAGCTCGTTCGAAGTATGTCGTTCGAACGACATTGGAAAGTCGTTCGAATGAACTTCAATGTCGTTTGAACGACCTGGGCGGGATTTTTTTTAGCAGTTTTTTATTTCAACTTCCAACTACACCATGTTCCCACTACTTCTCTTTACCAGATTTAACCATTTCGTGGGACATTTTTCAAGATAACTTTTGTCACTTTTCAAGAGGTTTTTGAGAGCAAAAATTCCAACAACAAAAGTTCATTTTTGTGTTCTTCATCTCTAATGATTTAATCTTCACAAAGACACAAAGTTTTACACCCATGTTTGTTTAAATCCAAGTTCTTTATATATATATATATATATATATATATATATATATACTTGCTTGGAGATTGTTTGGCACCGGTTTTACTTCTCTACCCATAAAGAAGTGTTTGGGTTCATCTCTACCACAAAAAGAGTTTGTTGTGTTTACTGCGGCGTTCTCACATGGTGAGAGGCACTGTGTGTGGTTGATGGTTGTTGTGCCTCCATTGGTGGACTCCAAGATTTCGATGGACTCCGGAGTTATCTACAAGGCAGAGGTTGAAGAGCGAAGGAAGCGTCGGGGCTTGAATGAGTCAAGTCGAGTGTTGTAAGTCTTCTTGTCATTGTCTTTGTAAACATACCGCACCTAATGGATTAATTGTTAGACCAGGGCCGTCCGAGATTTTTCCTATTTGGATTTTCCTCGTACATCGGTGTATAGTGAGATTGAATTACTTTATCTTGTTTAACACACCTAGATTGCATGCTTAGGTTAAAAAGATAAAATTTGGTTTAAATCTCAAATCGGTTTATTTTGGTGCTAAAATATGTTTGGGTAAATTTGGCTTAATTTAATTCAAGTTGAAAATTTTAATCTGGTAAATTTATCATATGTTGGTTTGGCCTATATTGAAAATTAAATTAATTATTGTTAGGCAAATTTTAGGACTTGGGTTGAATTAAATGTGTTTGAAATAAAAAGTTTATTTGTTGAGTTGTGTTTAATTTTAATTTGTGGAGAAATTAAAATTTGGAATTTCTTAATTGTGAAAATTTAAAGAAGAAATTTTTTGTTTAAAAAATTTGTGTGTGTTGAACCATCCTTTTCCGCACTTGGAGATTTATAATTTTAAAATTTGGGGCCCTAGTTTCCTATAGTATATATTGTGTGCGAAAATATATATACTTGATGATATTCTACTTATGTGCGATAGTATACTTATAGATGATATATATATATATATATATATATATATATATACATCTAAATGGTAAAACAAGTAGTGAAACTTAATTATGGAAGCTGAAAGATAATAGATGTGAAATGCTATAAATTGAATAGTGAGACTTAATTAAAATGATTAAACATAACATATGTGAATATTATATGAGAACTGAATAATATGCAAGATATGTTAATCATGAAGCGTGCTGTATGGGCGGTATGGGTGAGTATACTATTGATAAGATCGGTTATATACTTTAGTTGAGATAGCATGAGGATGACAGCTAGGTAGGTAAAGTATAGAACGTTAGGCGTGCGCATTAGATGAGGGGTGAGGATACTCAAGGGAGTGTGCGTAAACCTAACACGTGTAAATAATAACCGATTTTAATTGCAATAAATTACTTGTTAAATGTTTTCAAAATGTTTTGAGTACTAACTCTTGCTATTAAAATATTTTAAAAAACCTTTTAGGTGTCCAGCCATAAGGGCGCCATACTTGATGATTTCATTCTAGGGACTCGGAGCTGTAGCATTGTGGATGCTGACAGGATTTGAGTAGCCGATTCTTTCATTCAGATCTAGCATAGGATCTCATTCTTATATATCATGTATAGACATTTTGTCAGTTGACAGTATTACAGTTTCAGTTTTGTATCTGTTTTACCTTGCAGTTGGACTTGGATTATTACTTGGTTTGGTTGTTTTAGTCGATGGTTTATTCGGCATGACTTTGATTCATTTACATATCATGATGGTTTGGATTCTAATACTGTGATTGTTGATTTAGTTGTCGATTTATTTAATTATCCTGTTTAATTGAAAGATAAAATTTAGCACCGATTTAATTAACTATTAGGTGGTTAGTATCTAATTTGTTTTTTGATAGTGATGCTAAGAATGAACCGTATAAGAAACCTGTTTTAATTTGATAAAGGCCTGATCACCCGATATTTAATTTGACGGGGTGTCACAATCTTAATTCAACCTCAAAATAGTCTACATGCGACCCTCGGTTAAGTTCCAACGCAGTCCCATCGATATTACTCGCTATGATGTAGAATATTTTTTGCACAAATTATTCAATCAACAATAAATTCTTATCTCCAAAAAACATTTAATTCCATCAAATTACGACACACGTGTAATTTAAAATTAAACCTAAATAATTATCGAATTAATTAAATTCCAAATATTCAGAAATATGGGGTATTACAGTTAAGATAACCCATGAGAGACCAAAAGGGCGGAATGGGTGCCTAACACCTTCCCATTCCGTAACTTAGTCCTCAGAACCTTTATTTCACTTGGTTTCATATGCATGAATATGACCTTGATGTTATTCTCTCGAGGTGGCGACATTTTTTTGACTGTGTTAAGAAAAATAGGCTGACAAAGCCATCTCTCTGTGTTATCCCCATTTGATGATTGTCAATTTTATATCTGAGGTAGACCGTGAAGATGCCAGTTGAGTGGCAAAAATAGAATCTCCATATTTTCGAATCACCCACACGCGTATGGAAAAAGGGGGAGAGAGGGGGATCTTTTCCTCCTTCTCTCCTCGTCTCAACTTCAGGCCCGAGCCCACACCGAAGGAATACGACCTGCATGGCCACATGTAAGACCCACAATAGCCACACCATACCCTCAAAGGTTGGTCCCACCTTCAAAAGGGGCCTCCAGAGACAATATTTTAGAGTTGCTTACACAAATGAAGTTAAACCTACCTTTGCTTGAAGCCATAAAGAAAATACCCGCGTATGATAAGTTCTTACTTGCTCACGGTGAAGCGTAAGTTAAAGGGGAAGAAAAAGGTTTTTCTTGCACAAAATGTTAGACCGGTACTTTTGAGCAACCTCCCACCAAAGTACAAAGATCCGGGAGCCCCCACTATTTCGTGTATCATTGGAGAGAGTAAGATAGGGAGAGCTTTACTAGATTTAGGGGCAAGGGTTAACATTCTTCCCTACTCAATCTATTAAAAGTTCAATTTGGGAGATCTTAAGCCCACTAAAATCGCTCTCCAACTTGCAGATTGTTCCGTGAAGGTTCTTCGTGGGGTAGTTGAGGATGTGATCGTCCAAGTTGACACATTATACTTTTTGATATACTTTGTCATTTAGGATACGGAGCCATCCTCCCCGTCAAGCAACCATGTCCCCATTATTCTTGGTCGCCCTTTCCTAGAAAATGCAATTTACTTTTGGGAATATGACACGTGATACGAATATTTTCAACATCAACAAGAAAATGGGTGATGAAGATGATCTACACGATATTGATCTTATAGAGGAGGTAGTGTAAGATAAATTTGAGGGTACTAGTTGTGAGGATCCATTAGAGGCATGTTTGGTGATGAATTTTGAAGCGGAGAGTGAGTATTCGGACTACGATCGCGAAATAAGTATAACGAGGGAGATGTTTGGTGAAAGTGAAGTCAATGATAATGTGAGAAATGTAAGTTAGGTCTCACTCTTGTGAAGAGCTACCACTGAGGTAATCTTACGAGGTTCCCTTCGATGTTAAATTTCTAAAGCTCAAGTTGAAGAAGCTACCTTCAAATGTGAGGTTTAGGGGAAGATGAGACATATCCCATTATTGTCTCATTCAGCCTAGATATAGAGTAAGAAGGGAAGCTTTTGGAAATGTTAAGGAAGAACAAAGGTGCATTTGATTTGTCAATAGCATATTTGAAAGGTATAAGTCCCTTGATTTGCACCCATAAAAATCCACCTAGGGGAGGGCGTGAAGCCCTCTGGGGAAATGCAAAGAAGGTTGAACCCAATAATAAAAGATGTGGTTAGAATATAAATAGTTATATTGTTAGATGTGAACATAATCTATCCCATCTAGGATTGTAAGTGGGTTAGTCCAATCAAAGTAGTTCCTAAGAAATCGGGAATGATTGTGATAGAGAACTCTAAGGGTGTGCTTATTCAAAAATGTACCACCATTGGGTGGCGCGTTAACTTTGATTACCGATAACTCAAAATCGTCAAAAATAAGGTTCACTTCCCTTTACCATTCATGGATCAAATGCTCGAAAGAGTGTCAGACCACCCTTTCTACTGTTTTCTAGATGGTTAATCTGGTTATAACCAAATAGAGGTGGACATAATTGATCAAGAGAAGACAACCTTTATATACCTTTGGTACTTTCTCCTATAAAAGGATGCCGATTGTGTTATGTAATGCACCGACGACCTTCCAAAGGTGCATGTTGAGTCTTAATAGCGACATGGTTGAGAGAGGCCTTAAGGTGTTTATTGATGATTTCATAGTTTTTAGCCCCTCTTTTGATAAATGTCTTGCTAATATTGAGAAGGTACTTGAAGGTTGTGTGGAGAAGAACCTAGTTCCTAATTGGGAGAAATGCCATTTCATTGTAACCAAGGGAGCGGTTCTAGGCCACATATTTTCATCCAATGTGATTGAAGTAGATAGGGAAAAAATTGACATCATTGCTGAACTCCCCCACCCAAGTAACTCAAAGACGTGCGCTCATTTTTGGGGAATGAAGGATTTTACCGTAGGTTCATTAAGGACTTTAACTCCATAGCTAGACCCTTAATAAATATAATTGAAAAGGATGTCCCATTCAAGTGGAGCGAAGCTTTCCAAGAGGTATTTGAGAAGTTGAGGAGTATGCTCATTTTTGCTCCCATCATGCAAGCCCCGGATTGGAGTCTTCCATTCAAGTTGATGTGTGATGTGAGTGACTATGCGGTAGGGGCTATTTTGGGGCAAAGAAAAGATAAAAAGATCCACGTCATTTACTACACTAGATGGACTTTAGTTAGACCACAATTAAATAACTCCTCCATGAAGAGAGAGTTGTTAGCAATGGTATTTTCCCTTGACAAATTTCGTTCGTATCTCATCGGGTCACCCATTATTTATTTCTCCGACCATTCAGCATTAAAATACCTCATTTCCAAGAGGGATGCCAAGCCGCGCCTTATTAGGTAGATCTTGCTACTCTAAGAGTTTAACCATTCTAGCCAACCACTTGTCTAGGCTTTCGTTCGATGTACCTCGAGATCTCGTACGCATAAATTATTTTTTCCTCGATGATCAACTTTTTGCCACATCCTTTATGCCTTGGTTTGCGAACATCATGAACTATCTAGTGAAGGGACTCGTTCCCCCATAATGGACTCCATAAGAGAAGAGAAAGTTTTTCACTTGGTCGCGCATGTTATTTTATGAGGATCCATACTTATTCAAGTATTGCGCGGATGAAATTTTCTAGAAGTGTGTACTAAATGAAGAAATCCAAAGCGTCATCCGTTTTTTCATTCAGAAGCATGTGGAGGCCATTTTTACATTAAGAAGACGATTACAAAGATTCTTCAATGTGATCTCTATTGGCCCACTATCTTCTGGGATGTGCACGAATTTTTCCATTTGTGCAAGAGATGCCAAGATATGGGTGACATTTCTAGGCGCGATATGATGCCTTTAACCCATATCCGTGTTGTTGAGATGTTCGATTGCTGGGGCATCGACTTCACAGGGCCATTTCCCCTCTTTTGGTATGCTTTACATCCTTTTTGTGGTAGATACATGTCTAAGTGTGTAGAGGCCATCGCTACACGCACAAATGACAGTAAGATGGTCATAAAATTCATTCACGAGTACATACTTTCTCGTTTGGTGCTCCCAAAGTCATCATTAGTGACAACGGTTCCCGTTTTTGCAACAAACCGTTTAAAAAGTTGATGAGAAAGTATGGAGTTATTCACAAGGTTGGGATAACATACCACCCACAGACTAATGGAAAAGTCGAATTAGAAAATCGAAAGATAAAAAATATACTTAAAAATACTGTGGATCCCACTCGTCGGGATTGGTCTCTCCGATTACTCATTTCACTATGGGCTTACCGGACTTCTTATAATAACCCCCTCGAAATGTCAGCATTTTTTTTGTGCATGGAAGGACCTGCCATCTTCACGTAGACTTTGAACTCAAGGCATTTTGGGTGATCAAGAGGTTGAACTTTAATTTAGATAAAGCCGGTGAGACACGAATACTTAAACTAAATTAGTTGTAAGAGATACACAATGATGCATATGAGAGCTCCCGAATAACAAAAGAACAAATGAAACTCTCTCATAATTGGAACATCATCCGTTAGGAGTTTCACTCGAGTCAAAAGATTCTCCTCTATAACTCGCAATTGCATTTGTTTGCCGAAAATTTGAGGTCTAGATGGTTCGGACCATATGTGGTGAGGGAAGTGTTCCTGTATGAAGCTATAGAGGTTGAAAACCAGAGGAATGAGATCACTTTCAAGGTTAATGGACAACGCTTAAAGTCATATCTTGAGACGTGCATAGGGGAAGTGGATACAATTTTATTGTCGGACCCCGAGTATGGGAATGGTCAGGAGTTGGTGAGAGGTCGTTGCACCCCGACATGTATGAGGTAATTTCTGTAGTTATTAGTGTGTATAGGAGTTGTGTGAGTTTTTTTGTATATAGGAGTTGTTTATGTGTATATAAGCGAGATTGGAGTGTCCCGGTCTAGGATCTCGACCTGAGAGTTCCCCAAAGAGTTCATGGAGATTTCAGAGAAAATCCGTAGAAAACATTTCTTTAGGATGAATTTCTGTGGATTTTAGGAAGCTTACAGTTCATGTTAATGGCGTTGCAAAAGTTGTGAGTAAAATGGGAAAAACGTTCGATTTGCTCAGAAAATCAAACCCAATCGCTCAAAGATCGAACCCAGGGCAAGAGGCCTGGTCTCAGAAAAAATTTGGGACATAACCAAATTCGGAACCGGTTCAGTTGAGCGAACCAGTTTGGTCCCTCAAGTGAACCGGTTCGATTTTCTCTTTAACTAGTCTAAAATTTTACCTTGTTTCCTCATTTTACACTCATCTTTTAACATTCCCTCCAACCCGAACCTCGTTTCCTTTCCATCCTTCCTCCCACATCTTCACCATTTCCCTCATAATATCGAAAATCGACTAATTTCCTTTCCCTCCATCCTCCTACCTCTTCACCAACCAATCGTAACCCTTCCCTCCAAACCAAACCCTGCAAATCCCCTCCAATTTTACCCTATAAATTAACTCCACTCCCATATTTTCCCACAAATTCATCCAACAATTCCTAATTCCTAAAATTCTTTAGGTTTAATCCTAACATTCTGTCTTAGAAATTTCCATGGCTTCGAAACAATATCTCAAGAAGTATAACTCCACCGAAGTCGTAGACGGTGGATGCGATATCTACCGTTCCCCTCAAAATAAAAATTAGTGCAACGGGTACTTATCAACACGACACACACTATTCATATATCATTGTTTCATTTGGGAAGACTTATCCAATGATGTCATGAGTCTTTTCTCCAAATTCGAATGGCACGATTGGTTCTCCCAACACGAGGACCTGGTTTATTATCACATTGGCCATGCTTTTTACAGGACCCTTGTCCACATATTTGATGGTGATTATAAGGTCCGGATCGATGGGGTGGTCATAACTTTTTCTTTTTAGATAATTAATCAAAAACTGCATGTGGAAGGAGTCAAATTATATCGTTCGTACAACTACCCATACTATTGAAATGACATCTCAAAGATAGAGATGTTAAACCCTTGGGCACTCGACACACCATGGGTAACCAAGACTTTTCCATTGGGAAGTCTACAACCTCTCACCCACCTAGAAAATCTTATCACATACAGGACGGTGTTACCCATAAATAGCGATTCCGCCATCCGGATGAGGCATGACATCTTCTTATACTTCTTGTTCGACCCGACCAGAAAAATCAATCTACCGTACATTTATTTCAATGAAATCACACTTCCAAATTTTGACCAAACGGGGTCGGCATCCTTGCTTTAGGATCGATTTATCACGACATTACGTTTGGAAGTGGGTGTACAACCTTGGGGTGAGGTGGCACGAGCGCCCAAACCAATTAATGAAACATCGGTCGACATGAGTGTTAGGGAGGCAAGAAATCGACATCCTCCCCGATCTTATTTTTGAAGATGTTGAGATGGGGGAGGGTGGTAATCGTGGAGATGAGAGCGAGGATGAGGGGGATGTCACCGCCTACGAGTAATAGGATGATAATTCGGCGGATCAGAATTTTGAAGAAGATTTCAATGAACGATCTTATGAGATGGCCGTTATTAATAGTTGTTGGATCAAATGAAGTCCCGAATTGACGACTTCTTAGGGAGTAACGTCAAGACCGAGACAATTTTTGAGCTGACAACCACCTAATACATCCGTTATGATGCGGTTCCCAACCGACATGTATCGAATTAGTATGGGCCCGAGGGTTGAGCTTCCTTCCAACTTTTAGGATCCGTATGCATGTGATCCAAATGCTCCCGACCCATCTAGTTAACTTTGTTGAGAATGTGCAACTTTCTTTATGTAGTTTCTTCATTGTACATGCTTTCATTTTCAAGAAGCTATGTAAAACTCCTTCTCGTTTATAAATAAAAAGTGTTTGTTTATATTGTCTCATATTTGCATTTTAGTTATTGCTACTTTTAAAATTCCACACTTATTTTTCTTTATTTAGATTTTAGTCCTTCACATTGAGGATAATGTGAGGTCTAAGTCAGGGGGTACATAGTGCATCTTTAAAAACATCAAAATCTTAAAATGCCCCAAAAAAATTCAAAAAATTCAAAAAAAAGCCACAAATAATTTTTTTCCTAAATAAGTAAAAATTAGAATTTCAAGTCCTTACAAATATCACAAATTTTTTGTTTTAAATTTTAATTTGTAAAAATTTCATTCAGTAAGTCGAAATTGATCTATACTGGAAATTGAACGAGAGTTGATGACTTATACGAATAAGTGTATCAACTTAGAGTCGGTGAGTTATCGAGCCAATCGTTCTAATTTTAAGAGTTAATAACAATACTACGAGTTTCTTTCGGTATGATTCATCGTATATCTCTTATCCTTTGTTTTGATCGGTTACGAGAAATGATTGAAGATTTTGTTTTGAAAATGCACTTAAAACTGTCTCAAAAATAAAAATAAAATTATTCTCAAAATGCATATGGTGATTAAATTAGTGTTCGGATTCATGAAGTTAGACCATCTCTTGTTAACCAAAACAATATTAGCCACAAAATCACAAAAAATTTCCAACACTTGAAAACCAATTTGAGGCAAAAAAAGTTCATATCCCTTTCGTTTGTTAACTCGAAAAACTTAAAATGTCCGAGAGTTATGAAAATTGAAAATTGAAAATTTTAGGTCCATACGGTACATAAAAGGGGCTGAAAAATAGAAAAATGCTCAATGAAAAAAATATTATCGAAAAGAAATTCCAAGAAAAAAATGAAAAAGGGAAAAGGGAAAAGGAAGTGGAATTGAGAAAAAGAAAAATGGTCAAAAAATCGAAAAAACTACAGACGAACCTTTACAAAAACACAATTTCCAACTCCGAAAATTTTAAAAATTTCCATAAATCCCCTAATTACACTTACCCCGTAAAAATTCCTAATTGATCCCGAATAACAAAGTCAATCACCGCGTGGAGAGCTTAAAAATTATGAATAAGAAGAAAAATTAGCTCACTTAAATAAATATGTTTTCCCATTTTCAAACAACCGTAATCCTTTCATAAGATATTTTCACCACAAAAAAATTGTTCTTGAATTAGTGTAAGTGAACTCGTGTCCATATATTTACTCTTACTTTTATGCACACCAAGAGAAAAATAAAGCCACTATTCGAGTGATTCGTTTGTGTGTGCATCCTGTGAGAAATCGAAATCAAAGCGAATTTTAGGAAAGTACGTAATGATCACTCGGTGGATGCTAACGGTTAATTTTCGGCTTCACACACATGCATTATAAATTGAGATTTATCAAATAATTTTTTTTGTTATTTTTATGGAATTTAAATTGTACGTTTTTTTATTATTGAGTCGTGCCTTGTGGTACAAATTGAATTTTGCGGGTAAATTCACTGCAAATCCTCAAGACACACCACTCGTCCTACGAGGGTCACCTATGGGTTTAACGATTTGTTGCATATGCTCAATGCAACTGCGTGTGTGCGAAACATGTATTCTATCCCTTAGTTAATAAATGCTAATTTTGCAACTTATGTTTAATTCTCTTCTATTGCTCGGGACTAGAAATATCTTAAGTTAGGGGGGGGGGGGTGATTCGGCATCATTATTTCAAAGATTGTGACAAGTTTAGGGGTGACAAAGAAAATTGTCACGAACTTGTCATGGTCAAAGTCGGTGACAAGAATTGCACTTGTTACGGACTTTAACTGTGACAAGTCCGTGACAAAGGAAAACTTGTCGTGAACTTTGATCGTGACAAGACTGTGACAATGAAAAATATGTCACGGGCTTTTAAATTGTTTTGGAAAGTTTTCTTGTTTGTTGTATTTCCCATATGTTTTACAGATAATTCGTGCAAGTGAATGGGATAAAATAGCGCAAAATGAGGAATACAGAGCAAGAAAGAATAGTCAATGGCGAATTGATCATTTTTCATCCGAAATTCGAAGAAGGTGCCATTATGAAAATTATAGACATCGAGTTTATGAGAGCACATGAAGAAATGACACCTCATTTTGAGTACCAATGAAGAAGATACATTAATTTTAAGATTTGAACAAAGTTCTGGGGTCAAAGTGTAAAAAGGTAGAAGTTTAAGCATGCTACAATTCCCAGGACAGTACTGAAAATCAAAGCGGTTCGATTTTTGGTGTGAACCGTTTCGCTCTACCCAAGAGGTTCTCTCAAGGGGTTTGGTCAAGTTGCGAATTTTCCCTCTTTTCTAATTTTGTAACTTAGTGGGAAAATGGATTCACCTACCCCTTTGGCAATTTTGGGTCTTTAAATAGGGCTTTTAGGAGCATTTTTTTACATATACTTCATATTAATTTAGCCTTGTAATTAATCTTTAATAGTTGGAATTAATAAACTTAGCGATTTCAACAATTGCATTTCAATATAAAGGAAAAGTTAATTCAAGTTTCTTATCATTCTTGCTTTGAAGAAGTTTCATTATCCCTACACTTTTGATTCACTTAATTTGGTATTTCTAATTAAATTCTCTATTCTTCATCTTCAAATTATGAATTCCAATATGCGTAGTTTAACTTGTTTGCGATTAATCATCATGTCTAGTTAATTTCCATTCTAGGTTGGGGAACATGAACCCAACCTTGTGTTTCAAGCTTTAAATGAGAAATTCGTAGTAATTAGCTAATCAATTCATCGAGATTTATACATTAACCGAGATTGATACATTAACCGAGATTGATAGTTATAGTTCTCTTAACTCGATTTGTCAAAAGCAACCCGAGTATTTGAGGATGCACTATACGTGTCGGTTGAGGTATTAATCGCGCAAATCATTTTGTCGACCAATTATTGTGCAGGTTAGCGACCAAACATATTTGCTGCTTCAAATAGAGTTGACGCTTTTCCTTCAATTAATTAGTTACTTAAAAGAATTTATGTTTATTGTATGAATCCTAGAATATGGGGGATTGATTCCCAACCTCTTTTCCAAACTTGTTTCGAAGCCTAAATCAGTGTAACACCCCGTATTTATGAGTATTTAAAATTGAATTAATTGGGATAATTTTAAATTACACGCGTGACGTAATTTAATGCAATTAAATATTACGTGTTGATTATAAATATTAATCGAAGAGAGAATGATTAATATTTATTGAATATAATTACTAAGTGAATAGTAAATAATTATTTTACGTCATAACGAGTGACAGTGACGTGATGGTGATATATCTCAACCGGGTATCCAGTGTGGACTATATGAGGTAGAGATAGGAAATTATTTTAGAGTGAATCGGATGGTGATTTTAAGGTCACGGTTGATTTCGAAAGGGTCAAAATAGTCAGAATAGTGTACCCAGGTGTATAATTTTGGCCCGGGGTAATTTTAGACCAACCCGACACCGTTTACCGGCGTTTCAGTTATTTGAGAAATTAGGGTAGAGGGAACTCCGAAATTCTAAGTGTTATATATTCCCCTTTGGGTTATAGGCTAGGGCAAACACAAAGTTGAGAGAGAGGAGTCCATAGGAGGAGAAGGGGAGGAGAAAACCAAGGCTTCCCACACCATTTCTCACCCCGAACGTTGCCAGAATCGTGATAGGAGTAAGGGAAGACCAACTTGATCATCCAAATCACAAAATCAGACCAGAAAAACAAAGGCAAGTGTTTATCTTGCATGTTTTTGATTGTGTTATAATACCCAAGTAGTGTAGGGTTCAAGTATTTAATTTAAATGATCTTCTTGAGGTGTAAATGTGGAAAACTTATAAATTGGGCTAGGATTTGCATGTATAATGGATCCACTCATGTATATAATTTGTAATCAAATGATGTATAATGATTACCATGAAAAAATCTGGGAAAATTCTTGAATATGTAGGAAGAACAAGAAACCTAGGGTTTTTGATAATTATTGGATTTAATCTGTTCTTGGGTGTTTCCTTAAGGATTTAATGTGTTAAAAATGTTATAAATGATCCCTATACATATGAATGATGATTAGTTATGTTACTTGGTAGCTCGGGAGTCTTGCATGAAGGTTTTAATAAACAAAAATGGTGAAAACATATTTACGTAAGGAAGAAAAAGACACTTGACACTTTTCGAATCAATTCATGTATTCATTAGGTATCAGGTGTCTATGACAACCCGCCTAATACTGAATACATGAATCAATTTTAGTATTATTCAATATTATTCTGGGTGTCTTCCCCGCCTAATACTGGGTGTCTTCTTATTCATTATCATTTAGCTTCATTTCAGTATTTCATTTGGGCATGTCGCCCCTTCAGACTACTCAGTACTTTAGTTGATTTATCAGACTTTGTTGAGATTCAGTTTTATTTACTTCAGACTTGTATTTGGTTTTATTCTGGGAACCGATGGTTTATTCAGTCATATTTATTGATATATCCACCGTGCGATTGTTGAAACACACACACCCTATATATATATATATATATATATATATATATATATATATATATATGTCTCACTTGAGTCTAAAATCTAGGAGCTTATTGATCGAGTGGAAAAACCGAGCGTCCGTGTAATACGCTAGTCGTTGTTATCGGCTTCCAACCTCAATACAAAAAAAACCTAAACTTTTAACTACACTTTTATGGAGTATAGTAGTAAGTCTGGGTATCGAATCCACAGGGAATGTTTTATAGAATTTAATTGATTTATTACTTCTAAAATAAAAATGAAAAAGATGATGATTGGGAAAATTTCTATTAAAAAATTACTTAAAAAAAACAAACTGAAAAGTGCAAAAGAAATTAGATCTGACAAATGGGAGAAAATAGGGTAGGGTACAATCCCTCAATCCTTAACAAATTATCCTTTAGAATACTAGAATTATAAATCAAAATTCTTGATTAAATCCAGTCCTTATCATCACTAAGCATTACATATATGAGGGTCAAGCCCGCATCATATGAAATCAAAGATCAATATAAGGAGGTGAACGACAAATTATACATACAAAGCATTCTTAAACATCCCAAGTACCTAGGGCAAGAGAGATTAAAAGATATGACAATGCATATATGATTTTCATTCACGATTCAACCAATATTTTTATTTATTTCCTAATTTTCCATACAAATAATTTGTATTAGGATTGAGTTCATGTACCCCAACCCTTGAGAAATTAGCTACTCATGATTGGATAAAAAAAAACAAATTCATACACAACATTAAGGATCTACAAGACATTATAAATAAATTGCAAAGAATAAAACAAGAGAATTGAAATGATATTACTTGAATTCAACAACAAGAACGGAATTGGGATTCAGAAATTCTTACAAAATAGGATTCATGAAAACTCTTGAAGAAATTGGAAATTTGCTCTCAAAATCTAACCCTAAAATTCAATCTAGAACTTCTAACCTACTCCTAACCTAGACTCTCTCTAGCAACTCCCTTTTGAAAATGAGGTAGGGCTTGGTCTTTTATAGCACCAAGTTGCACGAATTTGGCATCAAATTTCGCTTGTGGAACAAGTTTTTCAAGAGTTGCACTGCATTAAATGCATAATTAATTACAGAAATCCGCACATCCAGACTCTTCATTATCGCACAACTTCAAAACATCGTAACTTCTTCACTGTAGCTCGGATTGAGGTGCCGTTTTTTCCAGTATTCTTGTAATTTAGAGCTCTTCAACTTTCTAGTTGGACCCATCTCTGGAATAAGGCTGCAAAATTACGAAAATGCCCTTGAACTCTCCATTTCTTGGTTTCTTTCACTGTTTTGAGTTCTCCTTCGCACTAACTTACATGAAATACCTGTAAAACACATGAGAAATACACAAAACATGAAATACTTGCCAAAAAAGGTTAGTAGCATAAATAAGAGACAAATCCAAGATATTTACACTGCACGGGATCATAAAAATACCGAAATTAAGGGGATAAATGTGAAGAATATGTGCCTAATCACACCCCCTAACTTAGAACTTTGCGCGTCCCGAGCAATGTAAATGAAATTATTTTGAAGTTCAACTCTTGAAAATTCTTTTATTAAAATAAAATTCCACTTTCGCAGGCAAGCGATTGCATTTAGCGTATGCAACAAGCCTTTAAACTCCTAGGTTACCCTAGTAGGACGAGTTTTGTCTCGTGAGGGTTTGCAGTGAATACACCCACAAAATTCTTTATTGACTCAAATAAAGATCAAAATACTTAAAAATTGTACAATTTAAAATTTTCGAAAAATAATCACCATCAACTCATATTCAACTGTCTCAAACCATAGTGTGTGTGTGCAAAGCCAAAAATTAAACCTCAAACTTCCACCGATTGAGCATTAAGTTACTTTCTGAAAATTCGTTTTGATTCAAATTCTTACGGATTCACTCACAAACGAATCACTCGGATTGTGGTTATTTTCTCTCAGTATGCATGATATAAAGAGTAAATATAATGGACACAAATTCATGCATACAAAATTGAAAAGAAGGAAATTTATGGTGAAAAGATCTCATCATCGGAATACAGTTATTAGGAAACGGGAAACATCATCTCTTAATCACGCCATTTCATCTCTCATTTTATCTTTTCATGTTTTAGCTCTCCATGCAGTAATTAATTTCGCCATTCGGACTCAGTTAGGACTTTTCGGGTTAAAAAGTGTAAAGGGTATAATTGGGAATGGACGGAATGTTTGGAACTGGAAAATGTCCTTATGATGTCCATTTGTGCTTTTTCGGGCATTTGCTCATTTTTCTCTTTCTTTTTCAATTTTCATTTTTTTTTCACTATTTTTTTTTTAACATTTTTTTTTTCTTGCCCCTTTTTATTGCACAATTTGGACTTACTTGATGAATTTTCTCAATTTTCACAATTCCGGGCTAATTGGGTTTTTCGAGTTATCAAACGAAAGGAAAAATTTTATTTGGCTCAAAGTGGGTTGCAAAGGGATAATTTTTCACATCTTTTTATGGCTAATATTTTTGGGTAACAAATGATGGTCTACTTCATCGTCCAAATTGCTAATCACATTACCATATGCATCTCGAGATTAGTTATGTTTAGAGATATATTTAGCACGAATTTCGAGACAACATTTCACACATTTTCCATAACCGATCAAAACAAAGGATTGAGATCATCAACGACTTATTAAAACGCTGAAAAGAACTTTGAGTTAATCATAAACTCGGATTGATTTAAAAACTCATAAAAAATTGAAAGGCTCGAAATCTCACCGGATTTTATTAATCTCCACACTTATTCGTAAAGTCGTCAATTTTCTTTCAATTTCCATCTTCGGTCAATTTTGGCTTAGTGCAATTGAGATTTAACAATTTGAGACTTTAAATAGAATAAAGGTGATATTTTTGAAAAATTTAAATTCCAATTCTTATGTATTTTGAACAAAAATATTTTTGACTTTTTCTAAATTTTTCAATTTTTTTTTTTTCAAAATTTTCTAAAAAAACACACTTGGAAAGAACATGTGATCGAATCAATGAATCTAAACAATAAATGGGAAGAATATCCCACACCCCCTAACTTAAATGTTGCATTGTCCTCAATGTGAATCAAGAACACAACATAAAGAGAGGAAAAGAAAGATATTACCCAAATGGAGCGATCCCTGATGAGTGCGAGTCCATTGAATCTACAAAACATGTTAGAACCAAGCATAACAAAAATAATAACAAAATCTTTAACTAATGACACTACACTATTACAAAAGGAAAGGAAAAGAAAAAGAAAAAAACTAATTATGTACAACCTACAATTTGAACGGCTAATAAATCATACACTAGAAGTCGAAAAATTTGAGGGTCCACCCAAAATACAATTTGACTTTGAGGGATTAATGGTGTACCCTCATTAAGATGCATGCCTCCCGAAAAGTAAGAATTCCGTTTGAAAAACGGAAGGCATGTGTGAGATGGATAAAATGAACCATCACCAATTAAAAAATTTAACGGGATGATGGGGGGTTTGGGTGGTAGGTGGGACAAGTACAATTGAGATCCAAGAAAAATATAATCACCTCCCAAAGATTTTTCAAGTAGTATGGGGAGAAGGGCACACAAAAAGGAACAGTCCATATTAGAAAACAATTCTAGCAAATTGTCTTTGTCGGTAAAAGGTGTAAACGTTTCAGAATTTTCAACCGACTCATAGGAATCTAGCGGTACTTCTAATGGTTCAATAACCGTGAACGAAAATGGTGATGAAATAAACTCAATCTCAAGTGATTCATCATCACTTGGAGATTGAATTTCAAGGGAGCAAGACTCACTTTCAATGAGATGTTCTTCAAAAATTTGAGGTGACACACAAGTCTCAACCTCCTCTTTGTTTTCCAAAATAGAACGCACATCATCGCAAAGTGTGACCATTTCCTTCACAAGACCATAATCGATATTCTTTGTGCTTTGGGTGGAAAGAAAATCCAGTACTCTTTTGGTTAGAAAAAGCGTGTATTCTTCCAAAGTAGGATCCCTTGGCTCTAGAACCTCGGATTCCTCTTTCGGTTGAAAACCTTTTATTGTTTCACAAATATTGGAGAAAAAATCTTCATTGGATTCCCCAAAATGATTTTTTTTACGATATTCGTTTTCAAGCTTTTCATACACAAGATTTAGAAAGGCCTCACCCATGGTAATAGGCCGAGGCACAGATTCTTGAGAATAATTAATATAAATTTCTCTCCTATATTCATTTGCAAGCCTTTCACACTCCAGAGTTAGAACGGCCTCACCAATGGTAATAGGTCGAGCCGCGGAGTCTTGAGAATAAAAAGTTTGAAAACGACTACCATATGAACCATTATAATTACCGAACTCACCATGAAAAGACATTATTACCGAATAGTATGTAAATGGAAATTCGAGTACAAAGGTGTGCGGTTGAGGATTCTACGTTTCTTGGCGCTCAATTGTGCAAGGCTACAAAAAGGTAAAAAAATATCCAAGGAAAAAAAATCTTTCGAAATAGTAAATCAATTATAATCTATAACAAAACATTCCCCGGCAACGGCGCCATTTTGATCGAGTGGAAAAACCGAGCGTCCGTGTAATACGCTAGTCGTTGTTATCGGCTTCCAACCTCAATACAAAAAAAACCTAAACTTTTAACTACACTTTTATGGAGTATAGTAGTAAGTCTGGGTATCGAATCCACAGAGAATGTTTTATAGAATTTAATTGATTTATTACTTCTAAAATAAAGATGAAAAAGATGATGATTGGGAAAATTTCTATTAAAAAATTACTTAAAAAAAACAAACTGAAAAGTGCAAAAGAAATTAGATCTGACAAATGGGAGAAAATAGGATAGGGTACAATCCCTCAATCCTTAACAAATTATCCTTTAGAATACTAGAATTATAAATCAAAATTCTTGATTAAATCCAGTCCTTATCATCACTAAGCATTACATATATGAGGGTCAAGCCCGCATCATATGAAATCAAAGATCAATATAAGGAGGTGAACGACAAATTATACATACAAAGCATTCTTAAATATCCCAAGTACCTAGGGCAAGAGAGATTAAAAGATATGACAATGCATATATGATTTTCATTCACGATTCAACCAATATTTTTATTTATTTCCTAATTTTCCATACAAATAATTTGTATTAGGATTGAGTTCATGTACCCCAACCCTTGAGAAATTAGCTACTCATGATTGGATAAAAAAAAACAAATTCATACACAACATTAAGGATCTACAAGACATTATAAATAAATTGCAAAGAATAAAACAAGAGAATGGAAATGATATTACTTGAATTCAGCAACAAGAACGGAATTGGGATTCAGAAATTCTTACAAAATAGGATTCATGAAAACTCTTGAAGAAATTGGAAATTTGCTCTCAAAATCTAACCCTAAAATTCAATCTAGAACTTCTAACCTACTCCTAACCTAGTCTCTCTCTAGCAACTCCCTTTTGAAAATGAGGTAGGGCTTGGTATTTTATAGCACCAAGTTGCACGAATTTGGCATCAAATTTCTCTTGTGGAACAAGTTTTTCAAGAGTTGCACTGCATTAAATGCATAATTAATTACAGAAATCCGCACATCCAGACTCTTCATTATCGCACAACTTCAAAACATCGTAACTTCTTCACCGTAGCTCGGATTGAGGTGCCGTTTTTTCCAGTATTCTTGTAATTTAGAGCTCTTCAACTTTCTAGTTGGACCCCCTCTGGAATAAGGCTGAAAAATTACGAAAATGCCTTTGAACTCTCCATTTCTTGGTTTCTTTCACTGTTTTGAGTTCTCATTAGCACTAACTTACATGAAATACTTGTAAAACACATGAGAAATACACAAAACACGAAATACTTGCCAAAAAAGGTTAGTAGCATAAATAAGAGACAAATCCAAGATATTTACACTGCACGGGATCATAAAAATACCGAAATTAAGGGGATAAATGTGAAGAATATGTGCCTAATCACTTATCTAGTTTGGAAATAGAGACAAAATTGTGTCATCCTTTATCAATCCCTAAACCTCATGCCTCTTCATAATCAACATCAACAACATCAAGGATTGAAAATGTAGTATATTCAACACAACACTACACCTAAGACAACATTTATTCTTCATATTGCATGTATGAAGTGTGTGTGTGTGTTCATATTGGCTTAAAATTATTTTCTATTATTTTTAAAGATTTTTAGGAATTTTTAATACATTTAAAATCTATTTTTAGGAAATTAAAGTTTGGTTTTAAAATGTGTTGGGCTTATTTGTAATGTTTTAAAGATCCTAAAAATTAGCCTTGGGTAGAAAACAAAACCGGCTTAAACTGTGTGGTAGAAACTTGGTTTTTTTAAAAGCCTAAAACACGCGTTTGGAGTCTCATCAGAGCCCTACCCATGTTGATATTATATCGATTGGATTTGTGCTTTCTTACTCTTACATCCCTGAGATCAAATTGTGAGCGTCCATTTAAATTGATCAATGGTCTGCATGTAACCTAAGCTTGATACTTGTGACTTTGATTTCAATCAATCTCTTCGATGTTAGAAATGGTGATATATAAGCCACATTATTTACATCCTTTCATTCAAAGCAATCTCAACCATTGATTTGGCCATTGCTTTAAGAGCCCTCCATCGTCTTGTATATATAGAAGCCTTTGGGATCTCATTTACAATCTTTGGGAAATCTGAGAGTTGAGAGAAAAGATAGAGAGAGAGCAGAGAGAGAAAAAGAAATTAGAGAGAAAACAAAAAACCCAAACAAAACTCCGGCCAACTTATTTCTGAAAATATTTTGAGGGTTTGAGAGTGTACTGGTGATCGTAATCAGCCCCTCTTGGGTCTTTATCTCTCTTCTTAACACAAATCACACACAACAGATATCGTTTCTCTAAAATAGAAACTTGTAGATATGAGATTATTGTGATACAGTCACTGTGTTAAGTTTGTGTTTGATTTCTTTTGTTAAAAATCAATCTCTCGTGTTGGATTTATGTTCTAATCAAGTTTTATCAAATAAATCCAATATCTCTATTTACAATACGTATTTAAAGGTTTTCAAGTGTCAGATCTAAGTTTTTTAGTTTGAAAAATTTGTACGTAAATAAAGAGTCAAAGAATCTTGTTTTTGAAAGGTTCTTGAGACCTAATATCTGAACAGAGTGTTTTCAAAAGAAAACGTAAAATCAGTAGTGTAAAACTGTGCATCTCATCCTTAGAACAAATTTGTATATTTATAGGAATATTGTCTGTATAAATATGTGTGTGTTTCATGCATGTGTTAGGCACATTACATTATAACACCATCACACTAAAGTTGTGTTGGTAGAGAGATAATCACTAAAAGAGTTGACGTAAAGAAGGAGCAAAGGAGTTCAGTTAAAGGACGTTAAAGACATCAACTCAGAGCCAGAAAGAGAAGTCATAATCAGAGCGTGCTGGTATAAATCCCTGACTTAGATTAGGTGTAATTCCCCGTATTTTCGAAGACTTAAATAATTATATGATTTATTATTAATGCGGGATTAATTAAATTAAAATGTGAGAATTAATTATTAATCCGGATTTAAATTGTATATTTACTAGCGTGACGAGAAGTTAGTAATTATTAATATTACTGTGAGAATAAGTAATATGGAATGACGATTTTTATATAACTTGTCGTGAGGGATAAATACGACAGTTTGATATATTAAGTCGGGACGCGTGTGTGAGTCGTGTCAGGACTAATTAAGTGGAATAAAAAGGTAAACTATTTTTAAGTAACTCGTATGATCATTTTGAGTGCGCCGTTGAGTCCGGAGGGGTCGAGATAGTCAGAAAACTCTACCCGCGTATTTTATTTGGACTCCGGGATATTTTTAGGCCAAGCCGGCACCCGGTAGGGGCAGTTTTGTAATTTGGATTTTTGGAGGAATTAAATGGACGAAAATTAGAGATAAATTATATCAGCTAATTGGAGGCAATTAGGGTTAGGTTACACCAAAATGAAGAGAGAGCCACAGTGGGTGAGGGAGAGAAAATTCCAAAGGAGGAGAAGCTATGTTCACCACCTTGCACAACCACCACCACCATCGTGTAGATCGAAACGCGAGGAACGCAGTCATACCAACAACATCAACGGATCAGACCTTCGAAATCGAGGCAAGTGTTTATTACTTGCTTTCTTTTAGCAATAATCATGCTCATGTTAGTGTAGGTGAAATTAATTACGACCGACATATGAATTGGGTGAAAATTGGAGATTTAAATTATGATTAAGGTTTGATTTAATTAGTAGTTTAAAGTCCTTCATGTACGAAGAGGATTAATCACAGAATTGGATTATATATCGATGAACGAATCTGGGTTGATTAGGTTCTTCAGATGCAAATTTGGAAACTAGGGTTCATATGAATTAATTTGGAGATTTTAAATAATTATGATATTTAATGACGAATTAATGATCCTAGGATGTTAGGAATGATATATAGTCTTGTTATTATTGATTAGGATTGGTGATGAGATGATGGGGATTAAACTATATAGGTTTTTAGGCTTAAAAATGGTGGAAAACACAAAAAATCTGGGCAGGAAGACGAACAGTGCAATCTCGCGCGAAGTGGTTCAAACGAGATGGGATCTGGTTCGAACGACATGTCTTCTAGTTCAAACGACACGTCTTTTGGTTGAAATGACACGTCTTCCGGTTCGAACGACATGTCTTCCGGTTCGAACGACATGTTGAATTTTTGGGAATTTCCTTAGAGTCCAGTTTGGAGTTTGCCGGTTTATTGGAGTGAGAGAAACTACCAGATAATAAACGTAAATAAGACAGAATTTGGGAAAAAGTATGTGAGAGTTAATACTTTAATTATTTCGGTATAGAGAGAATATACCTTGGAGATTACGAGAGAGATAGTAATCTAAATATTTATACTATACGTAGCGTTGAGATTAAAATACGTATGAGAAGTATATATGTAGGTTGGGGAAATACCTATAAATTCTAATAGGATGTGTGTATGCCTATTATGTGATATTAATATTAAAGGCACTAATGGGTGATAACCCGGGGGTGTAAGGAATTTATAGTTAAGCGCACTAATGAGTGATAACTCGGGGGTGCAGAAACTCTATTGTTAAGTGTACTAATGGGTGATAACCCGGGGGTACAAGAATATTCTTAATAGGCACACTAATGGGTGATAACCCGGGGGTGCTGGATTATGATTGATAGGTGCATTAATGGGTGTTAACCCGGGGATGCAGGATTCTCTTAATAGGTGCACTAATGGGTCTTATCCCGGGGGTGCAGGATTAGTATATATATGTATAGGGATGATGTGACTATATATATATATATATGAACTTGTGAATATTTCTACTGTGTGAGATTAGTAGACTTGGTAATAATAATATTAATCATTACATTGTGCCCAATGGTCTAATACTCAGGGTGCAGGGTTAGTGTATATATATATAGGGATGATGAGACTATATATATATATGTATATATAAATATGAGTGTACTCGGGATATATATTCTACTTTGTGAAACTAGTAGATAAGGTGGAAATGAGAAATAAAATAATATTAGTGGATAAAAGATTAATCATTCGAACGGTGAATAATGAAACTTAGTAGATGAGATAAACTATGTTAAATAGCGTATTGTATAGGCGATACGGGAATACTACTAGCGAGCATAGTTAGTATTAGTATTGTTTTGTGACTAGTTAGACTAGGTGGTATAACTAGGGGAAGATTAGATGTACGTTAGGCGTGCACAATAGATGAGAGGTGAGAAACTCATGTGAGAGTTCGATAACTAACATGCGTATAAGACTTGTTTTAAGAACCAATTTTAAATACTTGCTAAAACAAATATTTTTACACATCGGGCTCTGACCCGTCTTGCATTTCTTCTTTCTTTTGCTATATATATATATATATATATATATATATATATATATTAGACAGGTGCCCAGCCACAGGGACATCAGTTCTGGATACTTGGATGGTTTGCCGAGCTGCATCTATTGTGGAAGTTGCGGGTCATTGGAGATTAGACGCTTCTCTCATTTCATTCAGTTCCTAGTTCAGATATCTTAGTTCGGGCATGTGTCGCCCATTCTCTTTAGCAGGGTTGTGCTCAGTTTATTTTTTACTTCTTTTCAGTTGTAATGAGTATTTATTATGGTTTGGTTTGTGACTTTGAACTGGAAGATGTTATCCAGTCTTATCTATTCAGTATTTGATTCAGTCAGTATTTATGTCTTGTGTATGGTTTATAATCACAGGTTCAGAAATTAAATGAATTAATTGGTTTCAAGTTTAATTGGAAAATGTTTTGACACTAGGTTAATTAAATGCTAGGTAATTAATTGAATTAAAGTTTTCGACAGTGATGCTAAGAATGAACCAACCGAACATTCTATTATAAATTTTATAAAGGACTGATCACCCGATATTTAATTGAGCGGGGTGTCACATTAGGTCTGTGTTGTGTATAATACGTTAATAACTTGTAACCCTTAAACTCATTATAGTGGAATTTTTGGTTTACTCCGTAGAGGGAGTCGTGGATGTTTCCCCAGTTTGATTGAGGTTTTACCACGTAAAAAATCATTGTCTTATGTGTGAATATTTTTTATACTTGCCTTACTCATGTTATCTCTGCTATATGTGTTTAAGATTCTCTTAAATAGTTAATATCCCAAGTTACTTAAATTTCTAGTTCAAAAATAGTCTCTAACACATCTTGTTTTTTTTCACTTGTTGTTATTAAAAGAGTTTCTTCAAGAAAATAATTCGGACCCTTATTAACTGATTTAACCTTGATTAAACAAACTAGTAAGGGAATTTCAATTGGTATCAGAGCTAGTTCTTGTTGTTCTAAAACAACTGTTCTGAATCCTGTGTTTTTTAAAACTATTTTAATAATAACATATCATGGACGAGAATTTGAGAGACTCGGAAACTTAACCAGACCTCCCCTCTTCGATGGGATAAATTTTCCTTACTGGAAAGTAAGGATGATTGCGTTCATCCAAGGGTCTTTAGGAGACGATGTTTGGGATACCATACAACAAGGATATACTTATCCTACCAAACCTATAGTAGAAAGGAGTGAAACAAGAATAAAAAAACTTCTCACTGAATTCACTAAAGAGGAGAAACATGCATCCCTCTGTAATAATAAAGGCAAGAATGCAATATTCATGTCTGTAAATGAGCATGAGTTCAAAAGAATATCTATATGTACCACTTCTAAGGAAGCATGGGATATGTTGGTGACAACCCATGAAGGTGACACACGTGTTAAGGCTGCCAAGACTCAAATGCTCATTCAACAATATAATACCCTAGTTATGACAGAGACTGAGACCTTCGATGATTTCTATATCAAACGGACTGATGTCATAACAAAATTACATGCAAACGGCCACTACACCATATGGGAACATTTGTAACCGACCTATATTTGGTTTTGTAACAGTTAGAGTGCGTTAGGAATTTCTAACGGTATTTAAGTGTTAGTAATTACTAATGTCCATTATAATTATTTTTTAGTGTGTTTATATTTAATTATAATATATATTTTTTAAAATTTAATTTTTTTATAGGCTAAAAACAAGTGTTAGCAAAACAAATTGGTGGGAAAATGGACGGAGTTATTTAGTGAGCTATTTTTTTTTACCCTAAATGTTTTTCATTCCCACGTTTCTATTCCCACGTAAAACTTAGGACACTAACTTTTACCCTAAATGATTGTATGCATTGGCATTGGAGTAATTGTCCTAAAGCATGGCCCGGCATGTATAGAAATGGCTATAAAAAAGTCCCCACTCTCATCTTGGAGGCTGTTGCATCATATGATTTGTGGATTTGGCATGCATTCTTTGGAATGGCCGGGACAAATAACGACATCATAGTTTTAGATCGGTCTCCATCGTTCCATGACATCGTAAATGGTGTTGCTCCCCCGTGTAATTTGGAAGTACGCGGTCATCATTACAACATGGGATATTACCTTTTCGATGGGATATATCCCGCGTATGCAACTCTTATTCAAACAATATCTGAGCCTTCCAATTCGAAGGAGAGATTATTTGCAAAACAACAAGAAAGTGTACGAAAAGATGCGGAACGGGCATTTGGAGTTTTACAAAAAAGGTGGCATATTATTAAAGGGCCTGCACGTATGTGTAAAGCAAAAGATTTAGGAAACATTATGAAAACTTACATCATTTTACATAATATGATAATTGAAAATGAACATCATCAAGGATTGAACCCTGAAAATTGGGAGCCCCCTTCGAATGAAAATTTTCATAGTGTTGAGATACAACGTGATCGTCAATTCCTCTTAGACGTAATGATTAAGCGATTGAAAGAAGTTCGGGATAAAGAGGTCCACAATGATTTGAAGAGAGACTTAATAGATAATTTGTGGGAGCTTTAAGGAGATGATGATCTTGTCTAGTTCCAAGTATTGTTAATTTGATCTAAGTATTGTTAGTTTTATTTTAGTAATGTACTCTGTTTTAGTGAGACCATAATTTGATTTAAGCTTTATTTTAGTAATGTACTATGTTATAGTGTTATCTCAATTTCAATGGTAGTGAACTTTCCATTATAGTGTTATCTCAATTTAAGTTATTATGAATTGAAGCTGAACTGAATTAAGGTAAGTCTAGTACATATACTAGCTCAGAAATGCATATATTAGACAGTTACTAGGACTGATGTTACTTATCAGTTACTAGGACTGTTTCACTATTAAATAGTAAGCAACTGGTACTCTCAGTGTTGGATTTTACATGACTGGTTTCACTGTTAAATATTAGGTGAATAGGAATTTTAGTAAGTGACCATGTAGTTGTCACTTAGTTATTTTAATAAGTGACAAATAGAAAATTTGTGGTATGAACAGGAAAGCAACAGTAACCTCTAAGATGTGGTGTTCTCATTTGTTATGCTCAATCTCATTTGTATTTGTTTAGATATCCTCAGTGAGATTCTAATGTAATAGAGCAAATGCAGTAATCCTAGTTCACTTAAGGGGTACATGATCAACTGCAGAACTCATTATGTTGGCCTAAACATTTTCAGTAAGAGAGAAAGAAGCAGTAAGCAATAAGGGGTACATGATCAACTGCATAACTCAAAACACTGATCAGTATTACACAGTTCACTTAAGGGGAACACTGAATTTCTCCTAAACAGTTAAGAGACATGTCAATGTGGCTACACTGCAATACTATCTTTATCCCATGGGATCATCTATTTAAATCAACATGAGGTTCTCCTACTACGGTACTATCTTTATCTCATTAATTCCAAATGGTTGGAATACAAAGTTTGAGCTAAACATGTTGGCCTACTCTTCTTTCTTATTGAGTTCAGGAACTAAACATAAGTATTACATGTTTCTCACAAAATACTTGCATCCAAAAAATTGATTTGTCTAAAATCCTTGGTGTTGTATCAGATATCAATACAAAATGTTTCTGCATCCAAAAAATTATGGGAGTTCAATTAAATCCATCAAGAACTAACTTGATTTCCCTTTAACAATTACATACTTCTTACAAAATAGAAATGTCATACAAAGTCAACTCCAACATATTAAGAACCAATAAGTGTCATACAAAGTCAATAATAACTTTTGACTAACATCCGAGGAATAATCAAACAACCACTACCATAAATTCAATACTAAAACACCATTCCACTATCATTACATTTGAAAGTCTTCTTCCTCCCACTCTTGCAATATTCTTGCTTGCATTTTTTCCATGTGTACCCGTGCCGTAGGAGTAAGCTTCGAGAGATCTTGCATCAACATTTTCTGTTGATCTCTTCGTCATTGGGATTTATCCTTCAAATCTAATTCTTTCTCCTTGAGCTCCAACTCCTTTTTCATTGCATTTTCCCGTAGCTCATAGTCCTTTTTAATAATTATAGCATTCTCCCGCTTCAACTCCAACTCCTCTTTGTTGTGATTAAATTGTTCTTGTAGCGAGACTTGCAATTTGCTCAGAATCTCAGCGGTATCCTTATCTTGTAATTGCATATGCTTTTTTAGCTTCGTCGTTGTTCTTCCGGGTGGCCTAACAACCCCATTTCCAGTAATGTCATCTCCCTCCGTAGGATCATCACCATTTTGTCTTTGTCGCTTCGATGAACCCGTGGTTAACTGTTCAGTGCACCATTTTGCATTTTTTTTGCATTCAAGCCAACAATGTTCAAACTGAAATGCTTTATTATCGGGATTTGTTTCCTTGTACACTTTATGCGCATCTTCCCTCTATGAATGACAATAAGAACAATATAAGTATCATATCAGTGAAAATCCCAACTCAACATTAAGTAATTCACATTACAATTAACAAACAAAAATAATCCTCACCAAATTATCTATATTTGTTCCACTCTTTGGAGTCCTAGGCAATTGCTCATATATACCATGAAATTTATTGACGGCGGCTTGAATTGTGCACCAACATTTGGACAAACCACTTAATTGTCGGTCTTTTACAAAATCACCCTCTAAAAATTCCTTCCAAGATTGCTTAATACGTACCCATAATGCAAGCGCCGGTTGGTCTGTTCCAACTAACGGATCAATCGAGTTGTGTAGCTAGGCTTTAGTTAAAGCTACATCTTCCTCCTTTGTCCAATTTCGTCGAATAGGCTGAGGTATCTCAGAATTTTTTCTTTGACAATTCAGATTTCCTTTTCGCTTTTTTCCGTTCTTTTCTGAGGGTGTTGGCATTTGAGTTTCAAAGGGAAAAAGTGGGGCATTCATTAGACCTTGGAATGAATATTGTTGTTGTAAATGAGGCGCGAAATTGTTCGAGTATAAACCATAATTTTTTTGAAATTGGTTTGCAATGTTGGGGTAGTGAGTTGGGAGGGGGGGTTAAATTTTGGGAGTTGGATCGAGAATCACTAGAATTAAACGTGGATTGAGAAATGCGGGGATCATTTTCGGTGCATTTTAGGACTTATAGGTTGCTCGCCAAACAGAGCTTAAACTACTGCCAAGGGTCCCTCGCCCATAGTTAACACCGTCAAGGGTCCCTCGTACAAAAGGAGTTACAACTTGAATGACTAATACTTCTGGGGCTCCGCACCGACTGTGGTTATCATGAGGAGTGCGATGACAACCAAGGGTCTGTCGTGACCCACCTTGTTGGTTGGTTCCTCGACCGCTATGCCCCAACTACCTCTGGGTTCAAGTGCGACTTTGAGCCCTTAAGATGTAAGAGGTTCCTCGCGCATTTGTTCGCTTGCCAATGAATTTGAAAATTTTCGGTGGAACATACCCCTTTGGGTATGGTTTCTCATTCACGTCTTATGGGAAGGGTCCTGCAACTCTTCATACAAATGAGGACCCTCTCCCTCCAAGAAGAGGAGATAAACTTCCTGACCTCCTTCTTAGTAACAACTTTGGAGGGTGATTCCTCTAAACTCATGCCCTTACCTGCTGATGAGTTTGACGATGTCACAACTTGTTTCACTGCCGCCCTCCGTGGTCGAGCAAAATCTACCGGAATCGTTGCCGGAGCGACTGCCCCTGCAGAGGGGGATGTCGTCGGAGCCACTGTCGGTGAACTGGTTTGTCCTCGCTGAGGAGCAGGTACTCTAGCTTCGATCACCACCGCATCCTCCTTAGTGGTCTGGTCTCTTTGAGCTCCATTCCTAGAGGGAATGTCTTGAAACACTAGCTGCTTAGAAATATTAAAACCTTCTTTGTCCATGGAAGTGAGGATACCTCCCCAACAGAGTCGCCAAATGTAGGAGGGTAGTGAGACTGGGGTCTATAAATAACTGGAAAAGGTGAGGCGTGACCCACTCCCATGGACGCTGTCTGCAAGGCTCTCAATAACTTCTGGAGCAGCTTCTCACGAGACCTTCTCCTTTTAGTAAAAATGAAACTCAAGCTGGAACTCCCTCCCTGCAAGAAGATGAACTTCCACAACAAGAATAGTAATTTTCTCAAGAGGAGCTCCTAAGAGTGATGGCTGTCAGTGGGGAGTGAAAGAACAAGGCACTTAGCACTTAGAGGAAGCAGGGAGAGAATACTAGAGAGGTTCTGGTGTGATTTTGACAGAGTGACTTTGCTATTGAGTTTTTCTATATTTTTAATGACCTTACCCAGGGGTCCTATTTATACTTGGGCACTAGGGCTAGGTTGGCACTTTTGGCGCCAAAACTTAGAGGGTTGGTGAGGGACAAAGTCTGCAGTGTACTATTTATCCCTACCTGCAGGCAGCTCTTCCTGTCCCCTCTGGAAGGTGCCCCCGGTGCCAACCAAAGTTCAAAAGCAAATATGTCTTCTAATGGAGATAAAATATCTGATTTACTAAATAACTTTTAAAACAGTAACTTTTGGTACAAACTTTGTAAACTTGAGGGGGGTCTCGAGAGCCACCTCCTGTAAAATCTTTGTAAGCTTGAGGGGGATCTTGAGGACCCCCTTCTAAAATCATTTTTCTTGAGATGGGTCTAGAGGACCCTCTCCTTTAAAATCATTTTATAAACAGTTCTTTTCTTGTGAGCAGCCAACCCTTTGGCTGCTCACTTCACTTGTGACTAAGTGTGAGGTGTGTGAGGACTGGGCGACCCTAGGGTCTTCCTACTCGTATTCTCTCAATCCTATAGTGCTAAGTGGTTGAGCTTGCTCAACATACCTTGTCCCTCAGCCTCCAAGCCAAAACTCCCAAGAGATCCCAACTGGCCTATTTGAGCCTTGCATGCTCAACTAGGCTACCTGTACAAGAAAGCAAAGTGTTAATACAATTTTTATTTTAGAGAATGACGTTTAATGATGAGGAGTTGCTCATGGTATCTACTCCTTCATCCTGGCCTATTTTTCTGGAAGCTGAGGGGGAGGACCTTGACTGCTCCTCGCCTCGACATTTTCGAGAAGCTGAAGGGGAGGACCTCGACTGCTCCTCGCCCCGACACTTTCTGTTGTTAAGGGACCTTGAGGGTTCCTTCTTAATATGAATTTCTATAAGGACCTTGGGTGAGGCTCTTTTTCAATATGAGTTTCTGTCGGGATCCTGGGGGGGGGGGGTTCCTTCTCAATACGAGTTTCTATCGGGACCCTGGGAGGTTCCTTCTCAATATGGGTTTCTACCGGGACCCTGGGTGGGGTTCCTTCTCAATATGAGTTTCTGCCGGGACTCTGGGTGGGGTTCTTTCTCAATATGAGTTTCTGTCGGGACCCTGGGAGGTTCCTTCTCAATATGGGTTTTTACCGGGACCCCGGGTGGGGATCTTTCTCAATATGAGTTTCTTCCCGGACCTTGGGGGTTCCTTCTCAATATGAGTTTCTGTTGGGACCCTGGGGGATTCCTTCTCAATATGGGTTTTTACGGGGACCCTGGGTAGGGTTCCTTCTCAATATGAGTTTCTGCCTGAACCCTGGGTGGGGTTCTTTCTCAATATGAGTTTCTGCCGGGACCCTGGGGGGTTCCTTCTCAATATGAGTTTCTGTCGGGACCTTAAGGAGATTCCTTCTCAATATGAGTTTCCACCGGGACCCTGGGGGTTCCTATTCAATATGAGTTTCTGGCGGGATCCTGGGTGGGGTTCCTTCTCAATATGAGTTTCTGCTGGGACCCTGGGAGGGTTCCTTCTCAATATGGGTTTTTGTCGGGACCCTAGGTGGGGTTCCTTCTCAATATGAGTTTCTGCCGGGACCTGGGGGGTTACTTCTCAATATAAGTTTATGCCGAGACCCTGAGTGGGGTTACTTCTCAATATAAATTTTCTGTTATTGAGGGACCCTAGGGTTTCCTCAACCTTATATTTCCTGAAGACTACGGATGGAGTATTTGAGGGACCCTCACCCAAAAATATAATGGTCAAGCATGATACACCCTTCTACATTAGCCCCTCGTGCAAAGTCTTTTATGTTGGGCATACCAAAAGACTTTGTACGCCATAAATTCAATTTTTGATTTTAAGGGACTCTAGGGTTCCTTCATCATTCCCCTTAGGGTCATTAAATGTTCTGTCACCTCATCCCAGGATTTGTAAATGAGGCCACTTATGGTGCACTTCCTCATCTGGGTTTCAACTAGGGTAAAGGGATCGCTCGCGGTGAGCCCCTCGTCCTTGGCCTTTTCCCATGGTCTTCTATCTTGTTTAGAGAGGTTACTCATAGTGAGCTTCTCGTCCTTGGCCTTATTCTGTGGCCTTCTATCCTGTTTAGAGGGTTGCTCATGATGAGCCCCTCGTCCTTGGCCTTTTTCTGTGGTCTTCTATCTTGGGTAGAGGGGTTGCTCAAAATGAGTCCCTCATTCTTGGCCTTTGTTCGTGTCCTTCTATCTTTAGTAGAGGGGTTTCTTGCTATGAGTCCCCTAGCCCTTAGCCTTCTTTTTTGGCCTTCTATCTTGGGCGGAGGGGTTACTCGTGGTGGGCCCCTCTCCCTTGGCCTTCTTCTGTGTCCTTCTATCTTGGGCAGAGGGGTTACTTTTGGTGAGCCACTCACCCTTAGCTTTCTATGGCTTTTCATCTTGGGCGAAGGGGTTACTCGCGGTGGGTCCCTCTCCCTTGGCCTTCTATCTTGGGCAGAGGGATTACTCGCGGTGCGCCCCTCGCCCGTGGCCTTCTATCTTGGGCGGAGGGGTTACTCGCGGTGAGCCCCTCTCCCTTGGCCTTCTTCTGTTGTCCTTTCATCTTAGGCGGAGAGGTTACTCGCGGTGGGCCCCTCGCCCTTTGCCTTTTCTGTGTCCTTTAATCTTGGGCGCAAGGGCCCCTTGCCCTTGGCCTTCTTTCGTGGCCTTTTATCTTGGGTGGAGGGGTTACTTGCGGTGGGCTCCTCGCCCTTGGCCTTCTTCTGTGGCCTTCTATCTTAGGCGGAGGGGTTACTCGCTGTGAGCCCACTCGCCCTTGGCCTTCTTCTTTGGCCTTTCATTTTGGGCGGAGGGGTTAATCGCGGTGATCCCCTAGCCATTGGCCTTCTTCTGTGGCCTTTCATCTTGGGCGGAGGGGTTACTCGCGGTAAGCCCCTCTCCCTTGGCCTTCTTCTGTTGCCTTTTTTCTTGGGCAGAAGGATTGCTCACGCTGAGCCTCTTGCTCTTGGCCTTCTTCTACGGCCTTTTATCTTGGGCAGAGGGGTTACCCGCAATGGGCCCCTCGCCTTTGACCTTATTCTATGGCCTTCTATCTTAGACGGAGGGGTTACTCGGGGTGAACCCCTCGCCCTTGGCCTTCTTCTGTGGCCATTCATCTTGGGCACGGGGGTTAATCTCGATGATCCCCTCGCCCTTGGCCTTCTTCTGTGGCCTTTAATCTTGGGCAGAGGGGTTACTCGTGGTGAGCCCCTCTCCCTTGGCCTTCTTTCCTGGGCAGAAGGATTGCTCGCGGTGAGCCCCTCACCCTTGGCCTTCTTTTATGGCCTTTTATCTTGGGCGGAGGGGTTACCCGCGGTGGGCCCCTCGACCTTGACCTTCTTCTTTGACCTTTTATCTTAGGCGAAGGGGTTACTCGCGGTGAGCCCCTCGCCCTTGGACTTCTTTTGTGGCCTTTCATCTTGGGCGGAGGGGTTACTTGTGGTGTTCCTCTTGCCCTTGGCCTTCTTCTCTGGCCTTTCATCTTGGGCGGAGGGGTTACTCGCGGTGAGCCCCTCGCCCTTGGCCTTCTTCTGCGGCCTTTTATCTTGGGCGGAGGGGTTACCCGTAGTGGGACCCTCGCCCTTGGCCTTATTCTGTGGCCTTTTATCTTAGGCGAAAGGGTTACTCGCGGTGATCCCCTCGCCCTTGTCCTTCTTCTGTGGCCTTTTATCTTGGGCGGAAGGGTCCCTCGTCCTTGTCCTTCTTCTGTGGCCTTCTATTTTAGGCGGAGGGGTTACTCACGGTGATCCCCTCGCCCTTGGCCATCTTCTGTGGCCTTTTAGCTTGGGCGGAGTGGTTACTCGCGGTGATCCCCTCTCCCTTGGCCTTATTCTGTAGCCTTTCATCTTGGGCAGAGGGGTTACTCACGGTGAGCCCCTCGCCCTTGTCCTTCTTCTGCGGCCTTTTATCTTGGGCGGAGGGGTTACTCACGGTGAGCCCCTCGCCCTTGTACTTCTTCTGTGCCTTTCATCTTAGGCGAAGGGGTTAATCGCGGTGATCCCCTCGCCCTTGACCTTCTTCTGTGGCCTTTCATCTTGGGCGGAGAGGTTACTCGCGGTGAGCCCCTCGCCCTTGGCCTTCTTATGTGTCCTTCTTTATCGGGCAAAAAGATTGCTCGTGGTGAGCCCCTCGCCCTTGGCCTTCTTCTGTGGCCTTTTATCTTGGGCGAAGGGGTTACCCGCGGTGGGCCCCTCGCCCTTGACCTTCTTCTGTGGCCTTCTATTTTAGGCGAAGGGGTTAATCACGGTGAGCCCCTCGCCCTTGGACTTCTTTTGTGGCCTTTCATCTTGGGCGGAGTGGTTACTCACACTGATCCCCTCGCCCTTGGCCTTCTTCTGTGGCCTTTCATCTTGGGCGGAGGGGTTACTCGCGGTGAGCCCCTCCCCTTTGGCCTTCTTCTGTGGCCTTTTATCTTGGACGGAGGGGCTACACGCGGTGGGCCCCTCGCCCTTGGCCTTATTCTATAGCCTTCTATCTTAGGTGGAAGGGTTACTCGCGGTGATCCCCTCTCCCTTGGCCTTCTTCTGTGGCCTTTCATCTTGGGCGGAGGGGTTACTCGCGGTGAGCCCCTTCTTCTGTGGCCTTCTATCTTAGGTGAGGGGTTATTCGCGGTGAGCCCCTCTCCCTTTGTTTTCTTCTGGGGCCTTTCATCTTGGGAGGAGGGGTTACTCGCGGTGATCCCCTGGCCCTTGGCCTTCTTCTGTGGCCTTTCATCTTGGGCGTAGGGGTTACTCGCGGTGAGCCCCTCTACCTTGGCCTTATTCTAGGGCCTTTTATCTTGGGCGGAGAGGTTACCCGCGGTGGGACCCTCGTCCTTGGCCTTCTTCTGTAGCCTTCTATCTTAGGCGGAAGGGTTACTCGCGGTGAGCCCCTCGTCCTTGGCCTTCTTATGTGGCCATTCATCTTGGGCAGAGGGGTTACTCGCGGTGAGCCCCTTCTTCTGGGGCCTTCTTTCATGGGCAGAAGGATTACACGCGGTGAGCCCCTCGCCCTTGGCCTTTGTTTGTGGCCTTTTATCTTGGGCAGAGGGGTTGGTCGCGGTGAGTCTCTCGCCCTTGTCTATTTTCTGTCAAACTTGTAATCTTGGGCAGGTGGAGCCACTCTAAATGGATCCCCACACTCCAGGATATTTTATTATTTGTTCACTTGCTTGAGGACTTCTCAATATTAGCCCCCTCGTGCAGAAGTGTCTTGTAATGTCGAGAGACTTGTGCACAAAATTGTCATACCTTTTGTTTATACTTGGAAGTTACTCAAGACTATGAGCGCTCCGGTGTCCTTAGAGCCTTAGGTGCTAAACTATCGCACCCTACATTTATACTTGGCACTTGCTTAAGACTTTGAGCGCTCCGGTGCCCTTGGATCCTTAGGTGCTCAACTGGAGCACCTTATATTTATACTTGGCACTTGCTCAAGACTGTGAGCGTTCCGGTGCCCTTGAAGCCTTAGGTGCTCATTTGGAGCACCTTACATTTATACTTGGCACTTGCTCAAGACTGTAAGCGCTCCGGTGCCCTTGGAGCCTTGGGTGATCGTCATGAGCACCTTAGATTTATATTTGGCACTTGCTCAAGACTGTGAGCGCTCCGATGCCCTTGGAGCCTTAGGTACTAAACTCTCATACCTTATATTTATATTTGGCAGTTTCTCAATATGATGAGCGCTCTGTTGCCCTTGGAGTATGAGGTACTAAACTGTCGTACCTTATATTTATACTTGGCAATTACTCAGTACTGTGAGCGCTCCGATGCCCTTGGAGCCTTAGGTTCTCCTCTGGAGCACCTTATGTTTATACTTTACACTTGTTCAAGTCTGCGAGCGCTCCGGTGCCCTTGGAGCCTTAGGTGCTCAACTGGCGCACCTTATATTTATACTTGGCACTTGCTCAAGACTGTGAGCACTCCGGTGCCCTTGGAGCCTTAGGTGCTCATCTGGAGCACCTAATGTTTATACCTGGCCTTTGCTCAAGACTGTGAACGCTCCGTAGCCTTTTGAGCCTTAGGTGCTAAACTGTCGCACATATACTTATACTTGGCAGTTGCTCAATATTGTGAGCGCCCCGTTGCCCTTAGAGACTGAGGTATTAAATTGTCGTACCCTATATTTACACTTCACAATTGCTCAATATTGTGAGCGCTCCGGTGCCCTTGGAGCCATAGGAACTAGATTGTCGTACCTTTTATGTATGCTTGGCATTTTCTCAATATTATGAGCGCTCCGTGCCCTTGGAGCCTTAGGTACTATACCGTCATACCTTATATTTATATTTGGTAATTTCTCAATACTGTGAGCGCTCTGGTGCCCTTGGAGCCTTAGGTACTAAACTGTCGTACCTTATATTTATATTTGGCAGTTGCTCAATATGATGAGCGCTCTGTTGCCCTTGGAGTATGAGGTACTAAACTGTTGGACCTTATGTTTTTGCTTGGCAATTGCTCGATACTGTGAGCGCTCCGGTTCCCTTGGAGCCTTAGGTACTAAACTGTCGTACCTTATATTTATATTTGGCAGTTGCTTAATATGATGGGCGCTCCGTTTCCCTTGGATCCTTAGGTACTAAACTGTTGTACCTTATGTTTATACTTGACCTTTGCTCAAGACTGTGAGCGCTCCGACGCCCTTGGAGCCTTAGGTGCGAAACTGTCGCACAGATACTTGTAATTAACACTTGCTCAAAACTGTGAGTTGCTCTAATTTCTCTGAGAACTTCAAGATGGAATTGACCCATAGTTTGTGGGGTACTTTGCCTATAATTTGAGCAAGTTATCATTTAGATGTTACCCCTCTAACTGCAGGGTTCTTGCATATAACTGAGCAAGTTAATATCCTGAAATTTCCTCTATAACTGCGGGGTACTTGCTTATAGGCTAAGCAAGTTAATATTTTGAAACTTCCCCTATAACTGCGGGGTATTTGCATATAACTGAGCAAGTTAAAAATTTGGGAACTGCCCCTCTAGCTGCGAGGTACTTGCATATAACTGAGCAAGTTAAAATTTGGAGGCTGCCCCTCTAACTGCGGGTTACTTGCATATAGGCTCACCATCTGCAAATTTTGAAGTTGCCCCTCTAAAAGTGGGGTACTTGCATATAGGCTGAGCACATTACTATTTTGGAACTTCCCCTATAACTGTGGGGTACTTGCATATAGCTGAGTAAGTTATATTTTTTAGCGCAGCCTCGTGTGACTGTGCGGTACTTTTTAGTGCAACCCCGTGTGACTTTGGGGTATTTTGTTATGCATATTCATTTCTTGGGAAGTAACTAAGAGATGGGGTTAGCCCTTCTCCTTCCCACAAACTTTGCATAAAATTTCACATATATTATAAGTAAAGAAATAATTATTTCTTTATACTAAAAATTTCCCTTGGTCTGAAGGGTCCTTGTTCCAAACTTTACTTAGGAACCTTTTTGTCTTGGAAAAGTAACAGGTTTAGAGAGGGGGGTAGACCCGCTTCTCCCTATTTTTTGAAAACTGGTCAAGTAAATTTTCTTGAGGACAGTGGTTAGGACTTATTCTCTAGGCTATAAATCTGTATGGAATAATAATAAAAAAATGTACATAAGTTTTTTATTATTATTATTATTACTTGGAGGACAACCTCCTGTTGGTCTGTTGTGTCTGTAGGGACTTTACTGACTATACTTTTACTTTTGGGTTGGATCTACCCCCAAGTATAATGAAGAAAGTTCCTTATATCATGGGCCCTCTTCTAATCTAGTAGAGGTTCTACTATACTATTAAGAAAGAGAAAACATTAGTCTGGTGTACCTTTTGTTGAGCAATTCTAGGCCTTTATGTCTATATTCCGGCCGCTTCCACTTTTTTCAGTTTAATGCTTCAGGCGGTTACTCGTGCTAGGTATTAGTCATTGGAAGTTCTCTGTCTGGGATTTTGGACATCTCGGGTTCCTCGCTTGGGATATGTACTCCCATTCTATCGCCATTTCCACGCCCATCGCCACTACTGTGGCCACTGTCCGAGACGGTCTCGTCACCCCGACGTGTGTTGAAATGCACGTTAAGGCTGGCACTTTTTTAGGATTACTCATCGCTTTCTGCGACTATCAGTGGCATCTCTTCCTCAGTAATTTTCGATGGGTTCCTCACCATTTGTGGGTTCCTTGAGCACCAATCTTCAAACGCCGGTTTCTATCGTGGAGGGTTTGGGATCAGAGTGTTCCTCACCGACTAAAATGTCTAACCAGGGTTCCTTGTGTGCCGCTGCTACTAGGGCATTTGGCTTTGCCAATTTCATCATTTGCTGTCACTGGCACATTTAATCTTGGGAGTATGAATTCCTTGTAATTTGTAAAAAAAATTGGCGAGGGTTCCTCGACATTTGATATGGTGGTCAAGGGTTCCTCGTGCGAGGACTTTTGTATGAGATAGGATTTGTCAATACTTGACTGAGCGCGTTATTACAGGTTCCTCGCCCAAGAGTTTGTATACTAGGGGTTCCTCGCGAGGTCTCCTTCCCAAAGTTTGTGCATATGGGGCGTTCCTCGTCTCAACCCTTTGAGATTATGGGTTCCTCGACCGCTGGCGCAGTTGCGAGGGGACCTTTACCAGTACCTCTCATGAGGGAAATAGGTTCCCCGACCAACATAGGTTTCCTCCTGCTGCTCCGATCACAAAGGGTCCCTCTTCTAAAGCTTCTCACTTGACGAGTATCTCGTCTGGCACTTTGACCCCAAGGGGTTCCTCTCATGCTGTCACGACCACAGGAGGTTCCCTACAACCATTATTAGTCGAGGGTTCCTCGTCGTTGCCCATTATTAGCGAGACACCGCTCAGTCCCTCGCGCGTGACTTCTCGGAACGTCTTCCTCATCGGGACCATCGTCGACAGCTGGTAGGTCTAGTAACTTGCGATTCACTTTGGATGCAGGTGTCTCGACCTCATATTTCGTCGAGTGTTCCTCGTCTGGTGGAACTGGGTTTGGAGAAGAGGGTACCTCGCAGTTCTTTTCAGAGGGGTGTCTCGACTGTTGGAATTTTTCTTGGAGAGAGGGGGTCTCGACCCCTAGTTCTTTATTTCAAGAGGATGGGGTCTCGACATCTTCGGATTCTACAAAAATGGGTGTCTCGACTGTTGGAATTTTTCTTAGAGAGAGGGGGGTCTCGACCCCAAGTCTTTATTTTAAGAGGAGGGGGTCTCGACGTCTTCAGGTTCTACGAAAATGGGTGTTTCGACCCGTGGAGGAATGGTGGTCTCATCTTCGCAGAATACCCATTTAACTAAGGGTCCCTCGCGGGCTGCCCCCGTATCCGTCAGTCCCTCGTCAGCAGCGACGTCGATGGCTGGTGGTTCCTCGCGTGTCATCCTCATAAATGGGGGTGTCTCGACTGTGGGTATCTCATCGATAGTTGTACTGGATCTCCTTCTCGCTTTTAGTTTATCGTCGACATCTTGAGCGCGAGGGGTCCCTCGCGCATTGGTTCGCTTGCCATTGAATTTGAAAAACTTAGGTGGAACATACCCCTTTGGGCATGGTTTGTCATTCACGTCTTGTGGGTAGGGTCCTGCAACTCTTCATACAAATGAGTACCCTCTCTCTCTGAGAAGAGGAGATAAACTTCCTGACCTCCTTCTTAGTAACAACTTTGGAGGGTGATTCCTCCAAACTCATGCCCTTGCCTACTGATGAGCTTGACGATGTCACAACTTGTTCCGACGCTGCCCTCTGTGGCCGAGCTAAATCTACCGAAATCGCTGTCGGAGCGGCTGTCCCTGCAGAGGGGGCTGTCACCAGAGCCACTGCCGGTGAACTGGTCTGTCCTCGCTGAGGAGCAGGTACTTCAGCTTCGATCACCACCGCATCCCCCTGAGTGGTCTGGTCTCTTTGAGCTCCATTCCTAGATGGAATGTCTTCAAACCCTAGATGCTTAGAAAGATTAAAACCTTCTTTGTCCATGGAAGTGAGGATACCTCCCCAACAGAGTCGCCAAATGTAGTAGGGTAGTGAGACTGGGGTCTATGAATAACTGGAAAGGGTGAGGCATGACCCACTCCAATGGACGGTGTCTGCAAGGCTCTCAATAACTTTTGGAGCAGCTTCTGATAAGACCTTCTCCTTTTGGTAAAAATGGAGCTCAAACTGGAACTCCCTCCATGCAAGAAGATGAACTTCCACAATAAGAATAGTAATTTTCTCAAGAGGAGCTCCTGAGAGTGATGGCTGTCAGTGGGGAGTGAAAGAACAAGGCACTTAGCACTTAGAGAGAGCAGGGAGAGAATATTAGAGAGGTTCTGGTGTGATTTTGACAGAGTGACTTTGCTATTGAGTTTTTTCTATATTTTTTATGACCTTGCCCAGGGGTCCTATTTATACTTGGGCACTAGGGCTGGGTTGGCACTTTTGGCGCCAAAACTTATAGGGTTAGTGAGGGACAAAGTCTGCAGTGTACTATTTATCCCTACCTGCAGGGAGCTCTGCCTGTCCCCTCTGGCAGGTGCCCCCTGGTGCCAACCAAAGTTCAAAAGCAAATATGTCTTCTAATGGAGACAAAATATCTGATTTGCTAAATACCTTTTGAAACATTAAATTTTGGTACAAACTTTGTAAACTTGAGCGGGGTCTCGAGGACCACCTCCACTAAAATCTTTGTAAGTTTGAGGGGGATCTTGAGGACCCCCTTCTAAAATCATTTTTATTGAGAGGGGTCTAGAGGACCCTCTCCTTTAAAATCATTTTATAAACAGTTCTTTTCTTGTGAGCAGCCAGCCTTTGGTTGCTCACTTCACTTGTGACTAAGTGTGAGGTGTGTGAGGACTGGGCGACCCTAGGGTCTTCCTACTCGTATTCTCTCAATCCTATAGTGCTAAGTGGTTGAGCTTGCTCAACATACCTTGTCCCTCAGTCGCCAAGCCAAAACTCCCAAGAGATCCCAACTGGCCTATTTGAGCCCTGCCTGCTCAACTAGGCTACCTGTACAAGAAAGCAAAGTGTTAATACAGTTGTTCTTTTAAAGAATGACGTTTCATGATGAGGAGTTGCTAATGATATACACTCCCTCATCCTGGCCTATTTTCCTGGAAGCTGAGGGGGAGGACCTTGACTGCTCCTCGCCCCGACACTTTCTGTTGTTAAGGGACCTTGAGGGTTCCTTCTCAATATGAGTTTCTGTCGGGACCTTAGGTGAGGTTCTTTCTCAATATGAATTTCTGCCGGGACCCTGGAGGGTTACTTTTCAATATGAGTTTCTGTCGGGACCCTGGGAGGTTCCTTCTCAATATGGGCTTCTACTGGGACCCTGGGTGGGGTTCCTTCTCAATATGAGTTTCTGCCGGGACTCTGGGTGGGGTTCTTCCTCAATATGAGTTTCTTCCTGGACCCTGGGGTGTTCCTTCTCAATATGAGTTTCTGTCGGAACCCTGGGGGTTCCTTCTCAATATGGGTTTTTACCAGGACCTTGGGTGGGGTTCTTTATCAATATGAGTTTATTCTGGGACCCTGGGGGGTTCCTTCTCAATATGAGTTTCTATTGGGACCCTGGGGGGTTCCTTCTCAATATGGGTTTTTACGGGGTCCCTGGGTGGGGTTCCTTCTCAATATGAGTTTCTGTCGGAACCCTGGGTGGGGTTCTTTATCAATATGAGTTTCTGCCGGGACCCTGGGGGGTTTCCTTCTCAATATGAGTATCTATCGGGACCCTGGGGAGACTCCTTCTCAATATGAGTTTCTGCCGGGACCCTGGGGAATTCCTGCTCAATATGAGTTTCTGGTGGGACCCTGGGTGGGGTTCCTTCTCAATATGAGTTTATGCCTGGACCCTGGGAGGGTTCCTTCTCAATATGGGTTTTTTTCGGGACCCTAGGTGGGGTTCCTTCTCAATATGAGTTTTTGTCCGGACCTGGGGGGGTTCCTTCTCAATATAAGTTTTCGTCGAGACCCTGAGTGGGGTTCCTTCTCAATATAAATTTTCTGTTATTGAGGGATCCTAGGGTTTCCTCAACCTTATATTTTCTTAAGACTACGGATGGAGTATTTGAGGGACCCTCACCCCAAAATATAATGGTCAAGCATGATGCACCCTTCTACATGGGTGATCCACGACCTTCCAGCTTATGGGACTTTATCCGGTTGTAATGTTCATGGTTATTATGGATGTCCCATGTGTGGGGAGGAAACTAACGCCAGTTGGATAAAACATAGTGGTAAGATGAGTTACACGGGTTATCGTAGATTTTTGTTGACCAGTCACCCTTTTAGGAACGACAAGTATAACTTTTTTCCTATCGATCATGAGCGCAGAACGCCATTTGTTTGGCTTTCTGGTCAGCAGATCAAGGAGAAGGCGACAACTATGACTGCGGGTAATAGGTATGTAGGCAAACACCCCCACTTTGTAAACCTAAAGCGTAAAGCTATGGGGGATCCGGACGACTCTTGTAAAGTGAAGCTGTGATCCAGGAGATAAATATTTTCTGATTTATCGTATTGGAAAGATCATCGTGTAAGGCGTGTGGTTGATGTGACGCACACAAAGAAGAATGTTGCAAAACATCCTTATAATAACATGTCTGGGTGGATCTCATTCCAAAGATGGCGAGCGGAACCACCTAGATCTATAGGATATGAAAATAAAGAAGAAACCGTGGTTAAAAAACGATCCTATAATAGGAAGAATTTCTACCCCCGGGATACTTTCACTTTGACTACTAGTGAGAAGAAGATCCTCTTAGACATGTTGTTCAACTGGAAGACTCCAACCGGTTATTCTTGTAATTCATGTAGGGTAGTAAGCTAACAAGCAAATGACTTGAAATAGTGCAAGTCTCACGATTGACACATAATCATTCAGTTAATCCCTCTATTATTTTGGCATTTATTTTCTGAACACAGAGATCTCTGTCCGAAAATTATGTAAATCAGTTTGTGTTTTACCCTACTTTGTGCAAAAGTGGTAAACATAATGCACATTAAAGATGATAAATCAACTTTAGCCGACAGTTTGTGAATTAGAGAAATATTTTCCTCCGTCGTTCTTCGATATCAGAATCCACCTGCTTATGCATTTATGCGATGAAGCTTTGTTATGTGGTACCATTAGGTATCATTGGATGTATCCTTTTGAGAACTTAATGAAAACCTTCAAATATTACGTAAAGAATACACGGTATATAGGAGGGTCAATTGATGAAGAATATGTAACGGAGGAATCATCGCTATACTCTAGGGAACATATTATAGAACAAGAGGTAAGGAGGTTAAATCCTCATAAAGAACGAGTGATCAAGGAACCTGACGAGTTTGAGGATGAATTGCCGTTTGGGAACCCGAAAGAGGTGAAACTCAAAAATTAATAATACGATTAAGCAACTCGTTATGTCTTCGAATCGCAAGATGAATTCGAAGGATGGAGAGAGTGAGTGTATACACCCCATTCTATTACCCCCTAACTCTCCTTAGGTCCCTAGCACCTCCCTTCATCACTATAAACCCAAGTCATACCCCGAGTATTGACCTAGAAGCCATCGGGCACTCTCAGACTCCATTTGACCAAAAAGTCAAACTCTTCAGCTCGACTGAGGCTGAATGAATCTTCAAAGGGCACTGAAACCCCTTTCCAATGATCCGTCCCGTGCGCTATTCCGACTTACCATGCGGACGAACGACCCATTTTCCCCCGAAACTTAATCTAGAGGACAACGGACACTCCCGGGATCCGTTTGACCAAAGTCCACTCTTCATCTCGACTGAGGCTAAATTAATCTTCAAAGGGCACTGAAATCCCTTTTCCAACGGTCCGCCACGTGCGCGATTCTGACTTACCATACGGACGAACGATCCGTTTGACCCCAAGAGGTCACTAAATTCTTCTAAGGACCGATTGACCAAAGTTAACTTCCCAAACCAGGTCAAACTCTTTGTAATGTCGAATTACATCTCCTAACCATTCCAACGGTCTGCCCCGTGCGCGATTCGGACTTACTATGCGGACGAACGATCCGTTTGCGTCCGAATAATTCCCCGTCCGATGGATCGACAAACACTTCCGAGCCACATTTGACCCAAAGTCAACTCCCGAACCTGGGAGAGGTCCCAAGGACTTTCAAAGGTCTCTGAATTTCCTTTCCAATGGTCCATCCCGTACGCGATTCTGATCAACGGTTGGCACTCGGAAGCCGATTTTTCGAAAAGGCCTGAAACACACTGCCAACGGTTTGCAATAAGTTGTTTTGTTACTTAGCACTTTTATTATCTCATCTCACACATCCTAATACACTTTTTATTTAGTATGATTGCAGATATCTTATTTTCATATAAATAAAAGCCAAAAAAAATAAGAAAAAGAGGGTTTGCTCATAAATTCCAAATAGGGATTCTCACACTTTTCTCACAACTAAAACACTTTTTCTACACACACACACACACTCAGAAATAAGAGATCCCCCGTTTGGATTTATGGGATAAACCCAACCCCTCGTTTTGCATGAGAATTACGTGGACTTTGATGCCTCTATAGGCTATGTAGGCATCTCGGGGTAAAACCCGAGACTCGAGTCCGTTTCTCACTTTTTCTATCATTCTCTACTTTCTCTAAACTCCACTCTCTTATATTATTTTATATGCATATATATTTATTCTTAATGACGTATTACTCCACACGCGTTATCGTTCCATTATAATGATCAACGTAAGGGTAATCACGTAAATCATATTTTCTAATATCATCTTTATACCTTCCTACGGATGACTCGCTTTATCTCTTCCATGATACAAGTCGAGGATTCCTATCTCCACTATATATACACATGCACTCATATCACGGGGAAAATAAAAGGGAAAATAACAAACATTCATGAGAGACCGTAAGGGAGGAATGGGTTCCTAACACTTCCCATTTCGTAACTTAACCTCCGGACCCTTCTCGAATCATTTTGGTTTCGTACGCACCAGTATGTCTTTGGATGCCGTCTTTCGGGATGGCTTCCCTTTTCCTTTTGTCTATTTTGAGTAAAATAGACTGGAGACTCTAAATTTCTCTACACTTTTTACACCTCACCACAATAACGTCGGCCGAAGCGCTCCCGAGAGGGACGCGCGGGACCTAAGGATCCTCCTTCACGTCCCCGCCCGCGGCGAGGATCGGGGATGGCCACAATGGCGACTCTGATGGGGACCTTATTTATTTTGAGGGCTAGACTCTATTTACACGGATGTTGTACTTGTTCATATTTGCCCCATTTTTGCATGTTCCCCTTTCCCATGTGTATCCCATACTTATGCTTCTGTTCACACACGTGTAGAAAATTCTCCATGTACACTTCACACCACATGCACCTAGGGTCACATATATCTACATGTTGCACGCATCATCCATCCATACTTAGTGTACCTTTTGTACTTGTACTTTGCTCCCTGTTTGGAATAATCAAGAAAGGCATTCTCATCATAAGATACTAATAGGAGAATCATGCATGATTCACACGACATCACCAAAGAGCATTGTTATTGACAAAATTTTACCCAGTAACTGGAGGGTCACTTCGTGATGGGCGCTGGTCCGGCAGGGAGCAGTTAGCCTAAGCGATATGACTCTCACCTTCTATTAGCCAAGTACCTTCGACGTATATCGAACGGTTCCCCCACATCGTCATGATGGGAGGTATATCGCAGGGAACTCGTTCACGTACGCCGGGTATATCGAATTCGCTCTCACACGTACCGTCCCCATAAGGTATATAGTGAGGCAATTTACGTACACTCAGGTATATCAAATGGCTTGTCCACACGTACCAATTACCCGCAAGAGCAAGACGTATATCGTGGAAGTCACGCCAAAGGGGGGAACCCTTTCTAATTCACCCAACCAACTACATACCTGCATATAGGTGTCGAACTTAAGACAAACATGTTAGACTACTTGTTTCAACCTGAAACTCTGCCGAAATTCCGGGTCGGCCCACCGCTCGAATTTTTTGCGCATTTTTAAAACGGGACCCTATCTATGAGCCTGGTTACAAGTCCAGCCATAGCTTTGCATATATTACAAACCCCATTTTTCCAGGCTCGAGTCCCGTCTGGCATTTTATTTTGCATTTAGGAGAATTTAATACAAGAGAGAACATAATAATCGTAATAATCATGCTGAGTACCGTTTCCAAAAACTTTTCTCCCTTCTTTATAAAAAATCCAAAAAACATTTCTCCCTTCTTTATCAAAAATCCAAAACATTTCTCCTTTCTTTATCAAAAATCCAAAAACATTTCTCTCTTCTTTATCAAAAATTCAAAAATAGTTTCTTCCCTTTTTCTAAAAAATAAATCCCATTCTATGCCTTCTCAGGTCGATCGCAAGCCCTTGGCCTGGCTCCCTATTGGCTTCGATCTTCAGTTAAATCACCCCGGAGTTTCGTCCATTCCTCTTCTACTTCTTTCGAGTTCGAAATCCATCGAGTATCTATGGAGAACACAGACCAAGTACCAGTTGAGCAACCGAATTTGACGGCAGTCCTAGCTCAGCTCGTGTCCAAGATTGACAACCTCCAAATTGAGGTCTGAGATATGCAACGAAACCAGGTTCCTGTTACTCAAGAGCCCTAGGCCCTATTACCTCATGCTATGGGTCCACCCGAGCCTATTTGGGTTATCAAAGAATATCAGCACACTCCACGTGCCCCTCATGTTAATGGGCCGCCGCCTACCCAACTTTTGATGCCGAATCTTGCCCAGCCTAGGGCTAACTTGCCTATGGTCATTGATCCAAAAGAGAAAGAGTTGAACAAAGTCAAAGAGGATCTCAAGATGCTCACCAAGAAGTTCAACAAAGTCAGAATCTCTGAGAATTACATGGACTACACCCACATGTCTCCTTATCGTAAAGCGAGGTTGCCCGAGAAGTTCAAAATGCCAAATATCGAGAAATTCGAAGGGAGTGGACCCCCGATTATTCATCTTTGCAGTTATCATCGTTCCATGACTCTCCTAGGGGCTTCCAAAGAAGTCATGGCCCAATTGTTTCAGGAAACTTTGAAGGATAGCGCCCTCCGATGGTTTTTGTCTCTCGAAGAATCCAGAATCCGTAGTTGGGAGGATATAGCCCGAGAATTCATGTCGCAGTACAAATACAATAAAGAGCTCGAGGGCGCCCGTCGTGATTTAGAACTGATCAAACAGAACTCTGGGGAATCAGTCAGTAACTTCATAGCCCGATGGAGGGAAAAGGCAGCTACCATGATCAATTGGCCATCCGAAGAAGAACAAGTCATCATAGTGAAGAAGAACTTCTTACCCCATGTCTGAGTAACCATGGGAGGGCAATACTATCCCCACTTCCGAGCTCTCAGAGAAGCAGGAGTAGAAATCGAGGAAGGTCTTGTTAAAATAGAGGCTGAACCAAAGAAAGTGTCCGGATAGTTCACCCCCAGAAAATATGATAAGCCTGTCAGTGCTATAGTCTCAACCATCAACAATATCTCTCAACCAACCACATCATGGGCACTAGAAAGATGCCCTGCCCCAATCCTAAAGGAATACACCGATCTACATGCCCCCCTCTCCAAAGTTTACCAAGCCCTATTAAGTCGAAACCTTATCAAACACTTGGACCCCCGTCCATTGCCAAATCCACTCCCGAGAAACTTCAAGGCAGATGCTCATTGCGCCTTTCACCAAACTGCTGGCCATTCCACTAACCAATGCTTCCACCTCCGAAACATAATCCAAGGTCTCATTGACCGGGGTACTATCACCCCACCAGCCAATCCTAAGCCAAACACTACTCACAACCCACTCCCAAATCATGCCAATGCCATCTTCTTATAAGAGAACCCAAAATTTAATCCCTCAACTCAAATCACACCCATATACTCTCCTAAATCTCTTCAAATCTGCCCATATTTCTTCCTACAGCCCACTAGTCGCGCTGATCAGGCACTGTCACTCCTTACTAGAGCATGCATCACTGTCCGTACCCGTTACAAAAATGGAAGTATGGAATTATCAGAAGTGTTAAATCAACTCCTAGAGTTCGGACTAAAATTGCCCTCACAGATGAGTATCGATTGCCAGAGGTTCAGTACGCTGTTCTTAGAAGCGCAAAAATGAGCCCGAGAATCAAACAGTTGGGTGGTACCAACCGATGAAGTCAGCCTAGATGATGTTGTTTAGATTATGGCAGAATTATTCAGGCAAACCAACAACATTTGCAGTATGATCGAGTTACTTAATACTTTGAAGCTACAAGGGTGCCTGGTCCTTTCACCCTCACATATACCCACAGAATAGGAAGACCTGTATGAAGAAGATGTTGAAGTTGTGGAATGCATTGACTTTACATGGAAAGACAGAATTGTTGCCACCGGATGGGGGGAAGAATTCATAGATTCAAATGAAGAACAAGCTTTCAAGAAAATTATCCTGGTAGTCGACATGTGTGGGATGATATCATTCGAAGAACTCCTAGGAGAAATGAACAAGGTAGCAAAATAATCTGAGATCGATGAGGAAACGGGATTTATGTTCTTCCCTTCTTCAGTAAATCACATGACCAGATCAGGAAGGCATTACCAAATCCCAAGCTCACTACCAGCAAATGACAAAGGGGGGGGGGGGCGTTGAAAACCTTCCTATGCCAGAAATGACCCTCGAGGAGAGCAAGATCCTCGATCAACTAAAGAAAACTCAAGCTAACATCACTCTATGGGGGCTTTTCATGTCTTTCCAGATGCACAAAAATGCTTTAATCAAGTTGCTCACTGGACCCACAATTTCTCCTTCTACCACACTAGAAGAAGCGATAAATTTGGTCGAATCCTTGACCTCTACCGGAATGATATCCTTTTCCAAAGAAGAAATCCCCAAAATTGGGCTAAACCACAATTATGCACTCAACATCTCCGTCGAAGTTATGGGGAAAGTTGTACCACTCTCTCTCGTTGATAATGGATCCGCCTTGAATGTATGGCCACTAAGAACCTTCAAATGCTTAGGGATCAAAGAAAGTGACCTCGCTCCAACCTTCGCTGCTGTACGTGCCTACGATAATACCCATCGGGAGGTGATGGGATCCATAAAAATTGTAATAGGGGTTGGCCCTATAAACCTATCGTTGAATTCCAAGTCATAGGCATCCCATCTTGTTTCAACCTATTGCTCAGAGGACCCTGGCTCCACAGTATCAAGGGTGTGTCTTTCTCACTCCATCAAAAATTGAAGTTCTTCGCCGATGGGCGAGTCATCACCATTTTGGGTCACGACAACAATGTCGAGGGTGCAAGCACCAACAGTCCAATCCTTGAGATATAGCACGGGTCAAATGATATGATCCTATCAGGATTCTGAGTTGAGCCACTTCTACTCTCGACAGGGGACGATTTCAAAGAAAGGGTTTGTCCAGAATACGACCCTCATGGCAACGTCAATGTGATTCAGATGTTCAGGAACATACACTTCATACCCGAACTGGGGCTAGGTCAAAGACAACAAGGGATACTTGAGCCCATCGAACTGAAGAAAGCTTTCCCTCCTTGTGGCTTAGGGTATTAACCATCAGAACAAAAGCTCATAATGATCCGCCAATATCGACCAAAGAGAAGACTAGACCGCGTCCAGACCATCCCATGTGACTCCTTGAATGGAAGATTCATCAAAGAGGGCAAAGACTTACCCTTTTGCGGCTTTCCAGAACCACGGTATGACCATACAGACAAGAAGATGAAGCCTGGAATGGAGATCTTCTTCCAAGACAGCTACCCATAGGCCGAGAGTTCCCAACGCCATGTACAACCGCTCACCAAAGATACCGAAGAGACTGAGGAAAGTGACTCTGAAGATTCCTTCAACTTATAGACACTGGGACTGGCACTCTTCATGGTCCATTCAGGCACTACATCACTGGACCCATCCCAGCTGATTAAAGTTGCTGATACACCTCTCCTTAACTGGCATACTGCGACGATTCTACCTGTTGAAATCCCACCTAACCATAATGTTTACCCTATGTTGATTCTGTTGTCTATCCTTGCTTAAGTGTAATATAGACCTCTTTTGATGAGGTTCTCAATGCTGTTTTTCCTATCAATGAAATAAACGAAGATTTTGAGTATCTTGCTGTGCCTTGCATTAATTGTTTAGATTCTAATCAAACTGTTGATGATGATGATTTTGCAAATGAATAATTCTTAACTGATCTAAACAAGGTTAATAACAAAAAATATAATCACGTTCAAGTTAATGAAGAAGAGACTGTTGTTGTCAATCTCGGTTCTAGTATCCAATTGCGCGAGATTAGGATAGGGGCCACCCTCAGCGAGCACGAGCGTGCACAACTCGAAGAATTGCTAAAGTAATTTATGGATGTCTTCGCATGCTTCTATGACGATATGCCCGACATTGATCCTGAAATAGCCCAGCATGAGATCCCCACTCTCCTAGATTACAAGCCGGTTAAACAAAGATTGAGAAAGCTCCGCACCGAATGGTCGCTCAAGGTCAAAGAAGAGGTGGCAAACAATTGAACGTGGGTTTCATTCGTGTGATCGAATATCCCACATGGTTAGCCAATATAGTGCCCGTGCCGAAATCAGGAGGAAAAGTTCAGATGTGTGTAGACTATCGGATTTGAATAAAGCTTCTCCAAAGGATGATTATCCTCTACCCAATATCGACATGATCGTGGACAACATATCCAGTCATGCTCTCAAGTCATTCATTAACGGGTTTGCCGGATACAACCAAATCAAGATGCACCCAGATCCTCAAGAAAAAACTGCATTCATCACCCCGTGGGGAACCTTTTGCTACACTGTTATGCCGTTTGGTCTCAAGAATGCCGGGGCTACCTACCAGAGGGCTGCCACAACCATCCTCCACGATCTAATTCACAAAGAAGTTGAGGTCTATGTGGATGATATGATTATCAAATCCAAAACTAGAGAAGGTCATGCTCCTGCCCTCCGAAAGTTCTTCGAACGACTGCGACAGTATCAGATGCGACTCAATCCACAAAAATGCATCTTCGACGTTACAAAGGGAAAACTCTTACGATTTATGGTCAGTGAGAAGGGGATAGAAGCAGATCCTGCAAAGCTGAAAACCATACTTGAAATGCCACCTCCCCGAATAGAGAAAGAAGTCCAAGGTTTCCTTGGGAAATTATAATATATCAGCCGGTTCATCAGCCAGCTAACCTCCATCTGTGAATCGATCTTCAAACTCCTCCGAAAGGATTCAACCAAGGTTTGGAACGAGGCATGCCAAGAAGCTTCTGACCAAATCAAATAATATCTGACCCAACCTCTGATACTCATGCCACCACAACCTGGTCTCCCCTTGATCCTATACTTAACCATAACCGACACTGCAGCTGGGGCTTTGCTAGACTAACAACTTGAAGATTCCCGCAAAGAAAGATCCATATATTATTCCAGTCATAAATTGGTTGGGTACGAGGTCAACTACACTGCTTTGGAAAAGGCGTGTGTCGCACTTGTCTGGGTCACCCAAAAGTTGCGACACTACATGCTCGCCTTCCCCATCAAACTTGTATCCCGAATAGACCCCATCAAGTAACTTCTCGAGAAACCCGCCTTATCCAACCGAATGGCCCGATGGTTGATGCTCCTAGCCGAGTTAGTTATCATGTACGTCACGCAGAAAGCTATGAAAAGAAGAGACATCTCGGACTACCTCGCTGATTACCCCGTAGAAGAAGCTGATGTCTGGATCTCCGAATTCCCAGATGCAAATGTTCTCTGCACTACTCAAGATAACCTTCGGTGGCAAATGTTCTTTGATGGAACTGCCAATAAAGAGGGATATTGCACTGGGATACTTATGATCGCCCCAGATGACTCTTACACTCCCATCGCCATCAAATTAGATTTTCCTTGCACTAACAGCATGTCTGAATATGAGGCATGCACAGTATGCCTCAAAGTTGCTCTCAAGAAAGGTATTCAATGCCTATATGTCTACGGGGATTCCGCCCTCATCACTGGTCAAGTGCTCAGAAAGTGGAAAGTAAAGGATGAGAAGCTCCAACCCTTCCATGCCCACTTAGAAGAGTTAGCCTCCCAATTCTAAGATATCACCTTCCATTACCTACCTCGAACCAAGAATAACCTAGCCGATGCCCTTGCTACCTTAGCCTCCATGGTCGATATACCCGAAGGAATAACGATGACCCTTTTTCTAGTTCAAAAGCAAGACAAACCAACCCATTGCTAACATATTGAGCTTTTCTCCAAAGAAGATCCTGAGCTAGACAATTACTGGTACTATGATATTTGGTGCCTCCTCAAGCATGGTAGGTATCCCGAGGGTTCCAATAAGAAAGACCAAGCAACCCTTCGGAGACTGGCTGCCCAGTACATCATATGCCATAAAGCACTGCTCAAAAGAAATTTCGATGGAACTCATATGTACTGTATCATAGGGGCTGACATTGAGAAGATAATGCAGAAGATCCACAGCAGGGAATGCGGACCCCACATGAACGGTCACATAATTGCCATGAAAATTATCCGACAAGGCTACTACTGGACCACTATGACCCAGGACTGCACCAACTATGTTCGAAAATGCCTCAAATGCCAATAGTTCTGCAATCTATAACACCTGCCTTCGCGAGAATTATATAACATGACCTCTCCCTGCCCGTTCTCCACCTGGGGTATCGAAATCATAGGGAAGGTTACACCAAAGGATTAAAATGGGCATAAGTTCATCCTAGTTTCCATTGATTACTTCACCAAATGGGAACGCTAAGAAAGTGACCAAATTCATTAAGAAAAACATCATCTGCCGATATGGGGTCCCGTACGAGCTAGTATCAGATAACGAGTTGCACTTCGAGGCAGAAGTCACAGAGGTGGTCAACGAATATGGGATTTAGATACACAAATATTCTCCCTACCGACTTCAGACCAACGGTGCGATTGAAGCCGCCAATAAGAACCTCAAAGCCATCATTAGCAAAATGACCGAAAGCTGTCAGGATTGGGCCGATAGGATCTCGTACACCCTCTCGGGCTATCGATCCTCAATTTGAACCTCTACTGGGGCTACCCCTTACTCTCTAGTCTACGTCATGGAAGCGGTCCTACCTGTGGAGCTGGAAATACCCTCGTTGCGTGTCATGCTTGAGAGCAAGATCAACGAAGAAGACTGATGCCAAAGCTGCCTTGACTAGCTGACCCTCCTGGATGAAAGGAGATTGAAAGATCTATACCACATACAAGGGTACCATCGCCGAATACCGCATTCATTCAATAAGAGAGTCAAGGACCTCAGTGTCCGAGAAGGGGACCTAGCCCTTAAGGAAATCATAGAACCCATCTGGGACCCCAAAGGGAAATTCAAACCCAATTGGAGCGGCCCCTACATTGTGAAGAAGATATTTTTCGGCGGTGCCGCCATGCTCACCGACCTAGATGGAGAAGAGATGACTCATCCAGTCAACCTAGACTGTATCAAGAAGTTCTACCCCTAGTCCGAAATCTCGACGCGCTACGACTCTTCTCATCTCCCTTCTATTCTAAAAACAAAAAAATCTCTTCATCCCCCTCTACCCAGAACTACGTGGGCCTGATCCTCTGTAAAAACCGTCTTTAAAACAAATGAAAACTTTTCAAAAAACCCCAGAGGTACGTAGGCAGCTCATACACCTTACATGAGCACGACCCTTTCTTTTTCACAAAATACTATTATTTTCTTATTTCCGAGAACGATAGTTCATTCTAACATATACTTGAACAAAAGGATTATGTATGCCTTAGCGATCGGTATAGATAATTCAAAAATACAAAATTCATCGAAAGGTACAGCTGGATGATCAAAAACTTATTTATTTCACTAATAAGAAATTTTGGTACAGATTACATAAGAAAAGGAACGGATAACTCCCTTCCCCCTACTTCCCTAAAAAGCCAAATAAAATCCCCACATTTATTAATAAACTCTCCAGGAATCCTATCCACAGCTACCAGAGGAGCCTGCTCCATCATCATCATTTACATCCTGGGGTCACCAAGTTTCCCCTTCCTGAACAGAGTACCGTAAACACTCCATAGACCGATAAGTCCGAACCAGCTTCAAAAAAATCACAACACCCCTTTTCATGGTGTTAAATAAAACAAACCACCTTTGTCCAGTCTCCACTGCCAACATCTTACTAACTACTCTCCTCTACAACCACTTCATATAATCCTCAGGGACATGCCAAACTCTCCCAACAGACTGAGAAGGACGGGTCGATGGACGCCGACTCTCCCACAGAGAGCCAGGCCGCACGCGCAGACGCTCAGTCAAATCTTCTACCAAAAAGAAATTTGATGTCCGAAGTGGCACGACCTGTGCCCAGCCAAATTGGCGCAGAAGCCGCCAAGGAAAATAAAAAGAGGTCTTTCTGAGACCAACCAGTCGCACATATGGGTATTCTCATAGATGGAGAACAGGCATCAACTGTCCCCACCAAGGCACTGACCAGTACAGATTCCGAGCCCCATTATCCACAAACCATTTCTCCCAGCTCTCAATATCCAGGTCAACGCTGAAGAAGTAACGTGAAAAGAAGTTGGGTACAACTGACAAAGGATACTCTGGAAGGGCCACCAAGCGGAGTCTCTTAGACAACCACATGAACAGCATTACGGGGCTACCCCTCAAGAAGTTAGAACGCCCTTATCTCCAGGAATCCAGGCCATTCAGGGTCTCCGCCAGTATCACCGCCATAAGATTGTGACAGTATGACATCCACATAGTAATGGCTGTAAGTTGTGGGTCCACTAGCAGCTCCCCAGTCACCAGCAGCAAATTTGAAACCAGGCCTAGAGCAATGGATCCAGCATAGCCAGCATCACCTACTTCCTGTAAATGCACGGACTGCAACACCGCCGGGAGGGAGATCATTCCTCCAGCAACCAGTGATTTGGCTGCCGAAGGCAAAATATAAAGAAGCCCGACCAACAAATCCTTAGGAGAACGGAAAAATTCGAGCAAAGCCACAGCAACACTGGGATTTATACCTATCATGGAAGAAAATTCCTCGTAGGTAGGATAAACTTCATCAAACCCAAAGCGGAATACATGGTCTTCGGGGTACCATAATTGTACCTCCGCCATCAGCATGTTCCACTCAATAGGCCGATTGCGCCACAAGGAGACTCGACGCATGTTAAAAGCATCGTAGTCGACATTATAAGAGCACATTGCTTCCAGGGCTTCGAGGTAGTTAGCAAACTCAATGCTACCAGGGAGAGCCATCTTGTAAGACTAAGAGATAGTGGGCAAGTAAGTAAGAATGTGAAGGTGTGATGAAAACACTCCACCCTTACCCCTTTTTATACTTGAGAACCCTCACAAGAGACATAACCTCTGCAGAAATCGAAGGGAATCCTACCTCACAAAGTACCAAAGGATGAAGAGGGTACCAAATAAATCTTTACATTGATGGGACTGGACTTGACTGCCGATAGGCAAGGCAAGGGGCTTGCCGATCGGCAACCCCCTTTTTTGGAAATTTCCCTTTTTTTTCCTCTTTTGTCAAAATCAGAAGTTCAATAAAAAAATAAATTATATTCTCAACGGAATTTCAAAATTCTCTTCTAGCCAGCGTAATTTCTTATATTTCAAAAACTTTCCTTCAAAATTCCAAAAATATTCCTTTTTATGGTCTCAGCAACAAAGTAAAAAGTGCATGTGCATTCTTTCATTCACCATTAACAAAAGATAATAAAAAAACTCCAATGCATTGCATATATTTATTTTTTTGTGTTACATCAATTTTGCAGGAAATAAAAGAAAAAAAAATAGAACTCAGCCCGAACCCACATTTTCTCTCTCTCTCTCTCTCTCTCTCTCTCTCTCTCTCTCTCTCTCTCATATACTCTTCACCCTCTCTCTAAGAACTTCCACCCCTGCGACGTGCTCTTTTTCCCCTGCGACGAGATGATGCACCACCACTACCCGAGCCAGAGTCCTCTCCGGATGAGGCAGATGGCACCAAGAAAGAAGGAACCTGGACCGCATCCCGAATATGGGTAGTCGCCAAAGAAATCCAGTCTCTGATGTCCCTCAGCCAAGTGGTCGACACTCGAACTTGCTGCAAGAAAAATGCAAAATTAGTATCAAAGCAGAAAGGATCAAAATAGAAAAGAAAGAAAGAGAAGAACATAAAGGCATACCGCAGGTTGAAGAACCTCCTCTGTCAAACCCAACTCCTCCGGATCCATCGCATGAGGACGGTGCAACATAGGCACCATCCCTCCGTCAGCCCGCTGAATATTGTACGAAGGAGTGTGCAATCGCACGAAGGGAACCTCTGAAGTCACCGCCACCGAAGACGTCGCCGAACCACCGTCGTTGTGGGAAGACCCCATCGCCCGACTCAAAACCGTAGGAGGGAAAGGCAAGGCATCATATATGCTGGGCGCCATCAACCAACTCGTCATAAAATCCATGTAGTTATATGGCACAGCCGTATCAGTGTACAACAAGTAGGACTCGTCGATCATCACCGCGATCCTCGCATCCTTCGACAGCAGTCGCTCCCGCCTCATAGACGTAAGAGACTGCGCAGGTAGCACCACCACCTCCTCCTCAGCAATCTGGCGAACCACCCGCTCCCAGAGATACCAGGAATGGCCAAACTCATGCGCCAGTAAGCGCCTCATCTACGCATTCACCCTAATCTCCCCCGTATCCTGAACAGCTGTCCCCCAAGGGTAAAAGATCACCTAAAAATCCCCAAGAAGGCATAAGTCAATACAAAATCAGAATGTGAAAAAACTAAGACTGAATGGAAAGAGTCTTACCCTATCACTGGTCAGGCCATTCAAGACCTGATGCACCGCCTCCAGAGAGAGAGATCCCTTCGACTATCGATTGGCCTTACGCCACCGATACAACCGGTAGGAATCCCCAACAGTCTCATCCTTCAGAGCTATCAGCGGGGTATTGCACCCAATCACTTCATAAAACCACGTCTGTCAAAGATAAGAATTCACAATAAAAAAGAGACGCATAAGGAAAATGCGAATACATGAAAGGAAAATGCGAATGCATGAAAGGAAAATGCGAATGCATGAAAGGAAAATGCATAAAATAAAGAATACCTCAAGAAGATACGTGGCTCCAGTGAAAGTCTGTCGGCAGCACCGACTGAATGCATCCAGAGAAGAGTAAAGGGTCTCCAAAGTCAGACTTCCCCAATCATAGAATGGGATGTTCGAAAACATCCTCAAGTACGGCAAAAACCACAAATGGACGACGCCACCATAAAACCTCCCAACACCAGCAAGATAAACAACCGGACCATCTGCCTCACCTACAGCCCATCCTCCACATCAACCACCCTACTCAACAGAACATCCTTCATCAAGGACAATCAGGTGGAATCCCCAGAAACTATCCTCCCTACGTCACCGAGTGCCGCCCTCACCACCTCCGGCCTCACCCGCAAAGAGCGATCCACCTCTATCTGCTCTCCATCACAGTCCAGCCCTAGCAGCTACTGCATGTCTATGGGAGTCATGGTCATCTCCCCGAAGCCAAAATGGAAAGTGTGGGTAGTATCCCACCGCCTCTCCCCCAAAGCGCACAGGACCGCTGTCGAACGAGGCGTCTCATCCAGCGCAAACGCCAACCTCCCAAAACCCGCTGATGATACCACCCAACGCACCACGGATGGAAGATGCTCCCAAATGTCCTTAAGCCCCGTCGTCCCATGGTCACACATATTCTTCAAAGAGACATTGAACTGCCAAAAAAAGGAAAAACAATGTCAAAATTCAAGAAGAAAAGAAAGAAAAATCACCAAAAAGAGAAGAAAGCCAAAAGTCAAGTTGCTTACATAACCACCAGGGCTCATCACCTTAGAAGAACGATGACGCGATGGCTCCCGCAGTAAGGTCAGCTCATCCATAACCAACTCAAATGAGTCAAAGGAGTTCTCACTCCCCAAAGCAAGAGGCGCTTTGGCCCTCCACTCCACGTTCACCCAATCATTAACAATCAACCACTCCCTGTGGACTGCAGTGCTCACAAAAGCGGCCATTTCTTAGAGATCGGAATGCTAGAACAATTTACATAGGAAATCGTAGAAAGAGAGAAAGCAAGAAGCTGTGGAAAAATGAAGGGGATTCACCCCCTTAATATAGGATGCCAAACGTCATGTCGATCGGCACTAACCCCAACCCTACCGATCGACACTGACTCCTTACCTTCCCGAGGCAGTCCAAAAGTTTATGCCACTGCCGAATGGCACCCCTCATACTATGCCGACCGACACCCCCCTTAAAATTTCGTACAGAAATTCCCAAAAAATACTAGAAAGCCCCAAAAAATCCTCAGAAAATTCCCAAAAATCCTAGGAAGGATTTAGAACATTTTCACTAAGAAAATTTTGCATTCCCTCAAGCGGAACCCCTATTTCCCCAGCAAAACTATCAAAAACCAAGTGAATCTCCTCCCGACAAAACCCCGGAGGATCTGTAAGGATCACATCCTACACCACAAAGGTCTCAAACCTCCCAAGCAATACGTCCAAATCCTGGACCACCTAATCACTTCCCCAATGGAGTTTTACAACATCAAAATTGGTTGTTACCCCTGCGAGGCCTCCTAAAGATACAAAAGTCTCCCAAGCTATCAGCTCCCCAACTCAGATCAAAATCACAAGGCACTTTTTCCCCAACGGAATCAAAATCCAATCTTTATCCACTTTTAGGTCAGAATTGACGTCGGTCTTGGATCGTCACCTAAGTTAGGTCAGAATTGACCTCGATCCTCTATCGTCACCATTCTTAGGTCAGAATTGACCTCGGTCTTAGATTGTCACTTTAAGCCCGCAGAATTGATTTCGACTCACAGAATTGGTCATCTCATCTTCAAGCTTGCAGAATTATCTTTGACTCGTAGAACTAGTCATCTCAACTTTAAGCCCGTAGAATTGGCTTCGACCGCAGAATTGGCCATCTCAACTTTAAGCCCTCAAAATTGGCTTCCGCCCACAGAATTGGTCATCCCAACTTTAAGCTCGCAGAATTAGCTTTGACCCGCAGAACTGGTCATCTCACTTTAAGCCCGCAGAATTGGTCATCTCACTTTAAGCCCGCAGAATTGGCTTCGACCCGCAGAATTGATCATCTCACTTTAAACTCGTAAAATTGGCTTCGACCCACGAAACTTGGTCATCTCATCTTCAAGCCCTTAGAATTGGCTTTGACCTGCAGAATTGGTCATCTCAACTTTAAGCCCGCGGAATTGGCTTTGACCCACAGAATTGGTCATCTCAACTTTAAGCCCTCACAATTGGTTTCGACCCACAGAACTGGTCATCTCACTTTAAGCCCTCAGAATTGGCTTCGACCCACAGCACTGGTCATCTCACTTTAAGCCCTCAGAATTGGCTTCGACCCGCAGAGTTGGTCATCTCAACTTTAATCCCGCAGAATTAGCTTCGAACCGCAGAACTGGTCATCTCATCTTCAAGCCCACAGAATTGGCTTTGACCCGCAGAATTGGTCATCTCATTTTCAAGCCCTCAGAATTGGCTTCAACCTGTAGAATTGGTCATCTCATCTTTAAGCTCGCAGAATTGGCTTTGACCCGCAGAACTGGTCATCTCTTCTTCAAGCCCTCAGAATTGGCTTTGACCCACGGAATTGGTCATCTCATCTTCAAGCCCTCAGAATTGGCTTTGACCCACGAAATCAGTCATCCTCGTCCTCATTCCCTCAGAATTGGCTTCGACCCACAGAATTGATCATCCCCAGCATCGCTTTACGTCCTCAGAATTGACCTAAACCTATGATCACTATTCAAACCATTCCCATCACGCTCCTGAGGTCCTCAGAATCGACCTCGACCCTCTGAATTGGTCATCCTCGCTCCCTTAGGTCCTTAGAATTGGCCTCGACCCTCTGAATCGGTCATACTCTCTCAAAAGCATCATGCGGTGTCTATTCGACGGCTATCGTTTATTCCAAACTCACCCATCGAGGGGCTCTGTAGACACCCCATTCTATTACCCATCAACTCTACTTAGGTCCCTCGCACCTCCCTTCATCACTACAAACCTAGGTCATACCCCAGTACTGACCTAGAAGCCATCGGGCACTCCCAGGCTCTGTTTGACCAAAAAGTCAACCTCTTCAGCTCGACTAAGGCTGAATGAATCTTTAAAGGGCACTGAAACCCCTTTCCAACGGTCCATCCCGTACGCGATTTCGACTTACCATGCGGACGAACGACCCATTTTCTCCCAAAAATTGATCTAGAGGACACCGGACACTCCCGGTCTCTGTTTGACCAAAGTTCACTCTTCAGCTCGATTGAAACTGAATGAATCTTCAAAGGGCACTAAAACCCCTTTCCAACGGTCCGCCCCGTGCGCGATTCTGACTTACCAAGCGGACGAACGATCCGTTTGACTCCAAGAGGTCACTAAATGCTTACAGGGCCCGGTTGGCCAAAGTTAACTTCCCAAACTGGTGAAAACTCTTCGAAATGTCAAATTACATCTCCTAACCTTTCCAACGGTCTACCCCGTGCGCGATTCGGACTTACCATGTGGACGAACGATTTGTTTGCGTCCGAATAGATCCCAGTCCAATGGATCGACAAACACTTCCGGGCCACATTTAACCCAAAGTCAACTCCCGAACCTGGGAGTGGTCCAAAGTACTTTCAAAGGTCTCTAAATTAACTTTCCAACAATTTATCACGTGCACGATTCTGATCAACGGTTGGCGCTCGACAGCCGATTTTTCAAAAAACCGTAAAACACACTGCCAAATGGCAGGTTCCAGACCCTGCCGATAGGCAGGACCAGGTCTATGCCGATCGACAGTGACCTGGGACTATAAAAGGAGGCCTTGACCTCATTTTCAAGGGGAGCCAAAATAAAAAACATACCACTCTCAGTAGATCCAAAAAACCTCTCTCGAAGTCAGCGTGATTTCTACACCCAAACCCCTTTCCAACCTTCACTTTTCATCATCCTTTTCATCAAACTTGGTGAATTCACTACCCTCCATCATCATCCAAGTCTAAGGGCTGCTCTTCAACATTCAAGATCAAACTCAATATCTTCAAGAAGGTCCAATTTTCTCAACTTTATCCTTAAATTCTCATAAATTTGCAATAACTTGTTTTGTTACTTAGCACTTTTATTATCTCATCTCACACATCCTAATATACTTTTTATTTAGTATTATTGCACATCTCTTATTTTCATATAAATAAAAACCCAAAAAAAACAAGAAAAAGAGGGTTTGCTCATAAATTCCAAATAGGGATTCTCACACTTTTCTCTTAACTAAAACACTTTTTCTACACACACACACATTCACAAATAAGAGATCCCCCATTTGGATTTATGGGATAAGCACCACCCCTCGTTTTGTATGCGAACTACGTGGACTTTGATGCCTCTATAGGCTACGTAGGCGTCTTGGGGTAAAACTCGAGACTCGAGTCAGTTTCTCACTTTTTCTATCATTCTCTACTTTCTCTAAACTCCACTCTCTTATATTATATTATATGCATATATATTTATTCTTAATGACGTATTACTCCACATGCGTTATCATCCCATTATAAAGATCAATGTATGGGTAATCGCGTAAATCCTATTTTCTAATATCATCTTTATACCTTCCTACGGATGACTCGCTTTATGTCTTCCATGATACAAGTCGAGGATTCCTATCTCCACTATATATACACATGCACACATATCACGGGGAAAATAAAAGGAAAAATAACAAACATCCATGAGAGACCGTAAGGGCGGAATGGGTGCCTAACACCTTCCCATTTCATAACTTAGCCTCCGGACCCTTCTCGAATCATTTTGGTTTCGTATGCACCAGTATGTCTTTGGATGCCGTCTTTTGGGATGGATTCCGTTTTTCTTTTGCCTATTTTGAGTAAAATAGACTGGCGACTCTAAATCTCTCTACACTTTTTATACCTCACCACAATGACGCCAGCCGAAGTGCTCTCGAAAGGGACGCGGGGGACCTAAGGATCCTCCTTCACGCGCCCGCCCGCGGTGAGGATCGGGGATGGTCACAGTGAGTATATACTAAATTTTTCTTATTTGATTATATGTTTTTTATATTTTATGATCTAAACTCTATAATTTACCAGTAGGAAGTACGAGAACGAAATTGACTAAGATTAAAGGATAAATTGTGCGACAACTAATTTTAGGGCATGGTTATCAAAGGAGGTAAATTTCACATCTTATGTGCGCGATTATTTATTCTTGTGTGATAAAACCATGCCCTGATACAAATTCATTAATAAATGCAACTTCTAAAAAGATCTAATGTCTCTTCCAGGCTTGCATGCCTAGCAAAAGGCCCTAGTTTTCACGCGAAAGAGTTTAAGAAATTCTGCACTAACGGTTTTAATTTCATTTCATACCCATATGAGGAAAAAAATTTGACGCAAAATAGTGAAATATCAATTTCTGCCTTGATCACCTATATCGCTAGCAAAAGAGATAAAAATCCAAAGAATACGGTGCTAACCTATTATGGGATAATCCAGCAAATCCTTGAACTTGATTACTTGGATTTCACAGAAACCATATTCTATTGTGATTGTGAGAACACACTATATATTGACTCCCTTGAGTCTGCATATATAAGAGTTCCAACTAGTTTTGATATTTAGACAAAATAGGCTAGAATATGTTTGAGAACTCCATATCCTTTAAGGTACAAACTCCTCGAAGAAATCCAGTCCAAGAAGAGCTTCAAAGGGAAGTTAATTCTAACCCTAAAAAACCACAAATAGGACACTTGCACTGCATCCTACATATTACCTATGTGCTTTAATGGTTTTTCAACACTTGAAATCATTTTAAAATCAATTTAATTTCAAACAAATCATTTTATATAATTTTAAACCATTTTAAAATTATTTTTGAATTAATTAAATTTGGTTTTAAAAGTGTTGTGGGTATAAATGGAATTTCAGAAACTTGTTTTATACACTGATTGTTTACTTGGGTAGAATCCGAAAGCGCTAGAGACTTGGAGGTGTGCTTTGTAATTATTTGCATACGCGCGTCTCAGCCTTCATCCTGTGTGTACATGTGTTGGTTACATAACGGTTGGATTTGTGTTTTCTGCTAATCACCCAAGGCATATTCAATCTCAGCCTTTGGATAGTTTTAATCAACGTAGTACATACGATCTTTCTCAATCCTTGTGATCCTAGCCTTACCCAATCAGTGACCTTATAACCCACCGCATGTGTTAAACCGTTGGATCTAAGTCAATCCATTTAGACTTGATCTTAGCCGTAGGTTTGTTGCTGATGTTCTCGATCCTTCTACGCTCAGTATAAAAAGGGATCAATTCTCAGCATTTTGAAACTTTTGTCACTTCGTTAGAGAAAAGAAAGAGTAGAGAGGAGAGAGAGAGAAAGGAGAAGAGAGGAAAAGGAAAGAGAGAGAGAGGTTAACACAAGAAAGCCCTAAGTTTTCTTCGTGGTGAAAACCCTCCTCCCAAATCAAAACACCAAACCTAAACAGTTTCAAACACTAGAAGACTCATCTTGTGAGAGTTAGATCCTCCTAGGGTTTCTGTGTTATTAGATGTTTTTTTTTCTTTTTGAAGATCTCTTCAAAAAATGTTGATTCTCTCAGAACTCATCTCCAATGAATATTTAAGTTTCATTGCTGAAACTAAGTATTTCTAAAAGAGAACATCTCATGTTTATGTTTTTGTTTCTCTTTTTAGATCTGATTTCTTAGATCTAATTCGTTTCAACTAGTTTTGAAATAAAAACTTTTAGTTTCAAAAATAATTTTCAGATCTAGTGAGTTGTGTGTTTCCAATTTTTTATTTTACATTTTATGAAATACTGGTGTACAAAAATAACAGGAACACAAACGAACTCGTGCTAAAATTTTAAAGCGTTCAGATCTGAAAAATAAATTTTAGATAAAAACTTGTTGAACTAGTCCTTGCATGTTAAGTCTGAATCTGATTTGTTAAAGTAGACTTCTAGTCTAGTTTGGATCTGAAATTGGAGGTTTATAATTTCAAAAATATTTTCAAAACCCAGAAATTGTATATGACCTTGAACCGTCTTCCGAGCAAGGTATCCTTGAGATCTGTGGTTATATAAAAGATCCAGATGTCTTTGTTTGAGAAATCAAGATTCAGAAATAACTTTCATGTTAGAACTGTTGTAATTTGTTAGGAAAGTTTGTATAAATCTTGAGAGGGTGAGTTGCATGTTTTCATGTAGTAACACATCACAGACACTATCTCACACGAACACTTAGACACTGTGGTTCTGTTTGAGAATCTTGTATTAGAAAGAGTTGCTCAAATCAGAATTCAAAGAGAAGGAGATCAAGGAAAAGACAAAGAAGCAGCAAGGAAATATCAAGTTCCAAGTCAGATACCTTTGGAGTGGATAATCTCATGTAGGTACATTCTAAACTTAGGTTAGGATCTTTGTGGTTTTCTTAAGTGTTGTAAATTGATTTTTATTCTAGTGGATTTTTGTTTTGTGCCGTAGAGGGCACCGTGGATGTTTCCCTTGTTTAAGGGTTTTACCACATTAAAATTCATGTGCTTATATCTTTGAATGTTCTTAACTGTTGTTGTGATAGGGACTGCATGGTAACGTTAGTAGATGTTTAATAAAAATTAAACTTAAGGTAATCAACTATCGAATTTAATCCATACATTTAGAAAACGCTTTTACAACACATCTTGTGTTTTTCGAAAAATGTTTTGCCCAAAACGTTTGTTCGGAGTTTACTCAACTTATAACTATTTGTTATTAATCTAGTAAACAAAAGGCTTTTAGTATTAAGGTTGTTTTCCAGATTGGGTAAAGGTAGAGGATACAACGAATGCTTGCAAAGTTGATCCTGACTCCAAAATTATTATGGTAGATTTATCAAAGTTGAAGAGTAAAGATCTCATAGTCGATGAGCCTTTTATTTGTGCCTTTAAAAAATTTGTAAGAAAGTAGTCCCCTTGTAGACTGGGAGTATGGTAATACTAGTTGAGGCGTAACCCCTATAGGTATGGTGATAAGTGATAACCCGAAAACTCTTTAATGAACACAAATAAACACACAATATTATATTTGATCAACACTTAGATTGGACTCACAATATACTCGTGTATGGCTCAAACAATAATAAAGAAAACTCAGAAGCAACTCGGTCAAATGGAGAGAGGAATAAGCACCCTAGATACACCTCGGTAGGCAGCCAAACACACCAACAACCTCAGAAAGATCTCTAGTTAGATATTAAAAGCTTCACAATAAATGACAATGGTGGGTGAGTAAGATCTCTGGTCTGTAATAACTTCTAATAACTTCTCCCTGATCTTTTTTCTCTCTAGGCAATAAATCTCTAGAAAGGCCCTCTCCCTCAGAATTGGTTGAGGCGAATAAATAGCCCCCCACCACTCCTGAGATGCCCCAGTCCTTCACAGCTGTGAAAGACATCCCCACATACTTTGCGTCACAAACATTAAATGCATGATGGGCCGGTCAATCCTACATCATAAACATTAAATGCCAAGACATGCCTTTTGCCTAACTACTATGCGTTAGAGGAATATCACCACAGAGGTGGCTCACTAACTATCTGACAGCCCTATATACCATTATGGTTTACTCAAGGACGTATTGGACAGTGTTTAGCTAGCTGGTGATATCACCTAAAGTAGATGTGACATTTGGTAGAGGGTTATTTGGTTCAAAACTCAACATACGATGGAACTCAAGGATTCTCCGCATAAGATTCCACGGTCAAAGGTCTCTCGGTGTTTTACCAGGTATATCTAAGATGGTCAGGAAAAGACCCAATGTTGACTCACTTCTTAATCCTCCAAACCAAGTCCCTCTGAAGTTCCCACGACGAGGTCATTCGATAGAGCATGAAAGCTCTTCCAGACCCTTCCAGGCCTGGTATCTCGCGAGTACCGTTTGACCTCACACTGAATAACACTACAATCGTTACATCATTACAATCGTTATAGTTCATAGTCAATATAGAAGATACAACATGACTAAGTAATCAAAATAGAAGTAAAAGTAAGCTTTCCCGGCAGAGTTCCCTCACTGAGCTTCTTCACTTCCTTAATTCTTTTTCCTTCTCTTGAGATTCTTCTGCTAGTCGGGTAAGCTCTCTATAACTCAGAGATTTATCATTAATCCCCTATAAATATAAAGAAGGTATTCTACTCGAAGTGCATAAATGATGGAAATTAGTCTATTGTTGTGCATCCATAAAAGGGTATGACTACTGAAGTGGATGAAATAAAGGCTCTAAAAGAGTTTCAGTCAGCTCTTGATGACAACCCTAATTTGAAGGATCTTTTAGTTTATTTAGAGGAAGATTGAATATCAAAATATTATGTTATCCTTGTCAATCTTAATTGTATCCTATTGTGATATTGACATTGTATTAGCGCTTTACTTTGATGTATGAATGTTTAGTTACTTTTACGAATGTTTAATATGATTTATGTAAGTTAACTTTCGATAATATGTTAGGCTCAGTCAAATTTTTAGTTACTTTCACAAGACGCTCGGTTTGAGAATAGAGTTATTTGAGTTTGTGATTAGATCCAATTGACCCAGCTCAATTTGCACGTGTTCTTGACATATACATTTGTTGATCAGTTTCATTGATGCAGTGTTCATAAAATGAAGTTAAATTAGCTTAATTTTATGAAAATTGTATTAAGGAGACTAATCAATAAATGCACATGTAAAAGAATACGTTGGGGGCTACAGGATCAATTTGGTCTAATCACACATTCAGAAAACTCTATTTAAAGGCCTTCTTGGATCGCAAGAATCAAGTACTCTTTACTTTAATTGAAGTAGTTATATAATTGATATGCATTATCTTTTAAATCTTTTAGATGATAGAAGGAGTATGGGATAATTATTGGATTTATTTGGTTTGGATGTTGGATAATTATTGGTTGTTGGCTTGTTGTTGGATAATATGTTAGAAGGAGTACGGGATAATTATTGGTTTTGTTTGGTTTGGTTATTGGATAATTATTGGTTATTGGATAGTATGTTAGAAGGAGTACGGGATAATTATTGATTGTTGGCTTGTTATTGGTTTTTAGCTGTTGGATAATCACGGGACCCCCGTTTTGAGAACATGACATTAATTCAAAATATATAGGCTTAGACTTAAAAAATGATGTTAAGGGGCAAAACCCCGAAACACCCCCCAAACGGCCCCATAAGAGGCACCAACACCTCACACCAACACCGCTGACGGGGCCGTTTGGGGAGTGCTTTGGGTTTTCGCCCTCTAACGACATCTTTTTAAACCTAATTCTAGATATTTTCAAATTATTGTCATATTCTCAAATCGGGGACCCCGTGACTACGCGGTCAGTTCTTGCGAGTTACGTTAGTCCCGTGCGAGGTGTTCTTACCTCTCACGGGGTTGTTTGGGGTTTTCGCCCTCTAACGGCATGTTTTAAAGCCTAGGTGTAGATAATTTCAAATTATCATCATATTCTCAAACAGGGTGTCCCGTGACCATGCGATCGATTCCTGCGAGTTACATTGGTTCCGTGCGAGGCGTTCGCACCTATTACGAGGACGCTTAGGGGGTATTTTGGTTTTTCGCCCTCTAAAGGGAATTTTTAAGCCTAAATCTATATATTTTCAAATTATCGTCATATTCTCAAATCGGGGGTCCCATGACCACGTGATCGGTTCCTGCGAGTTACATTGGGCCCGTGCGAGGTGTTTGCGCCTCTCACGGGACCGTTTAGGTGGTGCTTTGGGTTTTCTCCCTCTAAAGGCATATTTTGCAAGAAAAATTGCCTTTTATGGCCTTACCAAATGTAGCGTGTTGTAGAGCTCATTGAAATTGTTTGGAAAGGAGTCCCGAATAATATGATGTGTTTTCCCGTTTAGAGTTTGATAGAGTATTCCAAATACGACTCCTCTTATTACGGGGAGTGTGGACTTCATCAAGAACCACCAATATAGGACACTCCAGTAGTATTTTTCCCCATTAGTGATGTTTCTCATTTACAACACTCCTTTTCCTTTTGTTTGACTATTCCTTCACCGTGATTCTCTCCTGTGAGGGTTGTCAAGCTCTTAATCTTCCTGTGAGGCCACCTTGTAATGTTGAGTTTCCTGCACCTCTTTTATAATGTTACAAAGTGGCCTCACAGGGAACTCAATATTACAAAAGAGGTGTAGGGAACTTAACATTACAAGGTGGCCTCACAGAAAGATTAAGAGCTTCACAACCCTTTACAGGAGAGAATCACGGCGAAGGAACACTCAAAGAAAAGGAAAAGGAGTGTTGTAAATGAGAAACATCAAGAATGGGGTAAAATACTATTGGAGTGTCCTATATTGGTGGTTCTTGATTAAGGCCACATTCATCGTAATGAGAGGAGTCGTATTTAGAATACTCTATCAAACTCTTAACGGGAAATGCATCATATTTTCTGGGACTCCTTTCCAGAACAATTTCAATGAGCTCAACAACACGCTGCATTTGGCAAGGCTAAAAAAGGTAGATTTTCTTACCAAACATGACTTTAGAAGGTGAAAAATCTAAGCACCCCCCAAATGGTCCTGTGAGAGGCGCAAACACCTCGTACGGGTCCAATGTAACTTGCAGTAATAGATCGCGTGGTCACAGGACTCCCGATTTAAGAATATGACGCTACTTTAAAAATATATAGACTTAGGCTTAAAACATGCCGTTAGAGGGCGAAAAACCAAAACTCCCTCCTAAGCGGTCCTGTGAGAGGCTCGAACACCTCGCACCGGACCAATGTAACTAGTAGGAACCGACCATGTGGTCACGGGACCCCCGATTTAAGAATATGATGATAATTTGAAAATATATATACTTAGGCTTGAAAACATGCCGTTAAAGGGAAAAGCCTTGTAACGCCCCCAAACGTCCCCTTGAGGGGGCAATCACCGTGCACGGGTCCAATATAGCTCGTAAGAACTGATCGCATGTTCACGGGACCCCCGATTTGAGAGCACGACTCGAATTTGAGAATATCCACACTCAGGCTTAAAAACGTACCGTTAGAGAGAAAAACCACGGAACACCCCCCAAACGGCCCCGTGAGTCGTGCTAATACCTCGCACGGGACCAATATTAGTCATTGGGACCGATCGTGTGTTCACGGGACCCTCCAGTTTGAGAGCATGACCCAAATTTAAGAATATCAACACTTGGGTTTGAAGACGTGCAGTTAGAGGGAAAAACCCCATAATGCCCCCCAAACGGCCCCTTGAGGGGGCTATTACCATGCACGGGTCCAATGTAGCTCGTAAGAACTGACCACGTATCCATGGGACCCTCGATTTGAGAGCACGACCTGAATTTGAGAATATACATACTTGGGCTTTAAAACGTGCCGTTAAAGGGAAAAATTTCGTAACGCCCTCAAATGGCCCCGTGAGAGGCCCCAACATCTCACACGGGAACAATGTAACTCGTTGGGACCGACCGCGTGTTCATGAGACCACGGTTTGAAAGCCGACCTGAATTTGAGAATATCCCCACTTGGGCTTAAAAATGTGCTGCTAGAGGGTGAACCCCAGTAACGGCCCCCCAAATGGCCTCGTGAGCGGCACTAATACCTCGCACGGGACCAATGAAAGTCTTTGGGATTGACCACGTGTTCGTGGGACCCCCGATTTGAGAGCACAACCCGAATTTGAGAATATCCACACTTGGGCTTTAAAACATGTCGTTAGAGGGTGAAACCCCGTAATGCCCCCTAAATGGACCCGTGAGTGGCCCCAACACCTCGCATGGGACGAATGTAAGTCATTGGGACTTATTACGTGTTCACGGGACCCCCAGTTTCAAATCACGAATTGAATTTGAGAATATCCACACTTTGGCTTAAAAACGTGCAGATAGAGGGTGAAACCCCGTAATGCCCCCAAAACGGCCCCTTAACTAGCCCCAACACCTCGCACGGGACCAATGCAACCCTTTAGGACAGACCGCGTGTTCACGAGACCCTCGGTTTGAGAGAACGATCCGAATTTCTGAATATCCACACTTCAGCTTGAAAAAGTGTCGTTAGAGGGCGAAACCCCATAACAGTCCCAAATCGGCCCTGTGGTCATCATCAACACATCTCACGGGACCAATGTAAGTCGTTGGGACCGACCGTGTGTTCACGGGACCCCCTATTTGAGAGCACGGACCAAATTTGAGAATATTCACACTTGGACTTGAAAACGTGTCGTTGGAGGACTACAACACGTAACGCCCCCCAAATGGCACCCTGAGCGGCCCCAACACCTCGAACGGGACCAATGTAATTCCTTGGTACTGACCGCGTGTTCACGAGACCACGATTTGAGAGCATGATCCGAATTTGAAATTATCGACACTTATGATTAAAAACGTGCTGTTAGAGGGTGAAACCCCGTAACGCCCCCAAACGGTCCCGTGAGCGGTCCTAACACCTCGCACGGGACCAATGTAACTTGTTGGGACGGAAAGCGTGTTCACAAGACCCACGGTTTGAGAGGATGACCCGAATTTGAGAATATCCACACTTGGGCTTCAAAATGTGCTGTTATAGGGACAAACCCCGTAACACCCCCCCAAATGGTCCCATGAGCAGCTAACACCTCGCACGGGACCAATGTAACTCATTATGATCGACTGTGTGTTCACGAGACTCCCGATTTGAGAGCATGACTTGAATTAGATAATATCCACACTCGGGCTTAAAAACGTGTCGTAAGAGGGCAAAATCCCGTAACGGCCCTGCTAACGACACCAACACCTTGCACGGGACCAATGTAAGTTGTTAGGACCGATCGCGTGTTCACGGGCCCCTCATTTTGAGAACACAACCCGAATTTGAGAATATCCACACTTGGGCTTGAAAACGTGCTATTAGTGGATGAAATCCGTTAATGCCCCCAGACGGCCACGTGAGCGGCCCCAACACCTCGCACGGGAATAATGTAACTCTTAGGGACCGACTGTGTGTTCACGGGGACCCCCGATTTTTCTGAGCACGACCCGATTTTGATAATATCCACAATTGGGCTTTAAAATGTGCAGTTAGAGGGCGAAATCCCATAACGCCCCCCAAATGACCCCGTGGGCGACACAAATACCTCGTACGGGCCCAATGTAAGTCGTTGGGACCGACCGTGTGTCCACAGAACCCCCGGTTTTAGAGCATGACCCAAATTTGAGAAGATCCACACTTGGGCTGGAAAACAAGCCGTTAGAGGGGGAAGCTCCATAACGCCCCCCAAATAACCCCGTGAGTGGCAGTAACACCTCACACGGGACTTATGTAACTCGTTGGGTCCGACCTCATGTCCCCAGGACCCTCGATTTGAGAGCACGACCCAAATTTTAGAATATCCACACTTGGGCTTGAAAACGTGCCGTTAGAGGGCTAAACCCCGTAACACCCCCCAAACGGACCCCTGGGCGACACCAACACCTTGTACGAGACTAATGTAAGTCGTTGGGATCGACCGCGTGTTCACGGGACCCCTGGTTTGAGAGCACGGCATGAATTTGAGAATATCCACACTTGGGCTTGAAAATGTGCCGTTAGAGGGGGAAGCCCCGTAACGCCCCCCAAATCCCCCCGTGAGCGGCACCAACACCTCGCACGGGACCAATGTAACTCGTTGGGTCTCATCGTATATTCATGGGACCGTCGGTTTGAGAGAATGACCCGAATTTTAGAATATCCACACTTGGGCTTACAAATGTGCCGTTAGAGGTAGAAGCCCCGTAACGCCCCCCCCCCCCCCCCCCCAATCGGCCTCTTGAGCGACACCAATAACTCACACGGGACCAATATAAGTCGTTGGGACTGATCATGTGTTCACAGGACCCCCGATTTGAGAGCACGACCCAAATTTAAGAATGTCCACACTTGGGCTTTAAAACGTGTCGTTTGAGAGACAAATCCCATAACGCCTCCCAAATGGCCCTATGAGCGGCCCCAACACCTCACACGGGACCAATGTAACTTATTAGTACCGACCGCATTTTCACGGTACCCCCTAGTTTGAGAGCATGGCTCAAATTTGAGAATATCCACACTTGGGCTTGAAAACGTGACATAAGAGGGAAAAACCCCATAATGCCTCCCCAAACAGCCCTATGATATCCCCAACACCTCATACGGGACCAATATAACTTATTGGGACCGACCGCGTGTTCACGAGATCCCCGATTTGCGAGCACGACTCGAATTTTAGAATATTCACACCTTGGCTTGAAAATATGCCGTTAGAGGGTGAAACCCCATAAATACCTCCAAACGGCCCTATGGGCACCATCAATACCTCGCACGGGACCAATATAAGTCGTTGGGACCGACCGCATGTTCACGAGACCCCCGATTTGAGAGCACGACCCGAATTTAAGAAAATCCACACTTGGGCTTGAAAATGTGCCATTAGAGGGCAAAACCACTTAAGGTCCCCATGAGCGGCCCCAACACCTCGAACGGGATCAATGTAATGCATTAGGACCAACCGCGTGTTCACAGTACCCTCGATTTGAGAGCACGACCCAAATTTGAGAATATCCACAACTGGACTTGAAAATGCGCTGTTAAAGGGTGAAACCCCGTAACGCCCCCCCAAATGACCCCGTGAGTGGCCCCAACACTTCGTACGGGACCAATATAACTCGTTGGGATGGACCACGTGTTAAAGAGGCCCTCAGTTTGAGAGCATGACACGAATTTGAGAATATCCACATTTGGGATTGAAAATGTGCCGTGTGAGGGAGAAATACCATAACGCCCCCCAAATGACCCTATAAGCGGTACCAACACCTCGCACGGGACCATTGTAAGTCATTGGGACCAATCGCATGTTCACGAACCCCCCATTTTGATAGCACGCTCCGAATTTGAGAATATCCACACTTGGGCTTGAAAACGTGTCGTTAGAGAGCTCAACCCTGTAACTCCCCCGTGAGCAGCCCCAACTCCTCACACGGGACCAATGTAACTCGTTGGGACTGACCACGTGTTCATGGCACTCCTCGTTTGAGAGCACTACCCGAATTTGAGAATATCCACACTTGGGCTTGAAAACGTGCCGTTAAAGGGCTAACCCTCGGAAATCCCCACAAATGGCCTCGTGGAAGGCACCAACATCTTGTACAAGACCAATATAAGTCATTAGGACCGACCGTGTGTTCACGGGACCCCAATTTTGAGAGCATGACCCAAATTCGAGAATATCCACTCTTGGGCTTGAGAACGTGCCGTTAGAGGGGGAAGCCCCGTAATGCCCCCAAAATCGCCCCGTGAGTGGCACCAACACATCGTACAGGACCACTATTACTCGTTGCTTCTGACTGCATTTTCACGGGACCCTCATTCTGAGAGCATGACCCGAGTTTGAGAATATCCACACATGGGCTTGGAAACGTGCTGTTAGAGGGCGAAACCCCGTAACACCCCCCAAACGGACCTGTGGGCGGCACCCATACCTCACACGTCACCAATGTAACTCGTTGGGATGGACTGCGTGTTCACGGGTCTCCCGAGTTGAGAGCTTGACCTGAATTTGAGAATGTCCACACTTGGGCATTAAAACGTGCCATTACAGGGCAAAACCCTGTAACGCCCCCTAATCGGCCATGTGAGCGACACCAACACCTCGCGCGGGACCAATGTAAGTCATTGGGACCGACCGTGTGTTCACAGGACCCTCGATTTACGAGCACGACCCGAATTTGAGAATATCCACACTTAGGCTTGAAAATGTGTCGTTAGAGGGCGAAACCCCGTAACGCCCCCAAGCGGCCCCAACACCTCATACGGGACCAATGTAACTCATTGGGACCAACTGTGTGTTCACGGGACCCTCGGTTTGAAAGTACGACCTAAGTTTGAAAATATTCACATTTAGGTTTTAAAACGTACCGTTAGAGGGCGAAACCCTGTAAAGCCCCATATATAGCCCCGTAGGTTGCACCAACAACTTGTATGAGACCAATGTATGTCATTGGTACCGATTGTGTGTTCAAGGGACCCTCGGTTTGAGAGCATGACCCGAATTTGAGAATATCCACACTTGGGCTTGAAAACGTGTCATTAGGGGGAAGCCCCGTAACGCCCCCCAAATTTCCCCATGAGCGGCACCATCACCTCGTACGGGACCAATGTAACTCATTGGGTCCGACTGCATGTTCACGGGACCCCCAGTTTGAGGGCATGACCAAAATTTTAGAATATCCACTCTTGGGCTTGAAAACGTTCCGTTAGAGTGTGATGCCCCCTAAAGCCCTCCAAATGGCCCCATGAGCGACACCAACACCTCGTACGGAAGGAATGAAAGTAATTGGGACTGATCGCGTGTTCATGGGCCCCCGGTTTGAGATCATGTCCTAAATTTGAGCATGTACACACTTGAGCCTTTAAAATGTGCCGTTAGAGGGTGAAACCCCATAACACCCCCCAAACGGCCCCGTGAGCGGCTCCAATACCTCGCAAGGGACCAATGTAACTCGATGGGAACAACCGCATTTTCATGGGACCCCTAGTTTGAGAGCACAACTCGAATTTTATAATATCCACACTTGGGCTTGAAAATGTGCTATTAGAGGGCGAAACCCCGTAATGCCCCCTAAACGGCCCCGTAGGTGTCACCAACACCTCGCATAGGACCAATGTAAGTCGTTAGGAACGATCGCATGTTCACGGGACCCTCGATTTAAGAGTATGACACAAATTTGAGTTTATCCACACTTAGATTTTAAAAAGTAAAGTTAGAGAGAGAAACCCCATAACGCCCCCCAAACGACCTTGTGTGCGGCCCCAA